>VACF01001738.1:0-12341 GCA_006891605.1 Pleurozium schreberi | reverse complement strand
GTGCTTGATAAGTGAGCATTGTGGAGTTACCCGTTTTCATTTTAAATTGCTGAGAATAGGAATGATTGTGCATGTTAACAATCTAATGAACTATGGTATTGGGCTTGATTTATGCTGAACTGTTGCGTGATTTTGCAGACATTGGCTGCACAAAGGCTTACAGAGGTCCAAGAAGCTCTTCAGAATCAGCTGGATGTTATCCGAAAAGTCCAGCTCATGCAGGTTTGTTTTGCACTAAGCTTGCCCAGACTATGCAGGTTTGTTTTGGTTCAGAGTTTTAAATATTGTTGTGGTTTTTGATAGTCTGGCCATATATTTTTAGTGCAGAATTGGTATCGATTGAGTTTACCTCTTGTAAATTTTCAGGATGAACTGGATGATCAAGAATATATTATGTCGTCTCGGCAATATCAATCTCTGAATGAACAAGTTCAGTATCTGAGGAGTGAGGTTGAGAAATTTCGGGTCATGTCGGACCAGTTGCAGGTATGGTTGTTATATGGTCGTTCTATCTACTCTTTTCTCACTGCAAGTTCGAATTTTTCCAAGGATTTATGTTCTTCTTTGATTRCTGAATGCATGTGGGACACCTACATGGGACCAGGTCAATGATGTGAACTCATGACATTGTTTTATTACGTTGATTATTTTTTTCTGATGTTCTATCGAGTATGTAATCTATTCCTCACGTTTTAACAAAMGAGTCGGTGGGAGCCCTCTGGCTTTAAAGTTTGGTGAATTGTATGGAGTAGTCAGGGTCATGCTGATACGTAGAATGCTTKKTGGGATTGATTGTGCTCATTTGGTAAGGTGGATAAAACTCTTGCTTGTTTTTGAACTGGGTGTGCAGGGTGAGCGTGTCTCTTTTATGCGTCGTGAGAAAGAGGTTACATTAAAAGCTGAGGCTGGTGATGCTGCTCGAAGGGCAGGCACCATCTTGGATGCCCGCACTGCAGATCTAGAATTGAAGTTGCAGCAGTGCATGTCTGATTGTGACACTTTGCAACTTAAAGTTGAAGACGCTACTCAAGCTGCAGGTGTGTGTTTTCTGAGACTTACCATAAATCTTGGATTGTAATCATATGAACGTATTTGGAGAGGCAATCATGACCRACTTCTCATTTGTTTTATAGGAAGAAAAGAGTCGGTAACTGATCTTAAGAAGGTGATAACCACACTCCATAAGGAAATGAGCTTGATGCAAGCTCAATTATACGACTTCAAAGAAGCAGGCTCAGCTGTTCATTCTCTGCGAGCACAGCTTCACTCTATGCGTGCAATCCTCGAAAGAAAAGTAAGTTTATTTTACATCTGCTGTAAGTTTAAGTCTTTGGTTTATCAACCAATTTGTATTATTGGCTATACAAAGTTGAGGTCATCTGTCCTATCACATGTGCAGAAGTTTGCAACTGCTAAGTYRTACGCGYGTTGTTATGRGCYGTAGGCATAGCTTCAGATTTGCTTATGAATCGTCGTACTAGCCAGCCTATATTGTGGTCAATTGCTGCTTGATATGGAGGTTGTGCATATGCAGACAGTGGAGTGTCAGCTTCTCTCTGACAAGTATACCAGTCAAGTAGGGGACCTCAATGTCATTCAGGATGAGGTATATTTGTTACCTTGAAACTCAGTAGTGCCACAATCTAATATGGACAGTAATGAAARRAMTAGTTTTTCTTTTCTCTTTCTCCAGCCGTTAGGCGGTAGATCATGCATATGAATCTTCAAGATTTTGATTCTGTAAGCTTTATTGTCAGTTTTCATACCTTTTAGTTCTAAGCAGCCACCGAGAAGTGCACTGAATATTTGCTGTCAACTTGCAGGTCAGGATTATGCGAGGTAGTGAGAAGGAACTGAAGCTCATCTTGCATATGTACAACAGGGAGTCAAATGACCAGAGGTAAAATATTGATCGCTTGGGACAATTGATGCTGCTATTTAACTAATTCTCATTTAGCGGTAACCCTTTAACTACTGCACTGGATTTTGGGGCTCCAGCGTCCTTCCAGTCTGAAGCTGTAGTCGCTGATCAATTTTAAGGATGGCCCTGAGAACGAGCTCGTAGGAAGATAAAAGTGATGCTGTGGAGTGGATTAGGTTGGTTCAGTGGTAGGTATCCATGTTTTCCAGTAAAAGAGCATTTGAAGCTTACTTGTAAGATTTCATGCTAAAGCTTAGAGTTCTTATCTGCATTTTTTACGCATGGCAATATCCAATGAGTATTTATCACAAGTCTGCACATGCATCTAAATTTGTGTTACTGATGTGGCAGGGAAGTGAGGGCGTTACAGCAAGCGGARTGCAGAGCTCGAGCAGAAATGGAACGGCTGCAGTTGGCTCTCAACGAACACAGTTTAGAACTTCGTGTGAAAGCTGCAAATGAAGCAGAAGCCGCATGCCAGCAGAAGCTTACTGCGGTGGAAGCTGAGATTGCCGACTTGCGRCAGAGTTTAGAGGCTTCTAGCAGGTACAAATTATCAGATTTGTAATTTTGTTTGCCATTGTAGAGAATCAGGAGTCTCGTTCAGAGCCGATGCAATCACCGTGTTCAGTCGTAAAGGAAATATAAGGAAGAAATGTAAGGTATAGACAAGGCGTGAGTTTCTTACTCTGCCCCAATCTTGTACGTGAGCAGCACCGATGACCCTACTTTGTCGGTGACTCGGTACAGGAAAGTCGTGCACTTTCTTCTGTTTTCGCAAATTGTCCTATTGAAAGTATGTTCTCTGAAAATTTTATGAAACTTGAAGTTCATACATTTCAAACAGAAAATATCTGCAGCTTTTCTTCCGTCTAGGTCTGAATAATGCATTTCTTTATTTCCTTTTTTTTTGAATTAAGAAAAAAGTTTAGACGGTTAGTTATTGATGCTTTCTTCGGTTGCAGGGTTGCTCTAGATTTAAGGGAGGCTCTGCAGGCCAAGAAAGAGGAAGGGGATGCATATATTAGTGAAATAGAAGTATGACATCGACTCCTCTTCCCTTATTTAGTACCTGCGGCCAACTGGTGTTCATTGACTACTTGCCTATGTGATAATTTTGGATGTCTTCCCTTCATGAAGTTGCCAYAATAGCATTGGAATTTCTTACTTAGTTTAAATTCTCTTCTTATAGTTTTGGCCCATGACATTGCAGGCCATTGGACAAGCTTATGAAGATATGCAGACTCAAAATCAGAGGTTACTTCAACAAATCATTGAACGTGATGAATATAATGCTCAGGTGAGATAGTATCATTCACTGTGGAACTTATGATTGTCAAATTGTGCAGACCCATTTTGGGCGAGATCCAAGATGTGCCTACTAATTCCTCGCTTCTGGTAGAGTCGGTTTATTGGTATTCATATATTGTTATTTGGGATAGCTTTTCAGTATCATCTCCCTCAAGTCTTTCATCCTTTTGCCACATTTTGTTATCACCTTTGGTGAGTTAAGAAGGAATGGGCCTTTTCTATTAAGGAATTTTCCATCCCTTCTCGTAATACATCCCAACCAGGTGGCCCTGTCTTTGACGGCTAAGCCTATTTCTGATCTAGTTGAAATTGTTGCTTGTGTTTGGATTCAGTTGATGTCGGAGAGTCTCAAAACGAAGCAACTGCAGACTTCGCTGCAAGCTGAGAAGCAAGTGTTGAATGCACGTATGCAACATGCAAATGCTGCAGCTGACCTTCACAAACAGCGAATTACTCGCCTAGAAGAACAAGTATGCACTCTCTGCATTGGATGATTTCCGAGTCTACAGATTGGAATTATGTCGTCCTATAAATTGATGAGTTTGTAGGATGTAAGCTTACTGAAGTGTTTGATTTTTTTGCTTGCATGGGGTCAATTATGCACTCTTTGTGATTAAAGAGCCTCTGATTATGATTTCGAGTCAGACTGCTGAAGCTATACAGAGTTTAGAGGCTTCTAGCAGGTACAAATTATCAGATTTGTAATTTTGTTTGCCATTGTAGAGAATCAGGAGTCTCGTTCAGAGCCGATGCAATCACCGTGTTCAGTCGTAAAGGAAATATAAGGAAGAAATGTAAGGTATAGACAAGGCGTGAGTTTCTTACTCTGCCCCAATCTTGTACGTGAGCAGCACCGATGACCCTACTTTGTCGGTGACTCGGTACAGGAAAGTCGTGCACTTTCTTCTGTTTTCGCAAATTGTCCTATTGAAAGTATGTTCTCTGAAAATTTTATGAAACTTGAAGTTCATACATTTCAAACAGAAAATATCTGCAGCTTTTCTTCCGTCTAGGTCTGAATAATGCATTTCTTTATTTCCTTTTTTTTTGAATTAAGAAAAAAGTTTAGACGGTTAGTTATTGATGCTTTCTTCGGTTGCAGGGTTGCTCTAGATTTAAGGGAGGCTCTGCAGGCCAAGAAAGAGGAAGGGGATGCATATATTAGTGAAATAGAAGTATGACATCGACTCCTCTTCCCTTATTTAGTACCTGCGGCCAACTGGTGTTCATTGACTACTTGCCTATGTGATAATTTTGGATGTCTTCCCTTCATGAAGTTGCCAYAATAGCATTGGAATTTCTTACTTAGTTTAAATTCTCTTCTTATAGTTTTGGCCCATGACATTGCAGGCCATTGGACAAGCTTATGAAGATATGCAGACTCAAAATCAGAGGTTACTTCAACAAATCATTGAACGTGATGAATATAATGCTCAGGTGAGATATCATTCACTGTGGAACTTATGATTGTCAAATTGGGCAGACCCATTTTGGGCGAGATCCAAGATGTGCCTACTAATTCCTCGCTTCTGTTAGAGTCGGTTTATTGGTATTCATGTAATATTATTTGGGATAGCTTTTCAGTATCATCTCCCTCAAGTCTTCATCCTTTTGCCACATTTTGTTATCACCTTGGTGAATTAAGAAGGAATGGGCCTTTTCTATTGAGGAATTTTCCATCCCTTCTCGTAATACATCCCAACCAGGCGATCCTGTCTTTGACGGCTAAGCCTATTTCTGATCTAGTTGAAATTGTTGCTTGTGTTTGGATTCAGTTGATGTCGGAGAGTCTCAAAACGAAGCAACTGCAGACTTCGCTGCAAGCTGAGAAGCAAGTGTTGAATGCACGTATGCAACATGCAAATGCTGCAGCTGACCTTCACAAACAGCGAATTACTCGCCTAGAAGAACAAGTATGCACTCTCTGCATTGGATGATTTCCGAGTCTACAGATTGGAATTATGTCGTCCTATAAATTGATGAGTTTGTAGGATGTAAGCTTACTGAAGTGTTTGATTTTTTTGCTTGCATGGGGTCAATTATGCACTCTTTGTGATTAAAGAGCCTCTGATTATGATTTCGAGTCAGACTGCTGAAGCTATACGAAATGTTTGTTGCAGGCTAGAGCATTTATTGATCAACTTACGAAAGCTACAGATGAGAGTCGAYATCAATCATCAGCGATGGAGAGTGCAAAACGGAAAGCTGTTGAGATGGAGAAAGAGTTGTCTTCTGCCAAATCAGCCCTAGCTGCCGCTGACAAAGTGTTGGAGGAGCGTAATCAGAAGTTRCTTAACGTGAATCTTCAATTAGAGAAGGAGAGGTTAGTAGTCCCTTTTCTTGGAAATTACTAGGAAATTGCAGTATAGGCAAACAGGAAGAAGCTCATGACACGTCAATTTTTACAGTTTATTAGTGAGACTACCCTTTTCTTGTTTCCYTGTATTCTACTCTTTTCTCTWTCTATTTGACAGAATGTCTACTTTTCGCACCTAGTTTCGATGCTGTATGGAATCATATATTGGTATGCCACAGGTTTGAGAAGCGAAGGGCTCAAGAGGAGTTGGAGGGTGTAAATGTGAAGAGCGTGCGGCTAAATACTGTTCGAGATGGCGGGCCCATGATAGAGCGATTGCAAGAGGAGATTAAGGATTACAAGTCCATACTGAAATGCAGTGTCTGTCACGATCGACCGAAGGAGGTGTGCATCTATTTCCTTGTGCTTCGAGTATACTTGACGGGCTATTTTTTGAATCATTTAAGATAGTTTCTTGGTTCATGAGCATTTGTAGCCCCTACATGAAAGCTTATAGTCGCTTACATTAAACTTTCTATGCATTTTCTGTCGTAAAAAAATGCTTGGTATAATATTTTCTTTTTGTTCTGTTACCTTGAYCCTTCCTCAATTATGCATTTCAAGTTATATTGGAGTTTCTCTTTGGAAGCTATTAGTCGATCGTAGTAGCTCAAAACAAATTTCTATTGTGTACTGGTGTAGGTTATGATTCTCATAATCGGTACATGCTATTTCCTTGACATTTCCTTCATGATTCATTCCTACACTCCCTTAGATATGAAGCCAGGCACTTAGAGTCAAATTGGACAGCTTTGGGAAGTGGAAGTATGTTTATTCTTATCGTACTTTCGGTTTCCATGGTTTGTTCGCCTTGAGTGGTCAATACTTGTCTGTTGGACTTGGAATGAGTGGCCCACAGGGAGCATTTTGCTGTCCCTCTGGGTGTCCACGTGCCGGAGAGTTTTGGGGGTATCGATTCAAACTGTGAGGCCCACAAGGCCACAAGTGTTGTTTTGCAGGTTGCTGCTGGCTGGCTTTCCTCAGTGAGTCAGGGCTGGATTTTTTGCAAATTGTTTTCCTTGGGCCGTCAATTGCAGTTTGTAATGGAAATGGAAGCAGCTTGCGACCACCGACCAATGACTCGTCAGCYCCATTGCTACCACTAACCCTAACTCGTAAGAGCAGCTCCAATGCAACCGGGAGCCAGCTCTACAAAGGCACAAAGATGAGGCCACTAAAAAAAACATCCCAATGCGATCGGTATTGGTCTCTCTTTATGGTAGGAATTAGCCTTTTYTTTTCTTGGCACCATGACACCATTTCAAAATACATGTCTACTTTTTGCRGTTTTGCCAAATAACAGTACACTTTATTGTCAAAATTTTCTCACTTCTAATACAAATATAGATTAAATCGACAAATTTGGATGAAAAAGTGGATAGATATCATTGAAAATTGTTTTTTGGTCCAAAAGATRGAAGGATGTAGAATTACAATGCTTCACCAAATTTTCAATAATTGCCATCATGATACTTTTTCAAAAATGGAAAAAAAAATTCGTATGAATATGAATAATCGTGGTCCCCTTCCAATGGTAGAATAGGATGGTTGAAACAGACAATAGTTGCTTCTATTGTTGATTTGAAATAGATTTGATTTGTCCACAATTTATTGGCTGATMCTTGATTAGGTACAAGTTCTAAAAGTTAGAATCCACATTTGTATTGAGGACTACAATAGTGACAAAACTTGATATTTCATGCTAAGTTGGATTCAATACCACATCATGGCTTGCACAATAGACTTCTAATTTGAATTGTCATTGCACCTTGAGCATAAATCAAAAGTTAAAAAATGGTCATGTCTCCTAAGTGTATCGTGCCATATTTGCACATAGTGGGTGATTGCAAGAAACACTTATCCTATTTTTTGTCCCCTTGCCCTTGGACAGATGGTTTTTTGCTCATAACTTTTTTGCGGTTTGAGTTTTGGGAGTGAAATTTGGAATGGAGGTACATGAAGTAGTTTTAGACATTGAGTAATTTTTTCAAAATTTTCAAAATTAATTTACTATTTTTAATTTGGCCCCAATTAGGTATCTATCTTTGCCATTTTGGAGGTTTTTAGTACTATTTTCTACCCAAATATCCGAATTTGAAGCTCGAAACTGGGATGCAAGGACTTCTACTTAAGTTATATAGACCCACAATGAGATTTTCTAAAAATAGTAATNTCTCGTTCGAAGCTTTAATTTCAACTCGCATTGCTGAATCGTCTCCTTTCAAGCATTAGCGTTCTGGTTTCTTGGGATTGTGGAGAAGGAATTTCCAGTGGCGTATCTTAAGGTTGTTTGTTCAAGTTTGCATATCGAAGAGCGGAGCAGAGGAGAGAGGGGATTGAGAGGAGAGTGAGAGGGGGAGGTTGTAGTTTCGGATTCGAGGTTTCGGATTCGAGGTTTCGGGTCAAGATGTGTTACGATGGGACTTCCGGCGAGTGCAGCAAGCACCGGAGAATGCATCTTCAGAGTAGTCCTTCCTCGCGCGTTTCCAGCGGCTGGCAGGAAGCGCAGCTGAAGGAGGCTTTTGATTTGATGGACCGAGATGGCGATGGCACGATTAAGGCCTCGGACTTGATGTATTTTTTGCAAAATTCTCTTAAGAGTGAGCATGGTGACGAGGATGTGGAGAGTATGATAACGCTTGCGGATAGGGACGGGAACGGCGCCGTGGACTTTGAGGAGTTTCTGTCGTTGGTGCAGCCGCGGATTACGCCGAGGTCGCCAGCGCTAGGGAACCAGGCCTTGGGAGAAATTTTCCGTGTGTTGGACCGGAACGGGGATGGCGTTTTGACCGCAGAGGATTTGAGCGGCGTGATGGAAACCCTAGGGCAGGCTTTGTCGGAAGAGGAGATTCTTGCTATGGTGCAAACCGCGACAGGATCGGATCGGCGGCACGTGACGTTCCAAGACTTCTGCCATCTTATGAGCTCTCCCGGTGCACTATAAATTTGGAATTATGTTGCTTTTTCTTCCACGAAGTTCATATGTAGGTCTCGATGCGCCTTTCTTAGTTTGAGTTTGCGTTCGCACATTGGCGTTCTGACAACATAGAAAGTGCAGGCGCAAGGCGAGTAAAAGAACTACGTGTCGCTCACAATCCCCTAACTCGGTACCGATGCAAGRCAGCGAAGCTCGTGGCAGAGCTTGAGATGATGATGAAAAGTTAGGTTAAGAACTCAGATARAATTYGTGCAGAATGTCTATCAATCAATTTTCCTCTGCTTGGAGCAAACTTTTTTTACTTCAGTTAGCGATTCTTCCWTACTCCGAGCAAGAGGTACTCATCAACTACTTCATGTAGTCATGTTTTTTTCTCTGCGAAGAGAATCCCCTTTTTAAAAAGATTGCACAATTGTGCGTGCATTTGAATTTTCATGTCCGTGTTGGTAGTTTTCCTAGCTCGTTCTAGTCATGTTTTTCTGCGAAGAGAATCTACTTTTTTAGAAGATTGCACAATTGTGCGTGCATGTGGAACTTTCATGTTCGTGTATTTGAACTTCCATGTTCGTGTTGGTATTTTTCCTAGCTCGTTCGCGTTACAGTATCAACGTACCGTACATATCAGCATCTTTYATCAGTTACAGTTTTGTCTGCAGCAATGATATGATTTTATGGTRGTACTTTCGGTTTCCATGGTTTGTTCGCCTTGAGTGGTCAATACTTGTCTGTTGGACTTGGAATGAGTGGCCCACAGGGAGCATTTTGCTGTCCCTCTGGGTGTCCCACGTGCCGGAGAGTTTTGGGGGTATCGATTCAAACTGTGAGGCCCACAAGGCCACAAGTGTTGTTTTGCAGGTTGCTGCTGGCTGGCTTTCCTCAGTGAGTCAGGGCTGGATTTTTTGCAAATTGTTTTCCTTGGGCCGTCAATTGCAGTTTGTAATGGAAATGGAAGCAGCTTGCGACCACCGACCAATGACTCGTCAGCTCAAAATATTCAAAAATCTCTAATTGCACCAATGAAGGAAAAAAACTTGCAACCTTCCTCAAGGTTCAGATTTTTTGTAATGGATTAGCCATTGACGGATTTGAAGTGCTTGAATAGGATAGGGGTGGTCCTTTAGGGTTGGTTGTGGAAGTCGGCCTTATTCCATTGTTCATGTTTGCTTGTTATGAAATCTAAAATTTAGATTCAAAACCGGCAAGTCTATGAAAGAAGGGGATTATTGCCTTTGCAAATTTGAAAGAAAGAAATTGGTGAAAATTTGATAATGAAGGAAATGAACCTGTCAAAGAGATTTTGATAAGGAGAAGATGCAACTAAGGCCCTTGGAAAAAAGAAACTCCTACAAAGAGTAGGCAAATTACGAGGGAATATTCGAAAACTTTCCAATGTTGATAGGTGTTATTGTTGTCAATCAATGATTGGATATTTCCAAACATTTATTAGATTGAGGATGTTGTATTGACTCTATGGTCAACTCTTCTCTACAGGGAATAGTGAAATTAGGTTGCCCCTCATTATTTTCTTAGCATTTTACACTATATAAATATTTATTGTTATTATAGAAGGATGCAATCATTTTCATCAATAATTAGAGAATTAGAGAGTTGAATGCGCCTCCACATATAAGTCACAAAGTCGCATGCATAATATTGTTAGTCCCTAAAAGACCAATTGTAGCATTTTTTGCAACACAACCACTCTAACATATATGTGAGCCCCAAAATGAGAGCCTACGTATAAGTAGGTATTTTATGACCAATGAAGGTTCCTAGGCATAAGAACATCTATAATATATGAATCCTATAACCATGAAAGGTGCTTATAACATAGGCAACTACAACTTAGGTACCCATAGTATAGAATAATATCTTATAACCATGAAAAGTACCTATAACATAGGCTCCTAGACTTCTAGGCTCAAGATCCTAGGCTCACATGCTAGCATCATTGTAGCACATCATTGAATTTTAGTGTATCCTTTCATTGCAACAATTCTTGAGATGTCTTCCATATTTTTTCTATGAAAATACATGGCAACAAACCTAACATGGTGATGAGTGCAAAAAAAATGTAGGTTCAATTAAAGGTCCTCAAAGCAAAAATGCTCTACAAATGACAGTCAAATTCATAAAAAATTATCAAGCATAGTTCAAAAAAAATTCTCTCACTTTGAATCATAATATATTTTAATATGTACAGTCAAACGTCACAAACTTTTTACCGCATGATTTCATACTAGTTTAGTTTGAGATCCTATAATTAATTATCCAAAAATTCATCTTTTCGTTGTTTTAGGGCTTTGCTTTTGGAATGGTAGTTTTAAGTAGATTTTGAGCAAAAAAAATCCTTGAGAACTTGGATGTATCTTATGAAGTATCATATAGACCAACCATTGAAGGTCACAAACTTTTTACCACATGATTTCATACTAGTTTAGTTTCAGATCCTATAATTAATTATCCAAAAATTCATCTTTTTGTTGTTTTAGGGCTTTGCTTTTGGAATGGTAGTTTTTAGTAGATTTTGAGCAAAAACAAATCCTTGGGAACTTGGATGTATCTCATGAAGTATCATATAGACTACAACCATTGGAGGTGCCTAGAGCATAGGTATGGATACCTAACAATTCCAATGTCAAGTGCAATGTTGCTCCCTCCAAGTGCTAAAATCTTTGATTGAATGTAATAAATGAAGTGAGTTGACAACTTTATATAAATCTTTTGAACATGCATTATATTAGAGTTAGCCTTTAACCCCTAAAGTCCTATTGCTCCTATTAGGCCAAGGACAAATAGATTTTGGGTAGGCTCTTATTGTTTCAATTTTTTTAATCTTTTTTTAGTGATGCCAAATACCAAGAACTTTGTGAATATAAAACTTTTGTAATAAGTGGCTCAATCAAGAAGTTATTGGCATTTTTTTTACAAAATACAACTCTAGGGACACAATGGATAAGGAAATTTTGGCTTGACTTTGAGAGGGAAACCTTTGTCGATAAGGGATTTACTCTAGTAGTTGGTCATCAGGAGAAGGAGAGGAGATCCATGTCCAATGTTGTTGACATAGAGATGGTCTAAACATTGCCCAAACAAATTGAAAGAAACTTCATTAGAAATCATACCACCACAAAGCCATCTCTCTATACCATCATAAATGGATTCATCCATATTTACAACCACCACCAAAATCACATTATTATTACTTTTCTACTAACCATTTTAGATATTTTGTTGACTTATTTCTTTACCATCCAAAAATAGAGACCATTTGATTGTATAGACTTATGTGGAGWCTTAATTCACAATGCTTCATTAATAGAGGCATTAGATTTTTTTGTACAATTTGTGGTTGTTCCGATATTCTAGCCATATGGAAATGGCATGAGAGATTCTTGTCTATCAAAAGACCCCTCGGAACACCAATGCCTTGACCTTAGAGGTTCGGTGAAGAGAATTACACGCGGCTAGCAACATAATACATTCTGCAGTTGCCTTGACACCCTTAGAAAAGCAATTAAAATTCCTTTTTTTGTGCACAATCTTGAGCTCATTTCAAGTAGGAAGTACCCCAAGTAACAAAAGTGAAGCATTTGAGAGTTTTTTTAATCTCCAACTACAATGGAGAAAACTACCAAAGTTTAGATGAGAATGTCATGAACGTTGGAACGATAGCGTTGCTACRTTATGCACCCATCATGATAGCAGAAGTATTCCAACACAAACTTGCACATTGCTGACCATAAATTACAGTTTATTGGCTTCAATTTTTCGTTGGTGATCTTTCTCTAAAACTTGGGAGCAGACTGTGGAGG
>VACF01001737.1:0-162747 GCA_006891605.1 Pleurozium schreberi | reverse complement strand
AATTGTTTGTAGTCATAAAAATGTTGGCTTCTTGTTCAAATGGAAAAGCTCCAAAAAAGCCTTGGAAATTTAGGGCTTAACCGTTGAAGGTCCATGCATCCCAAAAGTGGATGTGTCTTGCTCAACCTTGATTATAACTCTACCAATATAATCATTTTTGATATTTGACTTAAACTAAGAAAATGAAGCTTGAGAAGTTCTCTTTCTAATTCATCTTAGAATTATGAAAAAACCAAAGAATTGGAAGAGTTGTTGCAATTGCAAGCTCCATGTGTTAAAATCCAAATAATGTAGTATGCTATGTTTTGCATTTATAATTTCTCTTTTTAAACTGAATTTGCCAATCCCAGTGGTTGTAATTTTGATGTATAGTTTATCGGTGGCCGAACTCTGTTGTGTAGAAGAAGTCCCAAAACTTCCACTGTAGTTGCTCAGTGTGTCGCACCATGTCCACCCGCAATCGCTTGGATGACGAGGTCGCCCTCCCAGGCGCGGTCACCCTCTCAGGCGCGGTCGCCCTTCCAGGCGCGGTCGCCCTGTCACGCGCGCTCAGAGCAAAACTTACCCGCTGTCGCCCTTGAACCCGCTGTCCCCCTGTCACCCGTGGTCGTCGCTAACCCCGTGGAGGCGAGTTCGCCCGCTGCACCCGCGGTCGCCTTTTCAGTTACCAGAGGTCGCCCCTGGGCGACAGCAGGTCCACAGAGTCCAGCACTATAAATCAGTCGGTGCATCATTTGGTGGTCACCTCGCTTCAACGATTAGACTCTGGACTTGAACCTTCGAAAGAGGCTTCTTGCGGACGTTTTGTTTCATTGGAGGGCAAGAACCTTGCTTTGAGGGTTTTAAAAAACCACTCATAGCAGGTAGCATTGTCATAACTTTTTCCTTGTTACCGGATCGTTGAATCGAGTCATTTTGGGTGACATCCCTTTTAGCTTTGCACCATGGTTGGTCCAGGTGGGGGAACGGGAGGAGGTGGAAACAATACGCGTAGAGCCACAAAGGATTGGGACCCTTGGCTTGTACCATGCCAAGCAAATGATAATTCGCCCTATCCTCACAAATGTGTATTTTGTAGGTGGAGCAAAGTCTTTGTCCGAAAGAGGGCATTAACTCACTTCGGCTATGGCGGCTCGACAACATCAGACCGTTGTCCAAAAATCCCTAGGAGTGTACGAGAAAAGTTTAGGACTTGCAATGGGGTGGTTCCTAAAGCCATGGACTATGAAGACATGTTTGAAACGCCAGTTACTAGCGATGTGGCCGTTGGTGCTGCTGAATCCCTCTTTCAACAGCCAAAGGACGTGGAGTTGGGTGGCTGTATGGGAACTCCTATCCCGGATTCAGTGGATTCCACTTCAAGTGCGGTTCAGAGAATGGGAAACCGCCCTGTAGTTTCCTGTCAAAGAAGTATGGATGAGGCGTTACAAGTGGGCATGAGACATAAGCTAGATACGATGTGGGCTTCATTTTTTTATGAGGCCAACATTGCATTCAACATCACGCGACACCCAACCTTTATAAACGCTATGAAGGAAACTGCAGCAGCTGGAATTCTATACCTGCCACCATCATTCAACGCGGTGCGCACAAGAATGATTGATATGAAGAAAGAATCTGTTAAAAAAATGGTCGATCAACGGACGAAGAACTCTATCCCAAAATATGGTGCAACTATTTGTTCGGATGGATGGTCTGATACCAACAAGCGACCGTTGTTGAACATGATGCTTGTATGTCCAGCTGGATATGTGTTTTTAGGATCGGTGGATAGCACAGGAATGAAGAAGGACATTGCCTACACGATGGAGACAATGGTGAAATACATAGAGCAAGTCGGCCCAACAAACGTTGTCCAATTGTGTACGGACAATGCTGCAGTAATGACGGGGGCTTTGTCAGGCTTGGTAGAAAAATATCCCCACATGTATAAACAAGGGTGTGCAGCTCACATCTTGGATTTACTCTTGGAAGATTGGGAAAAATCTCTAAGTGTGAAGGATTTGGTAAACGAATGTAGGACGATGGTGAAGCATATCAGAAAATACCAATTCACGTTGGCTTTGTTCCGAAAGCACTCACCAAACAAGGCACTGAGACTTCCTGCCTTGACACGCTTTGCCACCAATTTTCTTATGATAGACCGTTTGGTGGATTGCAAACAAGCTTTGCAAACCGTGGTTGCAGATGACGGTTATATGACGTTTGAGTTTGGTTTGTAGCGTCGGAAAAATGGGCGACTTATTATGCGCAAAGCAATCGATGTTTGTGTAAACATCCATTCGGAAATATTTTGGTCAAGATGCAAAAATTTCTTGTTTATGGTAGAGCCTGTGCTCATTGCTCTACGACACTGATGGGAAACAACCAGCAATGCCAAAAGCTTGGCTAGTAATGCACGATCTGAAGAAGCACGTGTATGCTCTGAAGGATCCTCCGTTCCTTTTGGATCCAGTGCTTGCAGCGCGTTATGAGAAGCAATTTGAGGCTCGTTGGAAGTTGATGCGAACAGACCTCCACTATGCCGGGGCACTATTGAACCCATTTCTTTTGGATGTAGAAGATATTCAGAACGATGGGATTGCCAAGGCAGCTTTGAATCAAATCATACAAAAATTAGCGCCGACGCTAGGAGTGTCAGTAGCTGTGGCAATGCAAGAGCTTATCCAGTTTGAAGAGAAGACAAGCCCATTTAATCCTGAAGTAGAGGTTCTTGCTATCACTGAAACCAACCTAGAACCTCATAAGTGGTGGAATCATGTAGGGGGCACGACTCTTTTGATGATAGCAAAGAGAATTTCCAGGTTGACATGCTCCGCATCTTCATGTGAACGGAATTGGAGCATGTATTCGTTTGTGCACAACAAAGTGCGAAACCGTCTAACCACATCTAAGGCAGCGGATTTGGTGTATATCTACACAAATAGCAAATTGGAACGTGAGAAACGTGGATACAATCCTGCCTTCTTCTACGAAAAAATCCTCGTGGATGGCGATACTGAGGAAGAGAGAGACGAGCCGTTGCCTTCTGAATCAGAGGAAGAGCCTGTGTTTGATTTTATAGAAGACAATACGAACCGAAGGGCCGAAGAAGAGCGCTTGCGTGGTAATGAATGGGYAGCGATGGTCCCCCCTGAACCGAGTCCGCCACGATACCAATACAGAAATACATTTGCGAGTGGCAATGATGTGAACGATGCTGTTGATGAAGAAGTCTTTCTTTCTCCAGAATGGGAGCCCAATCATGTGTGGGACGGAAATTGGTCAACAATTCCTTCACCAACTGCGGAAAGAATGCCTTCTAACAACGACGACATGCGTAATCCAATTCCTGTATTCGATCTTCGTACGAGATCATCAGTAGCAGCACGTGTCTCTTTGAGCACGCCAAGGAATGTTCAAAGCATTACAGAAGTCAATGTGGGAAGTGAGCAGTAACAACAAACAACTCACATTGAAGAAGATGTCGTACAGGAAGAAACTCCTATTTCAGTAGCAGTGAATGCATCGACTACGCGAACAACGGAGCCACTAGAGTATGATTCGGATGCGCCATTGAACACTGTCATAAATTGTAACCAAAATATTCCTTTGAACCGAGGTGGACACACAAACCAAACTACAGTCATAAGGTCAGTCCCATCACCTTCGAGAAGGGGGTCCACTCATGAAGGTGGGTGCACAGGCCAAGCTACAGTTAGAAGGTTAGTTCCAACCTCATCAACAAGGTCACCCAGGCATGGAAGTTCGCTACCGACCATTAATGAAGAAGTCCCCGTGTATGTTGACTCTACTCCACAGCACATCCAACCGACCCCAATCTCTGAGGCAGGACCGTCATCACTAGGAGAGCGCCAACTCAATAGGAACAACAGAAACAAGGGCCAAGGCCAAGGCAAAAAAAGGCGTTTGAAGAGGGCTGACGAAAGGATACCCAAAAATCCAAAGCGTGCAAACGAAGTTGTGGAACCGTATAGTATGGGGGCAGGTTGTTCGACGCAAGTAGCTCAAGGACAATCAAATATAGAAATACGACATCCTGAATCCAACATTGATGGAACCACGGACCCATTGCGTTTAACCAAACGACTGGTGCAAACTACAATTCGAGGTGGTCAAGATATTCAGGTGCTTGTTTTCCAATGGTTGGTTGATGAAGGTAGTCAACAACTTGGAATGCAACACAAGTTCAGCCTATTGTAGCCCCACCGTACAAAAAATTATAATGAAAATATATAACTATATAAGTTATTATTACTATTTTAATTACAAATATAATTGTTGTTCTTATTATTGTGGACGTGTTCTACATTCTGTATTTGAATTGGAGATGAGGACATTTGCTCTACATTTGTTACCTTGCAATATTCAGAATTATATAGTATGCAACCCGCTATAATTTCCTAGCAAATCAAATATTTTTAAAACCTGTAACCGTAAGCTCTGAAGAATGATTTTTGATGCTCTACTTGAAGATTGGTTAGGCCCAAAAAAATGGAACCCCTACCTATGGTCGCCCAAGCACTATAGAGTAGAGACCCTAAGTAAACCCTGAACCCCAAACATCCTAAACCCTAATCAGCATACACTGTACGCCCTAATTTAACCCTAGACACCCGCGGTCGCCCTCTAAGACCCTAAGCGCGGTCGCCCCTTCACCCGCAGTCGCCCAACTTGTGGACCCGCGGTCGCTTGAGACCCGAAGTCGCCCTAACGCGGACCCGGACCCAAKGTCGCCCCCTCATCCGAAGTCGCCCTCATTCTGGACCCGCGGTCGCTGGGGAAACGCAGTCGCCTTAAGCTTTTGACCCGCAGTCGCCCTGTCCCAAAGACCCGCGGTCGCCCTCACAGCCGCAGTTGCCTAAGTTCTCGAAGTCGTAGTCGCCCTCAAAATTGGACCTGCGGTCGCCCTGTCCTAACCCGCACGTGCCTCCACCCGCAGTCGCCCACCTTCACTTTCCACGTCAGTGTAAAAAGCCTACCACGTAGGCCAATCCATTTACCGGGGGGTAAAATTTTTTACCCTTGCGCGACGCAAGGCGACGCCTTATCGACACATTGTCTAGTACGACATGCGACGTCAGACGTCTTACACGACGCCTAAACCCAAAAATATGTCCGACAAGACAACCATGCAAGGTAGTATCCTGTCTTTTGGGTGGATAGTGAGGGTACAGGTACCTCACTGTCCACCCCCAAACCCACCCACCCAACTCCCAAAATTTTAATTAAAATTTTTTAAATTAAATTTGAACCTCCCCCCTAACCTCCCTCCAAACCTCCCTCCAAACCTCCCCCAAACCTTCCTCCAAAACCTCCCCCCGAACCTCCCCCTGTTTGTAATTTTAGGAACCATGAATCCTCACAAACAATATGGGATAATTATCAAGTTACCAAGTACGTATTCTAATATGTATCCGTATCCGTACCGTATTAGTACCCGTATCCATATCCGTACCTGTATATGCACCCGTATTCGTATTTGTATTCAAATTTTTTTTAGATCAACAGTTGTGAGGGGGGGATTGTAATTTTTTTTACAAAAGATCAATGGTTCTCGTTTTTTTAGCACAAGGGAGGGAGGGGGTTGATAATTAATGCAAACTTGTAAACACAATAGATAGTATGCTATTAAGTAGCGACCATTTAAGCCTATGTAACGCTTTATTGACAGTACTAGATATTTCAAGGAATATGTCAATCTTAGATAGGGGATTAGGGGTTGCATTTAGAACATGGTCACTTTTAGAGTGTCTTACCTTGGTTACTGTCAATTTTTGAAACAAACTACAATACTCCCTCTATCCTGAAAGATTGTCCACAATTTTGTTGATATTTTYTTGAACCAATTTCATTGACCATTTGTGAAATGCATAAATAAGAAAGTTTCCAAATTTTATCACTTAAATCAATGAAAATTATTTTGTGGGGTCGTTGCAAGAAAGGGTGTGCAATTTGTGTAGCATTTTTTACAGTACTCATTTTTTTCTTCGGGAGTACTCTAAAATTAGAATTTTTTTTTTTTTAAATAATGAAAAATATGTTTCATGGATGAACCTTTATAAAGAAGGCACCCTAAGAAGAAAAACCATAGAAAAATTCTCTAAGTAGGAGAACTAGAAAAGTGTAAAATTTCATGAAACTAGTTGTTGTCACTAGAATTTCACATTTTAATTTATAGAAAATAGGAAAATACATTTTTTTAAAACTGAAAATTTGCCATTTGGGAAGAGTTGATGGTGATGAGATTTCACCCAAAAATGATCTAAGAACCATMTTCAATGTTCAAAAATGGCGCGCAATTAGAGTGTTGTTTGTACTCATGTAAAAGACATAAAATAGCATATTTTCAAATTTCCTTTGATAGGTACATGATTTTCTACTATTTAAATAGACCATGAAAGTTTCAATTCCACATAATTAAATTTGGAGACTCGGAACGTAGTGAAAACCCCAAAATCTGAAAGTGTGACAAATTAACAAAAATAGTTTTTAAACATAAATTGATTTTTTTTAATTTCTAAAAAATAAGAGATTTGATTACCATAAAGGTAGACATGTTCAATAAAAATTTCATCTTCATTGGACTTGTGCTTCAAAAGTTATACAACAAATTAACAAGATCACTTCAATTATGACCGGAATTAGTACCACCCTTTCTTGCAATCACCGAGCAGGGTGATTGCAAGAAACACTTGTACTATTTGTTGCGTTTTGGAAGAATTTTCACAAACTTTTTTGGAGCACTTTAAAAATAGAAAACTAATTTTTAAAATTTCTTAAAAATATAGTCAATGTATACACCTATAAGATGAAGATAACCACCAAAGGAAATTCATAGAAATTTTTTCTAATTATGAGAACTAAAAAAGTGCCAAATCTAAAAAAAATAGGTGTTTTAATGTGAAAATTATTTTAAAATAGTAAAATTAAGTAAATTCAAAAAATAAAAAGTGGACATTTGTAACAACTTTATGAAGATGGTTTTTATTTTTTGAATCCACCAAAAAACCACCAAAATAATTATTTATATGTTTCAAAATGCAACCTGTATACAACACTCTTTAGACCAATAGAGAACACACTTGAAACGTGATTTTGGAAATCCCTCTCTTCGAAAGGTGTATTTTTATTAGAAAAACTAGCCTACCAAATTTCACAATCTAATTCTTCAAAAACCGTAGTGGTTAGGTACTAAAAACCTTTAAATTGGCAAGTGTGACATTGAATTGGACTCTATTTTGTTGAACGAAGTGAGTTGTATAGTGTAGATTGTTTGTGGAAGCTCTTAGTTAGGTGTTGTTTGTAGCCAAAACATCAGTGATAATAGAGAGGGACATCGTGATAATAGAGAGGGACAATGTGATAATAGAGAGGTGAAGACATTTCCCATATGGTTTGTCATGGCACTTGGTAGGAGAGTAGTATAAGAGGGCAACCCTTAGCTTGGGTTTAGCACCCCTTTTCTCACACTTGTTTGTGATCCTCATTGGAATACATTGGCTTGGTGTTCTTTTTTCAAAAGGTTATGGGCCCACTCATGTGAGTTGCTATTAGAGATCAGATTTCATTGCAAGGTGTGTTGGAAGAGCACTATTGGAGCTTGGAGCAAGTGAAGTTTGGGGTCAATTGGAGCATTTTTATTCAAGATTTTGACCTTTTTTGGTGAGGTATTTTCTTGTTTTGAGCTCATTCTAGTTTATTCAGGGCTAATTGTACTTGTTGGGCACTCGAGAGGGTCAGATTTGAGTGATTTGGAGCATTCAAGTGTTTACTGGAGAGCTTTGGACCACTTGGGGTCTTAATTGAGTGATTTGGAGCACTTGAGTGTTCAGTGGAGAGATTTAGACCACTTGGGGTCTTAATTGAGTGATTTGAAGCACTTGAGTGTTCAGTGGAGAGATTTAGACCACACTCGCGTGTTTGGAGGTGCCTGTCACGGATGGAGATATTGTGATGACTTTGCTAAAGAGCTTACCGTCTTCATATCAGTATCTCATCACGTCATTGGAGACAAGACCTATGGCAGAGCTCACTCTTGACTTCATCATGGCAAGATTGATGCATGAGGTGTCCAAGAGGAAGGAGAACAAGTCTCAAGAAGGAGGGGCCGCACTCTACTCACGATATGGACAAGGAGAGAGCTCTCAACCACGCAAGGAGACACGCACATGCCACAATTGTGGTAAGCCCGGCCACCTTGCTCAGTTTTGTAGGTTGCCCAAGAAAGAAAGTACGAATAAGACTAGTGTAAAGGAGGTGGAGGATGACTTTGCGTTTGCGGCCAATGATGGATATGACAACTCCGACATGTTCAACTGGATTATTGACTCAGGTACAACGCAACATATGACCCCACATAGGCAAGCATTCCTCACTTATCATCCTATTAGCAACCGCAAGATGTATTTGGGTGACAAAGGTGTGGTAGATGCAATTGACATGGGTTGCATTGTGGTGAAGGTGGATGTAAAGGGCGAAATGAGGACAATTCGCATCCAAGATGTCTTGCATGTGCCCAAATTGCATGCCAACTTGCTCTCGGTGAGCAAGTTAGTGTCACGAGATTTGAAGGTGCAATTCAACAACAAAGGGTGTGTTTTGGGTGCACCCAACGGAGAGATGATTGTAACGGCACCGAGAGAAGGCAACTTGTATTAATTGAGGTTCAAAACAGTAAATGCTACCAATATGGCGTGTTTGGCGCAAGGAACATTTCACCAACACTGTTTGGAGCTATGGTACAAGAGATTGGGCCACCTCAATGAGAAAAGTGTAAAAAGTCTCCAAAGCATGGCGGGTGGCATGCAAATGGAAAAGGGCTCGAATGATTTGAAGTGTGAGGCTTGTATTGAAGACAAGTAAGGGATGACCGATACTTTGGAGATGTGTCAAAGTGGGAGCAATGAGCAACCTGCGCACGATGTGGACAAATCTCCAAGCATGGAAGTTTTGTCCAAGGAGGAGGAGAAAGAGAATGCAAATCCATCTCTGAGTTTGGCATCAAGTGAAGATGACGACAAAGGTGCTTCCGAGGAGCCAAGATATTCTATGAGGGAMGGTAGACCGCTCGGAGGGTGGTGGAAGAACTACATCTTGCCTCAAAAACAAGTGAAGCACGCCAATGTGGCATATGCAAGAGATCCACACAACATTGGTGAAACCATGAAGAGCGCGGATGCAAACAAGTGGGAGCAAGTCATGCGAGAAGAGTATGCCTCACTTATGACCAAAGGTACATGGGAACTCTCTTCTGTTCTTCGTGATCATATAAGTATTGGATGCAAGCGGATGTTTTACACCAAGAGAGATGTATTGGGCAATATTGTGTGCTACAAGGCGAGGTTGGTGGCCAAAGGGTATTCTCAAGTTAAAGAAGTGGACTTCAATGAGACTTTTGCACCCATGACCAAGTTTTGCACCATTCGATGCATGGCGGCGATTAGGGCAGTCATAGACTTGGAGATGCATCAAATGGACGTCATCACAGTGTTTCTCATTCCAAGTCTTGAAGAGGTGATCTACATAGATCAATCCAAGGGCTTTATTCATGTGGGCCACGAGCACTTGAAGTGTAAGTTAATGAAGGCCATCTATGGGTTGAGGTAATCGGGAAGAGTATGGTACATGGATGTGGATGCATGGTTTGCAAGAAAAGGCTACACGAGGAGTCACGCGGACCATTCTCTCTACATCAAGCAAACAAATGCGTATTTGGTGATTATCATTGTTTATGTGGATGACTTGATCATCATGACCAACACAATGAGTAAGATGGGTTTAACATTATTTGGCAACAAACAAAGTGGGAGTGTTGAACGAAGTAAGTTGTATAGTGTAGATTGTTTGTGGAAGCTCTTAGTTAGGTGTTGTCTGTAGCCAAAACATCGGTAATAATAGAGAGGGACATCGTAATAATAGAAAGGGACAATGTGATAATAGAGAGGTGAAGACATATCCCATATGGTTTGTCATGGCACTTGGTAGGAGAGTAGTATAAGAGGGCAACCCTCAGCCTGGGTTTAGCACTCCTTTTCTCACACTTGTTTGTGATCCTCATTGAAATACATTGGCTTGGTGTTCATTGGCTTGGTGTTCATTGGCTTGGTGTTCTTTTCTCAAAATATTTTTGGATAGTAATTATTTTTGAAAATTACAAAAAAATCAAGCAAGGTCTATAGTATCCATGAGTACCTTCTCTATAAATCTTGAGTCATTTGGAGCCAAAACAAAAAAATTTATGACCAAAAATCAGATCAATATGCAACGTGTGACGCAAAATAGGACAGGTGTTTCTTGCAATCATCCAGCAATATAAGTTTTGATCAGAGCACCTGATTGAAATTAAATTAAACTTTTAGGAAGGCATACATGTTTACACATTGTGTCTAAATTTCATAAGCATCCAATCAATTATGACTTTGTAGCCTAACCCTACCCAAGGTTTCTTAGATATATTGAATGGACACTTGGTCCTTTAGTTGTTAAAAAATAAAACCCATGATATATGTATAGTAGGATTTCTAATTATATTAATTTACTTGATTTTTCAAAATAATTAGTTATATGTGTATTACTTGGTATAATAATTTCACACACTATTATAATTGACATCATGTTTCAATCCCATTTTGGAACCATTATCAATTTCACATTATTTTTTATTTTGTTTCAAATTCTAAGTTTTATGTAACTGAAAATTAAAGAATGAATATTGATTTTAATTTCAAATAAAATCTTAATTTAATCTTTTTTCCCTACATTTTCAAATCATTTTACTACCTCGATGATGTAAATGAATTGATATTTCTTTAACCCGTAAAGGACCGAGCCACATTTTATTACTTAGAGAATTTTCCTACGCTTTTCCTTCATAGGGTACCTTCTTCTTACAAGTGTATACATTAAATATATTTTTTACATTTTTTTAAAATTGTTTTTCTAATTTTACAATACTCCCGAAAAAAACATAAGTACTATGCCAAACGCTACAAAAACAGGGGGGCTTTCTTGCTATCACCTCAAAGGAGGTATGCAGAATAGGGGTATTAAAAAGACCAAAAAATTAAAGGGACTTATTGTAGAAAACTATAGATGTTTGAAACATGACGTACAATCTCAGACCCTTTGTAACTACTGATGTATCACAAAGTTAGATACTTATATAGTGTGAAATGTTAATTATTCTTTGGATGACCAAGGCCATTTTTCACTCAAAAAACACTCAAAACTGCCATTTCTATTGCGTTCATCCAATTTTTTTTTCTTTTTAAAAAAAAATCCAACGATACAATCTTGTACTTTACTTGTCTAAGATCATTTGGTAAAATTTTTATAAAGTTTGACTGACATACGGATTGAAAGATATTGGCATTCCAAGTTGAAAATCAAGTTTTCTTGAGCACTAGCCTGCAATTTCAAATGCCTTGCACCGCCATTTGTGGAATTTGTTTGCACTATGGAGTATGGCCATTGAATTAAAAAAAAAAATTGTTGAAGAATTGAATTGAAAGTCTAGGAAAAAAAAATTTGAAATATAAAAACTTGGTTTTAATTCTTTAAAAAATTGTCAAGGAGAAGTAGGTTCAAGATTGAAAAAATAACTAAATTGTTAATAGCTCTAAGAGGGTATTGAAACTCAATAATCCCAATGATGAGATTGTTCTAGCAAGAAAACTTAACCCTGTCAAACAATTTTTTTGTAGAATTGTAAAGATTGCATTTAGAAATGAATCCTACTAGTTATTTTTCCCAAAAGATGCTCAAATTTCTTGAGAAACAAGATTGTTCATAAGTTTCACACTACTATTCCAAATGGAATGAATCAAAGCTTCACATGTAGATCAAAATAAGGTTTATAAGAAATAAAAACTTGAAGATTTAATTTCAAGTTATTGTGGATTTTTTCTCCTAATTGGTGGCTTGAAAATTATGCTTAAGATGGCATAACTTTTGCTCTCGGAAACCAATTGAAATAAAAATTATATTCCCATGAAGATAATAAGTTTTTCTATCTATTGAGAAAATTTCAAAAAAATTCATTAAAAATTGAGATCATAGGTACTTGCCCAAAGTCCTCAATGTCCCCCAAGGAGACTCTTGGTTTTTTAGGGGTTAATCCCTAAAATCCAGCATGTATTTTTTGGCTATATAAAATTTTTGGGCAGGTATGTGTGATTGGTGGTTATTATAATTTTGGTCCAAACTTTAATAAAAGATGGGGACAAGGAATATCTTTCCTATGCACTAAACTTCATGACATTTGGAAATGTGAGTCAAAAATTATGGCCTAATATGTTTTGTTTTTTTGTAAATGGTTAGTCTGGGTAGAATGATAGATTAGAAAAAATCACTTTTTCCAAAGCAAAAATTTGAAATTGATTTGCTAGAGTTATATATATATATATATGGAAAGATTTGAATCATTCTACTTTGATCAATGAGTCAAAAGTTATTAGGGGGTCGTTGCAAGAAAGGGCATGCGATTTGCGTAGCGTTTTCTACAGTACTCATTTTTTTCTTCGGGAGTACTTTGAAATTAGAAAAACAATTTTCAAAAATAATGAAAAATATGTTTCATGTATGAACCTTTACAAAGAAGGTACCCTAGGAAGGAAAACCATAGAAAAATTCTCTAAATAGGAGAACTAGAAAATTGCAAAATTTCATGAAACTAGTTGTTGTCACTATAATTTCACATTTTAATTTGCAGAAAATAGGAAAATAAATTTTCTTAAAAACTAAAAATTGGCCATTTTGGAAGAGTTGATGGTGATGAGATTTCACCAAAAAAATGATCTAAGAACCATCTTCGATGTTCAAAAATGGCGCGCAATCAGAGTTCTGATTGTACTCATGTAGAGGGTATAAAATAGCATATTTTCAAATTTACTTTGGTAGGTACATGATTTCCTACTATCCAAATGTACCATGAAAGTTTCAACTCCAGATCATTAAATTTGGGGACTCGTAACGTAGTAAAAACCCCTAAACCTCAAAGTGTGACAAATTAACAAAAATAGTTTTTAAATATAACGTGATTTTTTTTTTAATTCAGAAAAATAAGGGATCTGATTACCATAAAGTTAGACATGTTCAATAAAAATTTGATATTCATTGCACTTGTGCTTCAAAAGTTATACCGCAAATTAACAAGGTCACTTCAATTGTGACGGGAAATAGTACCATCCTTTCTTGCAATCACCCTAGGATGTTTTGTTTGCGGGTAGCTATGGATTTTCTACTCTTAAATAAACTTTGAAGTCCTTCATCTTATTCAATTTTCAGTAATTTTTGGAATAAAGGTAATCATAGGATGTAAATTGATTATTACAACATTGAAACCATTGGGATTTGCATTTTCCAATTCCATAATTAAATCCTTAACAATTTAGTATTTTTGAATGCTTTTATCTTGCAATCAACATAGAAGAAATTTTTGAAACTCTTACCACATGTTTTCAAGTTAACATACTAAAAGATCTTACAGTTACATGTGTCAAAATTAAGTTTTTTTTCAAAAATTTAGTACTTGTACTGAAAATGGCTACTTTGGAGCATTTTGGGTAAAACCATAGTCGTAAAACTTTAGGGGTTAAAGACTTAAAGGAACTGAGAGCTTGTTTTGAGGGACAATGGCCACTTATCATGATCAATGATGAATAGTGGCCATAATAAAAACATTAATAACATTAAAACATTAAAAAAATATAATAAAAAAATATTCAAAAAATATTAATTTAAAGAAAATATTACTTCATAAAAATAATTGACATAATACTAAAATAATAATCTAAAAAAATAGCAGTCTGACATGGTCTCACTAATGCCACATCAGATCTAAATTTTTTGTAATTCTGTATTTTTTTTAATTGTTTAAAAATAATAGTAATATATTTTTTATTTATTTAATTGAAACGTCCAGCACTAATCAAGCCCTGCAGTTCGTTGGTTAAAACAAAAATGAAATTTTTTTGGCTCCCGTTCCCTTCTCGTTCTCGTTCCTTGCTATTCATGACTCACAGCCCCTTGTAGATTTCATTTTTTTTTACTAATGACAATGTCCTACTTTAGTAATTAGTATAAGCTTATATGCAAGAAAAGAAAAAAAAAAAAAAAAAAAATTTCATTGTGATTTTTTTGCATTAGTAGGGATGACACTTTTCTGGGTTTAGCCAACTTTCATTCATCCTCCAAACCAGACATACCGACGAGACGTCAAGGCTTGAMGCTTGTGAAGATAATTATATATTGTGTCCTGCAATGTTCAGGAGCTAGAACTGAGCCTGGTTAATTAGATCGGGGCAGGCAAAGGACCGCATTGCTCTCCGACTACTTGGGTCCATGTTTGCAAGCATAATTCTCGAACGATGGAGCTCTTCCAGTTGAGATGTCTTGACTGTCTTCCATGAAAAGCGAGGTTTCCGATCTCTCCTGTTCGGATTAATTGCCAGTCCCGTACGTTTTGCAGTTTGCGAGCGCAAGGGACATCATTGTGTTAATTCCCGATCGATGAGCTCACACGGAACTCCGGGAGTATTCACTCTGATGTGACCGTCCTTGAGCAAGCATTCTTTTTCCTGTGGAGCTAGACTCGCAGCGCTAGGGTCGGACAGTCCACGCCATGAGCAGGCGCACACCCTCTTCAACTCCGAACTTTTGGGTTGGCCACAGCCCACAGGTATACTTTTCTTTGCTTGCTTGCATGCCTCATAGTCTTTTCATTTCGAACGATCCCCTGATTTCACCAATAGCTAGGTCGAGCCTTGTGCAAATTCATCTGCCTGGGAAGGGAAGCTAATGCTACTGACTACTGACTACCGTATGTACGTATGGAGTGCAGGAACATCTCCAGGTTGTGATGACAAGTTCGTTCGACTGGCGCAACTTACACCAAATGGTGACATTCATCTATTGCACGCTCGAATTCTAGGATTCGTATAGCCTTCTAGCTCTCGCTCGATTCAGGCGGTTCAACCGCGCGCTACGGTAAATTAATCGCTGCAACACCATGGTTATGCATGTGCGTCGATAGATAGTCCAAGAGTACTTTGACAATGGATGGCATAGGGATGGATAATCAGCATGATGCAACCGACGGCCTTGGCTGGGAGAGCGCCATCACCCCGACCGCATTTGAGGATGACTTCGATGTGCGTCAGTTTTTAGTCGAAGAAGAGCCTGAGGAATGAATTCCACCGGAAGCCATGCTAGGTTTTCATAGCTGCGACGCTCAGTCTGAAAAGGAGGACTCAGAAGGAGATGGAGATGGCGATCAGTCTGAGATCCAAAAGTGCTCGGAAACTAGTGACAACCATTCCGCAGCGGTCG
Source organism: Pleurozium schreberi (assembly GCA_006891605.1). Classification (NCBI taxonomy): domain Eukaryota; kingdom Viridiplantae; phylum Streptophyta; class Bryopsida; order Hypnales; family Hylocomiaceae; genus Pleurozium; species Pleurozium schreberi. Next base: position 147,417 of record VACF01001737.1, on the reverse strand, counting down.
AAGGGGAAGGAGATGGCGATCAGTCCCTAAAGCAGAAGCAAAAGTGTTCCGGAAACATTGGTTCTCCTTCAGATGTGGTCGACTCAGGAGAGTCCTCGCATGCGCAGGTCCAGCGGTTGGTTTTGTCTCCAGGTTCCAAGTCCCTCGGAGTGACCTACAACAAAAACACCAAGAACTGGGAGGCGCACATATGGATCAAGGAACGCGTCCTCCGATCTTCAGGGCATGCACAAACTAGCAAGGATTGGATAGGTGACTATGGATCATTTAAGTTCCTGCTGGTCTGAAACCTGGAACGAGCCAAATTATTTCATGAAATTGAGGTTTASTAGCCAATTGATTAATCTGTTTTATTTGGGCAATTGGGCTGTAGAGAAATATGTGTTGCAAAATCGCGTATTGACCAGAACTGGAATACATATAAATCTTTGACAAGTTATTTGGCTGCTTGACTGCCGTAATTAATAATTATATATCTCTGTGCTCGATCGATCAGAACTTCAGTTGACCGGTGGGTTTGCCGGATTATTGTGGATGTAGCAGCTAGATAATGTTATGTAAATCATTCTGATATAGCTTTGCTTAATCATGTCGTCATAGCTAGCTATCCAGGAGCCGAACATCGGATACTGCTCCCAGTCTATTTCTTAGAGRATCAATTCTATGATGATATATGCTTAGTTGTCCGCACGACCGCAGCGTCAACTGTTCCAAGAAAATAATAGTATGTATTACGTACTAGCTGAGTCAATCGATTAATTTTCTGAAAGTCAATTGGAATCAGATTCAATGGGCACAACTCAAATCCGATTGAATCGGCAGCTCAATCTGTCTGTCTTCGACAATCTTCGTTACGGCTACCTAGAATTACTGATTCGTGAAGTTATCGAGGGTAATTACCGGCCACTGATTCAATTCAAGCTTCAAATATCTGGATCAACCGCACACGAAATCAAGCAAATGGCTCAGCAGGCTCTGGTCTAGTACTTGAGGCCTTCTCAGAAACTTACTGACCGAGAGTTATCTATATGCTGTGAAATGTACGTCGAAAAGTACTATTGCCATTGCCACAGTTAAAGTCAAAGTATTTTCTTAATTTTTTAAAAACAAAAAATAACTCAAAAATCCATCACTTTCTCATTGTGAGTCAGAATGTCACAAAACAAAGCTTGTGCATCCCTCCTCAGCGAGAGCTTTCGGACGGTATCAAGAATGCAACCAAGGGATGCACAAGCGGGGAAATTAATCTCAATATAACAAACAAAAAACATAAAAAAAATTGACTAATGGTGAATTTTATTAAAAATGGTGGTATTATGTGTCATTTTGATGAAGTGTTGTGCCAATTTAATGGAATGTTGTGCCATTTTAACAAAATCTTGTACCATTTTACATTTTTACTGTAATACCACCATTTTAATGAAATTCACTAGACTAACTAGACTAACTTAAGGTAAGGATATAGAAAATTGGAAAAACAGTTAATTAGTAAAGGACGACTTTGAATACTCCATGATTATTTTAGAAAGGTGGTCAATCGATCATGGTTGAAGAATACCACCAAAATCAATATGATTTTCATATATCTAAATTTCATATACAATGATGATTACTTCATTACTTTAAAGTCCTCTACACCACATGCCATTAACTATTTTCAGAATTCTAATTTTTCATTTTGGATTTTTGGGGGCAATGAAGGAAAAAATCATATGAGGGTCATTGCAAGAAACACCTGCTGTTTAGTTTGGACACTTTGGTTACAATACTCATGATTTTTTGGGAGTACTATAAAATTAGAAAAATAATTTTTAAAAAAAAAAAAAAAATATGTTTAATGTACATACGTTTAAGAAAAAGGTACCCTACAAAGGAAAAGCATAGAAAAATTTTCTAACTAGGTGAACTAGAAAAGTGCAAAATCTCATGAAAATAGGTACTTTGACATTTTAATTTGTAAAAAATAGGAAAAGAACTTTTTTCAAAATTTCAAAATTGGCCATTTGGAAAGAGTTGATGATGATGAGATTTCACCAAAAAAATGGTCTTAAAACCATCATCAATGTTATGAAATTGCGCGCAATGGGAGTGCTATTTGCACTCATGTGGAGGACATTAAATAATAAATTTTTAGATTGCTTTGGTAGGTCTATGCTTTTCTACTATGTTAATAAACCATGAAAATTTCAGCTCCAAATCATTAAATTTAGTGACTCACAACGTAGTGAAAACCTCTAAACCTCAAAGTGTGACAAATTAGCAAAAATGATTTTTAAATGTAAAGTTATTTTTTAAATTTTTTGAAAATAAAAGATATGATTATCATCAAGTTAGGCATTTCCAATAAAAATTTCAAGTTTATGGAATTTATGCTTCAAAAGTTATTGAAGTTTATAACAGACCAACACTATTTGTGACGGAGAATAGGACCAATGTTTCTTCCAATGACCCATGATTAAAAAAAGATATAAAAGATACCTATAGTTTATTAGAACTCTGAAACATTTTCATCATTGGCATCAACAATTCTCAATTTCTTGTAATTAAATGTTACTTCTAGTTTAGTTTTTTCTTTCATTTAGTACCACCTTCCACTTTATAAGTATTTTATAGATGAGTATGTTTTATAAGTTTTATTGGATTAGAAAAAATTACATATGTTTTCATCACATTTTTCAACATACAAACTAAAAATTCTAAAATACACAAGTTATGGAACAAACGTGTGTTTCTCTAAGAATGTTGAAAGTTAAAACCTCAACTTTTAACCCCTAAAGGACCAAGGATGTTTGAGCATATGTCTTGTTTTCTAGACTAACTCTTGTACAAATTGTAACAAGCATAATTTCTCATTTGTGTGGAATAATTTTGATGATTGCCACCGTTGAAATGAAAGAAGACTTGTCTATCTTTTCTATGAAAAAAAGATCAACACAATCGCATAATTTTTGAGAAAATACCACCTTTGAAAAGATTGATGAAAGATGTTTTGTTAGGCTTTACTTCAAACATACATTGAAACAAAGAAATGGGAATGTTGAAATTTGAATGCTCAAAATTGATCCCAAAACTCTGCATTTTTTTCCACAAGTATATGTCATAATGGTATTAATGTTTAATTTTTTTCAAATTATTTTGAGGTGTAGAGAAAAGGATATGAGGATGTGAAGTGATGGCCCAAATTGTCTTTTTCAATTCTCAAAAAATTCACCAAAAATCATACACTAGATCAATTCTTGATTGGATTGGGCAAACGGATTCAGCATAAAAAATCATCCAGGGTCTCACGAGTTGTTGGTGAGGTTAATGTATCTAACTTGCTACAAATGTAGTTGCAAAAGCCACGTGGTTGCCTTAGGGTCTTTTAGAAGTTAAATAAGGGCAAAAGCCCATATTTTGAAGTTTAGACGCATTGAACTTGCAATCAAAGGATACATTCATTGCAATTTTTAGAAAGATTTATTTTGGAAAGATTAGAAAAATAATCCTATGTTTGGATTTGTTGAAAAATTATGAATGATAAAGATTTTAGCCTTGCTTTGAAAGTATATATATGTATATATATATTAAAGCAATTTTGGGCCTCCAAACATAAGAAGTTAGGCACTACCCCATCAATGACATACTGAAGACAAAATCTACACTGAATAGGGATATTAAGGGGATCCATACTAATTAATCGACATTTCATACTATATAAATATCCACCTTTGTTGTACATCAACAATGACTAAAGTGTCCGGGGGTTGTACATCATGTTTCAAACATCTACAGTTTCCCTCATTTAGTCCCCTTAATTGTTTGGTGCCCTTAATACCCCTATTCAGTGTAGAAAATGTGTAGACATTGTTCTATCAAAAATCAATAATCCTTACAAAACCAATTTTCTAGGATAAGATTTTAACATTTCCAAGAATAATTGTACATTTTATTCTTAAAAACATCAACAACATTCATCGGATTTTTATCCTCAATAAAGAAAACACTAGCAAACTAGAAGGCCTAAATTGTGCATTTGTGCAGGACAATTTAAATGAATAATTGATTTTTTAAAATCTCAACTTTGATGCAGACACTCTAATTACAAAACATAATTGTGGCAAGTAAATTTAGATATTTGATTGAGATTTTTGGCCTTGGACAAGGTGAGTCATTTACCTGAAAGGCCATATTCGTTATATTGAGACTTTTCTTAGATTTTCAGATGGAACGCTAGTTATTGGAAAATTCATTTAAAAAAATAGTAATTGAAACCAAAAATAAATGATGCTCAAATAGTGATCCTATAATGACATTTGAGAATTTGGTTTAGTCTATTATTTATAAAAAAATACAAGTAAAGAGATAAAGCGGTTTTTCTTTGAGTCGAAGATAGAATTGAGACTGCGAAAAGTCTCAATATAACGAATATGGCCTTCTTGTTGTGACTCATTCCACCTTTTAGAAATATCTCTCTTGTGATATGTGGTTGGTTTTGGAAACATTAAATTTAGTTTAAAGGCACAATGCTACACTTGAATAATGTCATATTACGAGATCACAGGTAGTGAATTTCAACCGACTTTGGAGTTGAGAAGACCAACATTATTGTAGACGTGCTTCTAGTGATTGTTGCTTATAGACGTAGCCTAAAAGTTTTGAGAGCAAAATTATTGATGTTTGTCTATAATATTGTGTATGTGATATTTCTAGGAGTTCTATAAGCAAACTTTGTAAAATTTTCAAGTAGTGTTAGTTAATTTTGCACTACGATATTAATAGTGTAAATCTCATTGAATAGCCACCACATTCTTTTGACCTCGATTCTATAAAAAAACGTATGAAAGTAAGTCAGAATTCAAGTGCAAAAAAGATGTAGACCCATAGCATAGACCAAATGTGAACACTAGTGAATTYGGCATGGGTGGATATACCTTAAGAAAGTATCTAAAGGTCAATTTCTACAAGGTCAAACCAAATGCAAGCTCTAATAGCAGCTCAAAGTGGTAGTACTTGATGGTAGTGGATGTACCACTTTATTGCAAAATAGTTGCTAGTGAACAAGACAAAATGTATAGGCTTCTACAATACTATAGCTTCCTAGTAATACCCTGTTCAACATTGTTTGTTGAATCGTTTTTCGTTCATGACCTTTGTTTTAAATGTATATAAAAGAAGATTGCAAAACACATTAAATCCACATAGAAAAAAAATTTACCTACATAGTGTGAGTTTTTGTAGCATGAAAGATGTGGACAATGATGTTTCTTAATTAAATGTGCAATCAAATTTTAAAAAATCATCACAATTATTTTTCAATTAATTATTATGTAAACCCGTGAAAAAGAAATAAAATAATTCACCAAAAATGGAGTTCCTATTTTTGAACATTGAAATTTCACATGTTGGTTAAGATTCTATAAAGCAACACATTTAATAGGATGGTTTTGATAGGACATTCTTAAAATTGAGTTTAAAAGAAAAAGTTTGAAGGACTTCAAAGTGGGGTTGCAAGACTTATTGGATGGTACTGTACAGTAGCTGCCGGATTTTCCCGAGCACTGAAGCCAATCATTATCAGAGCTTGATGTGACTGCACCCCGCCACTTCCGCTCCGTGAAGCTCCTCCCACTTTGCGGGATACCGGTACTCACCATCCCGCCACCACTCACCGCGCCATAATTTCTCGTCAACATCTTCGTCTGGAACAGCTTCACATCCTATCAATCCTCTCTGGAATTTGTAAACTTATTACTGTAGATTATTTTCGGCACAGGGTAGGAAGAATTTTTGCGCTTCGTGCGCTTCTTGCGCTTCTTGGGGTTTGGCAGAGCTTGCAAGAGAGCTTGCACCATGGTCGATCCCGCGGACGCCGAGAACGGCAAGAAGCTGCAACAATCCACGTCTGTGTCTACTACCGAGGCCTACACTCACGGCGGTGTGAAGAAGACGAAATTCGAGCCGAAGCTCCCCACGCGGCGCTTGAAGAAGTTGTCGTCCGCTTCCCTCAAGAGCGAGCTTTCCCTCGAGGAACCCACTCTCGGAACGACCATTCCCAAGGAGCTTCAGCGTCTCTTGCAGCAGCAGCAGCAGCAACGGGAGAATAGCGATGGGCGGCACGGGAGGGATCGTCCCCATGAACGCACGTCCAAGGTCGCCTTTGGGTTCAGTGGGGGCGCCTCCCCTTCCACTACAGTCAAAAACAGGGGTGTCGGTAGGGGTGTCGGTGAAATGTCGCACCCATTAGGAGTTCGTCATAGTGAAAGGGGGAGTCTAGTAGTGGAGAAGCAGGAATTTATGCACGAGGAGGCCTTTCTTGGCGTACCACCCAAGAAAGGGGAGCGCAAAACCCTCGAGGTTTTCGACCAGGAGAAGTATTTTCCTGTGACGTTGCCGCTGCGGAAGCCTATTGTTGGTGCTGATACTCGCCGTTTGGACGAGGAGGAGTTTGGGGAAGAGGACGAGATCCAGGATGAGAATGAGGAAGGGCTTGAGGCTGCGGAAGAGCTCGGCTTAACTGAGCCCAAGGATGAGGATACGCTGTTCTTTTTCCAGTTTCCGAAGGGATTGCCGCTCTCTTTGAATTCCAGTGGGAAGGAGAAGAAAAAACCCTCGAGGTCGTCAGCGAGACTGGAGGATTTGGGGAAAGCAGGGGCGATGGGGAAGCTTTTGGTTTACGAAAGTGGCGCAGTGAAGTTCAAGGTTGGGGAGGTGGTCTTCGATGCTTTACCTGGGACCGAGTGCACATTCGCACAAGAAGTGGCGGCAGTGAATACGACGACGAAACAGTGTAGTTTTGTAGGGGGAGTGCACCAGAGAGTGGTACTCACGCCTGATGTTGTGGATGTGTTGCCGGATTTAACCGATTTGCGAACCAAGAGTCATAAGCCCTAAAGGTTAGAGTGATTTGAGTGGGTGCTCATGCCTTCTTCCTCACCTTCATCTGCAACTCAGGTTCGACGTAGGTGATCTTTTGTACAGTGTACATATTCATGGGTAGTCCATTTGCCTCCCTTGGTGTATATCCCGAGTCTCACGAGGAGTCGATCAATATTTGCCAACGACCTCGAAGAGGAATGATCTACACTTCGCTGGGTTTCGGAGTTTCAAGTGAAGATTCCTACTGTAAGTTCACTGTGAATTTATTGTGATTTTATTTTGAGATTCATTGTAAATCTTTAGTTACAGTGTGCAAATTCTTGTTTTCATTTTGAAGGCACATGACTTAGGCTTCATTGCAAAGAAGGGTACTTCTTTAACAAGTGGGTGTGACCCTGGAGGAGAACAGAGTTAGCAACTTAGAGCCTGTGAACATATTTAAACTCACATGTACAGTACACTGGTGAACGGGCGGCATGAGTAAAATAGGACACCTAAAATCGCCTCTTTTTAGCGGTGAGCATAGTTCCTATTATCAGACTCGTCAAATTTTGATATGCCAATATTTACATSTACTAGTTACCAAATGAAAGATGATTCTGATGCACCAGAGAATGTCTTTTTTGGATGCCGGTAATATGCAGAAGTTCTGAAGGTTCGAAGTTTAATCGGAGATTACTTATAACCGATTCAAATTTTTTTGGTAATGCTTTCCCTTTTTCTGAGATTTTAGGGTTTCAATATTGGGTGTCCCTATCTTATTGTAAATGCTATATTAGTTGCGTTAACAGTAAGCATGATAAYTGTTTGTTTGGTTTTAGTAGATTTGAAGAGAGCCTTGAGACTCTATGACGATACAAGGTGGTGCCTACATGGAGGCGGACATCATGGTGCTATTATCGACAAATTGCCACTGCTTCACTAAAACCAGGCATCTGTAAGTTTCAGCATGTAGCACAGTCTGGTTTTGTGAGGATGTAGGGAATCTGTTGCATTAATTTTTAGTATGAAGAACTAACGTGGGTTGGTTTAAAGAATATATCCGATTTAGGTCTATACAGTTCTTCTATCACTCTTTGAAATCTCTGGTATGTCCATTCTTGGTGAGGAATAGGCGTTTAATTGATGCCTGAGTTGGGGCTTATTCTTCAAAGTATTCATAGCGACCCTGAGATTATTTTTTTCGAATCATCTTTCTTTTTGTAGCAGGGCGTTTAGTTGCTGTTGTTTACAGATTTCCTATTTTCTGCATACCTGTTAACTGTTGTCTGTAGCTGTAATGAAGCTTGAAGGTGAAAGATTTATCAGATATGTATCATGCAATTTGAATGGGAGGATTATGATGGCCTAATGTGATAGCAACCAGYATAGCAACCAGCATGCATTTCACATTCAAACTTGGGCCCTTAAAATCTTGATTGATCTAAGACAATTGCACCGAATTGTGACCAGTTTCTAAAAGCTGTAATTTCTTGTCTAAAGTTTACACCATCTCTCAGGGTGGATTTTGGGCACACCTATTTTCAGCACTCTGAAATTCCTTTGTTTACGGTRTCCATTGTCCAGAAAATGCATGGCAAGAGAATTTTGAAGACCCAACAAAAATTTAGACAATTTGATAAGAAAACTTGTACTCTAATAGAAGCCATGTCCAAATGCTTGTTGTGGACAATTTTTAGTTTTTTAGTTGTTTAGTAGAAGTAGGTACAAGATGGAAAATCTGAATTATTAATATTTCTAAGATGTAATTAAGACGTACTAATCCCAATGGTGAGATTGTTCTAGCAAGAAAATTAAATCATGTGGACAATTATTTTACATTATAAAAATTGCAATCAAAAATGTATCCCACACTTTTTTTTCCAAAAGGATGCTTAGATTTTCCAAAAAACAAGACTGTCCATAACTTTTCCATCACTTATTCAAATGAAATGAATCAAAGCTTTCCACATAAACAAAAATATAATCTATGAGAAAAAAAAATTTAATCCAAAATTTTAAATTCTTTTTTTGCTACCTAGTTTCCTTTGTTTTGAGCATATTTGGGCATAACTATTGTTCCCAAACACCAATTGAGAAAAAAAATTATATTATCAGGAAGGTAATTAATTTTTCTACTTTGAAGAAAAATATAAAAAAATCATGAAAAAAATTGAGACTGTGAATACTTGCCCAAAATCCAATTTGTCCCCCAAATAAACAATGGTCCTTTAGGGGTTAAGGACTGATATGAAATTATTCCAAAATATTAAATTAGTAGTAATATGAAATTGCAATGAAGAAAAGACTCCTATTCTAAATAGTAAAAATATTTCTTTAATATTGGTCTTTTATTCTTGATTTCATTGTGTAATCTGTCTATCAAATCATCAACTTAAAGTTGTCAAATTAGGTGCACTTGTTGTCGTCATTATATATATACAAAATACAAAGTCATGTGGCTACAAAACAATCTCTATRGAATTGTAGGTTAAATGAATTAAGATTTAGAAATGACCAATGTGATTGATCATTTCATAGAAAGTAAAATTTGATTGATGGAAGAAATCATTATATTATTAGATAGATTAAAAAACATTGCAAATGTTGGTTCTAAACAAAACATCACAAAATTTAGAACCTGGGTTTTGTTTGCATGACTTTACAATTTATCGCATTGTTACAATGTATTACTTGCAGCTGAAAGTAATGCATTGTAATGATGCGCTAAATTATATATTAACATATTAACCCATGAAGCAATGATAACCACATGATATGTGCTGACAAACAATAGGTTTTAAACTTTGTGATGTAATCATTTAAATATCTATATAATCTCTTCAAAATTGCCAAAAAGAAATATTGGACAACTTCCAATTCTTGAAGGAAAAAGGTAAGATTTGGTCCAAGGAGTGAAAAAACATACCATGGCTAACTTCTTCTATATTCATGTGATGCAATTCTAAATTAAGTATCCAAATGTTCTCTTGTTAATAAAACCATTCTTTCTAGATTTTTGTTCCATACTTGAATCTTGTATATATGAAAACTTAAGGTGGATATTGGGTACACTTGCATTCAATTATTTGAAAAATTTGTAGTTCATTCATACGACATACAAAAAATACAAGATAAGACAATCTTGAATATTCTTTCAATTTTAAACTTATTCCAAATAATAAGTAATATTGATAATATAATATTTAATAGAAGCCATACTATCTATAAAATGAAATTCTATCAAATAAGGTACATTGAATAGGGATATTAAGGGGACCCATACTAATTAATTGACATTTCATACTATATAAATATCTATCTTTAGTGTACATCAATAATGAGTGAAGTGTTGGGGGGTTGCACTCTTTAGACTCTTCCAATTCCGATCATTCAAAAAACTATTTTTCCACTCACTGCTTCCTATTTTTTTTTGCACTACTTTGGAACATGTACCATGAACTTTTAGTCCCAACTTTGAAAAGATGAAAAAAACCCATTCTAGCCTTGGTTGGAAGTAAGTCAATCTTTGGTTGGCTATGGGGCACTGGTTGGTAATGGGTGGTTCTACTTTAGTCCCTTTAATTGAACGGTCCCCTTAATATCCCTATTTAGTGTAGAACAACTCAATACMGTCAGTCACTTGATTCCACCCTCTACAATATCCTCCCAAATGTGTCAGTGTTCTACTCTCCCATTCAATTCCATATAGTCTATAAGCCCAATTGTGAATAAACACTTGTTAGGCAAGTATTTGGATGCTAAATTGTTAGATAATAATACCAAGTTTACATCTAATCATGCATGGTTTTAAGGGTGATTRAGATGTGGTTTAATAAATGTAGGTTTAGGTAGGCTTAATTGTGAATAAATACTTGTTAGAATTAGTTTTATTTTCTACCAATAAAAGAGGTGCTTCTAGAATGTTGAACTTCTGCTTTTATAACACTCATCAAACAGAATTAAGTACGGAACTTCAAATCCCAACAAGCGGTGCCGATCTAATTAAACCTAATCAAACCTGACCTGGCTGCAGTTGGGAGGCTAGTTGAATGTGACCACTGGCTCAGAGAATTCTGCCGTCACAGACTCTGAATTTGTCAAGCCCTAGCTAAGTAGCCAGACAAGCCCAATCGATCTGTTCCGGTCCTTTGGGTTCGTTAAATCTCAGACACTCACTGGCTCACCGGCTTMAGTTCCGTCAAGGTTTGAAACACTCGCTGTCACTTAAGTTAAGTTAAATTACTGAGTGTAGGATGGCCGCTCGAATGATGACGTAGAGCTCCCCCAAAACAAGACTGATGGGATCGAGGTGGAATTGCAGCCAGGAGACYGGCCATCGATCAGTCTTGGGGGATTGGATTGGATGCAATTTGATGGAAACGCTACAGTACAATAGTTAACAATTGTTTCGTACGGTCGGGAGTCTCTCAAATCATGCACAAAATGTGTAGCTAGGCACGTACGCTTGAAGCTTGAAACTCTAAGTGGCTTCCGATCCGTCCTTGCGAAGAGCATGGGCACCCGTACAAGTGCGCGCTAGGGATCCCCACACTCGTCAAAAGCATTAGTACGTGTGGGCTGGCTTTGCAATAATCTCTGGACACTCAAGCTAGCCAAAGAATGGCATTAGCTAGCGTGCCAAAGAATGGCCCTACAAATCACTATTCATCCTCAGTTTATGGTGGAAGGCACCTAATTATAATCAATCAAATTTAACCCTTGATCGACGTAGGGGTGAGCCTGGAAAAGTGGAAATCATCAATTTTTAATACTGTGGAAATCATTGGCCTGAAAAAATCCAAAAACAATTGTTGGAAGTCAAAGGATTGTAGAAAATCTTCCCTTTCCACGACAAATTCCGAGGATGGATTGTTGCATTTTTGCCCTACACAAAAAGGTGCTCTCTCGTTCATCGAATCATCGACCAAGAAATGGCCTTAGCATCATTTAGGGGTTAAGCAATGATCTAAGGTAGTGCAAGGGAAAACAAATATTTGTAGAGGTGCATTGATATAAATGAAGGGGATTGCAAAATATTTGGTTATTTTATCGCTTGTTTCATTGCTTGAATTGAAATTAAGTATTATGAATTTTGGTAAAAAAAAATTACCTTCATTTTTAGCATTCTTAATGATCCTTATTTTTGCACACAATTGAAATTGAAGTATTGAACTCAATTTCTCAAGGAATTTTCCATATCCTCCACTCTGAAATGCTTATTTTCACAATTTCACCGGATATGGCGGTATCATCCACCCATACCTTTAAAGATTGCTTGTTTTGTTTTGTTTTGTTTGTTTTGTTATGTTGAGATCTCCCGCACCATGCATCTTGGTCGCATTCTTGGTTTTGTTGGAAAGAGCTCAGCAAGAAGGGGTGCATAGACTTTGTTTCGTCGTGTTCCAACTCACAGTGAAAAAGTTATTGAATTTCAAATTTTCCATGATTAACCCATTACGGACGGAGGTTGATTTGGAGGGCGGGCAAGACATTCTCTAGTTTCTAATTAAAGGGTGATTGCAAGAAACACTTGTCTTTTTTTTTGTCCCCTTGCCCTTGGACAAGTGCTCATAACTTTTGCATTTTTTGTCCATTTACGATGAAACTTGAAATGAAGGTACATGTGGTAGTTGTAGACATTGAGTAATTTTTTCAAAATTTTCAAAATTGGTTTACTATTTTTGAAGTGCCCCCGATTGGTTGTCTACCTCGGCCATTTTGAGGGGTTTTAGTCCTATTTTGACCCGAAAATGTGAATTAGAAGCCACAAATTGGATATGTTGGAGGTCTATTAACATTGAAAGGACTCATGATGAGTTTTTATGAAAATAGAAATATGCCGATTGCACATATGGGGTCAAACCGTCAAAGTGACCTTCCTTTGTGCAAAGGCTATGAAGAGGGAAAAATTTTCCTACATGATTTTTTTAGTGCAATGCAAGTGCAATCTTCTCTAACAAAATGGATTTATTTTTTATTTATTTTTTAATTATTAAAAATGAAAAAGTCCACATACCCCTTTTTTGCTATTTTCTGCTCCCAGTGGCTTTTGTAGTACTCCATAGCACTCTATAGTACTACATAGTACTGTATAGTACTAAATCAATGGTATAGATCTGCAAGCGCCCAAAATCAACGTTGTACATTGATAGGCGCGCCACTGACACATAGTTCCAGTATTATGACTGAGTACTGCTAGTGCTGTAGCCAAAAACTATGTTTTTGAGACAAAAACGTGAAGTGTTTCTTGCAATCACCCTAAACATGGAAAAAATATCAGATTGTGATGCTTTCGAGAGATTTGACCATGCCGATGGAATTGGCATGAATAATTGGGCCTCCACAATAAATTTTGTGGCAATTCAAGGTTCCCTTATTGGAAGATTTTTGTACTTTGAGCCTAAACTTCATTAGTATTTTCAATCCCTAAACCGCATGCTAGCAGAGATTGTCTTGTTTTTTGGGCCAATGCATGCAATTTACAATTCCCCACATCCATCTCCTTTTGTCTGTATCCAAATTCATTCTAAAACTTTGGTTGTTAATGAAAAAGTGTCAATATCAACCCAAAAGTGGTCGACCGGTCCTTATGGGTTAAAAAAATTAGAAATTTACTTTTCCTCTGATTTCGACTATGACAATGACACAAGGTGCACTAGTTCCTTTCTTATAAGGTATGCATCCAAAAAATGACACTTGACCTTAAACCGCCATCTTTAGACCAATTATGTACCTTTGTGAAAATAACGCTCTAAGAGACAAACTTTGACCCTCCAGAACTTTTGCATATTGTATCCAAATGGCGCCAAAGGCTGGTCAACCTCCTTATCAATTCACAGTCTCAAACTCTATGCTTGCAAGCATCATGTTGGAGAACGTGGGAAAGCTCCCCTTCTGAGTACAGTCCCACTCATGACAGGCCGACTCCCCCTCTCATCCCACGTGGCACTTAGAACTCGTCGCCCAGTCAGACCCCAGTCAACTGAAGCCCCATGTGGCTAAGCTTAAGTTACTTCGCCCTCAAACCCGGGACGGACTCCCCAGCACGCCGTCCACCTCAGATCGATGTGGAACCCCGAGATGCCAAGTCAGCAAGCCACGCTGGCATGATCTCACTACACTAATGATGGTAAATAGTGTTACCCATTCTAACTATTTTAGAAATGCTATAAACTTTTACTCTTCATGGATATTTTTACGGAATGCATGGATCCTAGTAGTACTACAGTTGGAAAAACTTTGTATTTGTAATTGGTTAACCCCTAAAGGACCAACATGCATTTTTTGGCAACTTAGAAATTTTGGGCACGTAAGTGTGACTGGAGATTTGCATATTTTGGGCTGAAATTTTAATAGAATGTGGGGACGAGGAATATCTTTCATATGCACAAATTTCATGACATTCGAAAATATGAGTCAAAAGTTATTGCATAATATGTTGTTTGTTTCTCAACTCGGGCAATCCGGGCAGATCTGAAAAAATCACTTTTTCAAGAAATAAAAATTTGAAATTTGTTCTTCACATTTATATGTACTCAAAAAGATTTGAATTATTGCATTTCAATAGTTGAGATGAAAGTTATGAGGCTTTTTAGTTTGCGGGCAATTGTGGAATCCCTACACCAAAAAAAACTTTGAAGTCCTTTATTTTACTGAAATTTCAATATTTTTGAAAAAAAATAATGCTATTGGATGTAGATTTTTTATTACAACAATTCAACCATTCGATTGGAGTTTTTTAATTTTATAACGGGTCATTGCAAGAAAGACCGTGCGGTTTTTGTAGCGTTTTGCACAATGCTCATGATTTTTTGGGAGTGCTATATAATTTTAAAAATAAATTAATTTAAAAAAATAAATATGTTTAATATACACACCTTTAAAAAGGTACCTTAGGAAGGAAAAGTACGTATAGAAAAATTCTCTAAGTAGGAGAACTAGAAAAGTGCAAAATCTCATGAAAATAGGTACGTTGATGGTTTAATTTGAAAAAAATAGGGAAAACAATTTTTTTTTAAACTAAAAATTTGAAATTTGGAAAGACTTCATAGTGAAGAGATTTCACTAAAAAAATGATCTTAAAACCATTTTCAATGTTCAGAATTGTAGGCAAGGGAGTCCTATTTGCATAACCATAGAGGACACAAAATAATGATTTTTTAAGTGACCTTAGTAGGTGCATGCTTGCCTAGTGTGGAAATAGACCTCAAAAATTTCATCTCTAAATCATTATTTTTGAATACTCCCCTATACTAAAAACCCCTAAATTGCAAAGTGTGACAATTTAGCTAAATAAAAATTTAAATGTAAAATGATTTTTTGAAAATTTCAAAAAATAAGGGATCTAATTACTATCAAGTTAAACATCCCCAATAAAATTTTCAAATTGATTGGATTTGTGCTTCAAAAGTTATAGCACATGACAACTCTATCATTCCAAGTCTGACACAAAATAGTACCGGTCTTTCTTGCAATTAACCCGTTGAAAAGATTATAATAATCAAACAAGGAAATCTTTTAATTTGGAGAGACCATATTTGAGGCACTAGGGTGCTCACAGGTTGAAGAGCTTGTTCATTAGTGTGCTCCCTAGTTTTGAGTGCAAAATTGCATAAAAGTTGTGAGAGTATTATAACAAAAGAAGTGTACGTATCATATTTTCAATATATTGCCCCTATCCACAATGTTTGAGAAATTTGCATACATTAAGAGTTTATTTGGATAGGAGGTAACATGAAAAAATAGAAATTGTGGTAGCACACTAAAATGCACTTCCAAAATCAACCATAAGTTCAAATGAAGAGCTGTCATATTCATAACACAATCCACCTTGAAATTGTTGAAATGCATTTTCTATTTATAAATAGAAATCACAAATAACTCCAAATCACTATTTATATGTTTAAATTTTCAATGTTGAAAATCATAGTGCCAATAAACCTCTATAAACCATTGTTGTCAAATCGATCTTGAAGTGGGCCACATTACAAAGGTTGTGACTAAATGTGACCCTCTCATAGCCAACAAACCTATGACAACCAATATGTCAAACTGGTCCGGGACCTATTGAGTAAGGAAGGTTCTACTGTATACCGTATTCATATGCCGTACCTGTTGTGTTCGTACGCATATCCATATCAGCATATATCATATATTTGGGGGTGTTAAAATTTTTTTTTTGGAGGGTCCACTGTTGAATTTTTAAAGTATTGTCGTTGGGTGTTTTTTTTATTAATATTTGGAGGACAAGCACTCAAGCAGGTTGTGTATTTTCAGGTTCTTTTCAAGTGATATGGACACTTTGTCAGTACAGCGTTTTGCTATTGAAGGCGGCTGAGCACATTCCTTTTTGGAGCTTCAATTGCTGCCTCAGTACTGTTCCTTTGCTGCAAGCTGCTGCCGCATGCATCGTGACCCACCATTTGTTGAGCTCCGTTCGATTTTGGTTCCTCACGCGCTCTGTTTTTGTGAAAGGGGATGCAATTCGAGGTGGGAGCTCTGACTAGCTGATTCTTGCTCATTGATGGGTTTTTTTTTGTGGTGTCTGTGCTGGAGCGGGAGCGTGTGATTGATTGTTCGTTCGGAGGTGGCGTCTTGGTTGTTGCCAAAGGTGGTGATGGAATTGGAGTAACTGAAGGATCGGAGGGCCGTTGTGTGGAATTTCTTTGAGAAAATTGTGGTGTCGCGGTGTTGTTGGGTG
This sequence comes from Pleurozium schreberi, assembly GCA_006891605.1. Taxonomy (NCBI): domain Eukaryota; kingdom Viridiplantae; phylum Streptophyta; class Bryopsida; order Hypnales; family Hylocomiaceae; genus Pleurozium; species Pleurozium schreberi. The sequence goes on along the minus strand of VACF01001737.1, from coordinate 130,877 downwards.
TTGGGTGGGAGCGGCGCGAGTGGATCGAGAGGATTGTTTTAAGTTTTGTAGAGCTAGCGCGGTTGCAGGCTTTCTGAGGGTGTTGAAGGTCCTCGAGAAGGTCTCGTTCATTATTTCGGGTGTAATTGAATTTCTTTAGGCTTCGGGGATAGGTTGTGAGACATGAGTGTAGAATTGGTTTCGGAGCGTGTTGGGGTCTATCGGGGATGTGCGAAGGGTGTGATGGTGAGATTGAGGATAGAGATGTAGGCATCTGTGTCGTGGACTCGTTTCTTGGAATTGCCGGAGGGTTGGTATACGTGTATTCCCTCTTTTTCTCCGTTGGTTGTTACTGGTCGTTACCAAACTACTGACGGTGATATTTCTGCCATTAATTCTTGGTGCGACTTTGGTTCTGCCATGAATGTTTTCGTGGAAGTGTAGGAGGTCTCTATCTTTTGCCCTCTTTCTGTGATCGTGTTGTGATCGTATTGTGATCTTGCTGTGCCTTTGCCTGTCACTTTAGCTCCAGGTCACGATCAACAGAAAAGTGTGGCACAAAATAAATAACAATCTACCGTTTGACGGTATTCTGCGGCTTTCTGTGTTTGCTTGATTGTACGAACCCACCTTTGGAATCGGTACGCCAACCACGTTCGGTACCATACCCGCCATAGGAAAGTGACAGAGCTGATTTGTGACGTGGGTACTGTAGTATCTGGAGCTTTCGATATGAAAGGGATTGGTGGGTAGGATTGTTGGGAACCTTGCACGTTTTTCCTGCTGTATTTTCTGCTGAATGAGCTACATTGTTGACAAACACGTAATTTCAGATTTTCTCTCTGTCTTTTTTATACAGCTTTTGTTGTGTTTGCGCCTGCGCAAATTTCCGCTAAAGTTTATTGTTAGCTCGGTCCTAAACTCTCTTGCTTTTCCTCTTTGAGACTGAACCATACACATTTGCTGTTGTTGTACAGGGATGACCATAGCGGCCACGTCGAGCAGAAGTTCGTGACTACGCTCGCGTGGTCTTTAGTTTCTATCTATTGCTGGCTTGTCTTCTTCAATTCATTGTTGCGCTAGGACCTCCGCAGTCATGGACAGCATAGATGCGAAGTCGGGGGTGAACTGGATTATTGGGCAGAAACGCAGGCGGGAGGAGGCGGACGAGGACGTAAAGATAAACAGCGAGGTGCTGAGGAAATGGATGGATCCTGTTCAAGGTATGGCGACTATGCGTCGCGAGTTTGGTGAACATGGTGGCGTCAACATGTCTATTGAAGCTTCCACCACTTTCACAGTGATGGAACCGGAGACCATGAGCAAGATGTTTGAGGGGAAGCTGGGTCCGGACCGAGATTTCTACATCTATAGCAGGTGTGCATGCTTCCGACTCTGAATCTGTACATAGTGTGTATCCTTTCGCTTGCAACGATTTATGGACATTTTAAGGATAAGCATAATAGTGTCCAGTCATGTAAGTTTTTTTTTTCTCGTTCTGATGTTACAGTTTTAAAGCGAAGTACTGCTTCACCATTTGAGTTAAAATTTCTACTTAAATACATACACCATTTTATTTCCATGTAATCTCAGCTTAGGACGATTGAGTGCTTGCTAACCCTAAAATGGAATTTCATGTAGGCATTACAACCCGACAGTGCTGAACTTGTCAAGGCAAATGGCAGCAATGGAAGGAACGCAAGCAGCTTACTGCACCGCCAGTGGAATGTCAGCGATATCCTGCGTGCTAATGCAACTCTGCAGCTCCGGTGACCACATAGTGGCCTCAAATTGCTTATATGGTGGCACGTATGCTTTCTTAGCCCATTTTCTTCCACGAACGTCCAACATTACCACCTCTTTCGTTGATGTTGGAGATTTTCGTTCTGTTAGGGACGCTATCAAGCCTTCTACCAAGGTGTTGTATTTCGAATCTGTGTCGAATCCGCAGTTGAATGTGGCGAACATCCCAATCCTGTTAACCACTCGTTTGGAACTGCGAAGTGGGCATTAGGCAGTAATCTATTAAAAGACGGAAGAGTGGAGGCGAAGGAGTGAATATACTACTGGGTAACCGGAGCAGAGAATCATTCTCTACAGATTTGAGTGGGGAGCAAGCCGTGGAGGTGAAGAAATACTAAACTGACAGGGCACAAAATAGTAGGGGGCAATTTTTACATTTACCTTGTGGCTGGGGCAATGAGGGGTCACTTCACCCTGGCCGTGGAGGAGAGGTGGAGTACGAAGAGCAATGAATCGTTCCAACGAACTGGGTCCCGCAGGCTAATGTTCGAGGGTAGAAGTAAATAAAAGCCCCCTATATTGAGCCGTCACTAGGGTATGTTCTGTAGCCCCCTAGCTAATTTGGGTCTCTAATTGCAAATTTGAATTCAGAAATTGCAAAAAAAAATTGTGCAAAAAATAAAACATTCTTACGTTTTCCCCAGCAGTAAATCTAGCCTGCGGGGCCTAGTTCGTTGGCACGATATATTGCTCTGCGTGGAGTATTGGTAAGTTACGCAGGATGTTAAATCCTCCATTCAAAGTGGGTTCAGAAGGGTAATTTTTGGTTTCACCGGAGGTAGAAGTAAAAAAAAGCCCCCTATTTTGAGCCATGTCTAGGTTATGGTCATGACCTCTCATAGCTAATTTGGGGTCTCTGATTGCAAATATGAATTCAGAATTTGCAAAAAAAAAATCTATGTGAAAAATAAAAAATTCCAGCGTTTTTAACCAGGGTAATTCCAACTTGCTGGGCCCACTTCGAATGGAGGATTTAACGTCCTGAGTAAGTTACTTGGATTTCCGAAAGGGCTGTCAGTGATGGAGGTCCAACGAAGATACGTAGGAAGTTGCGACTCAATCCACACCTGAGGAAGGAAGCAAGACAGTGGATGAAACGTGCAAAATGCGGATGAAAATTCAAGTTTTCATCCAAAAGAATGTAAATTCATCCAAAAAGTAAAGAGCAGTATTGTCCTTGTAATGTCTTCAAATATTGATGAGTCTATGTTTTATTTAGAGCATTCCCACTGTACCATGCTCAAGGTCGGACACTCCTCAAATGTGGATGAAAAGCAATGAGGGCCTTCACAATATGCTCTTCACACTCTATCCTTGCACAAAAGTAGAACAAGGAGATTGAGGGCTCTTCAAAATTAGATGGAAAGTTTGAGCAGTTTAACATAAGTTGGGCATGTAACAGTGGCCATGCTCTTAGTTTCACTCCGTGGCATTCATTGAAAATGAGTGGACAAAATTGACAAATGAGCAAATATGTATATATGAATGTTGCAGTATCTTATGTATGCTACAATGAATCCTAAAAAAAATTGAAGTAAAAAGCAATGATTGTTTGGAAGTAAATGAATCCCAAACCCAATCATTTTTGTATTGCACTCACTAAAAAAGTGCATATCACTTTCCAAAAGTAATGAAAAAATTGCCAATTATGTCACATTTACTAATGATTGTAAGCTTGGTAGACGAACAAATGTGATAATATAGAGAAGCAAACAAATTGTATATGAGTTGTACCGCATTTAATATTTCCTTTGGAAAATAAGAAGTATGTGAGGCAATCACCTTGGTAATTGCCACATATGTATGACATTGAATTTTAAAAACTTCATTTCAATTGCCTACCTAATGTGACAATTGCATTGCTAATTCCACAATATGACATCTCTCCAATATAACTACACTAATAGTGGTTTTAGTGTTATGTTACTAATAGTGCTACTTGAACTTTTACCACACCCACTCTAAATTTCAAGTAGTTTGCATTTAGCGTTGTGTTCACCACCTCTTGCTTCATTCATATGTTTAGGTTTATATTTTTTTCATTGCAATTTGATGAAATAATATGTAATTCTAAATGTAATTTTGTAAAACAATTTTTTCTAATAGTTGACAAATAGTGTCTATGTTGACATTTAGTGTTGTAACACTAAGTAACATGCTTGTTGACATTTAGTGTTGTAACACTAAGTAACATGCTTGTTGACATTTAGTGTTGTGCTTCGTAATTAGTGTTGCCAACACTAAATACCATTATTACTGCTAATGATGGGAGTTGAGGGTGTCTTTATAAGGGTGTTAGAGTGTACTTGAAACTTGTGGAATTTTGCCAATTTAACCTTTTGAAGACAAATGATTCATGATGTTAAAATGACTAATTTGATTATTCATGTTGTGGAAAAGTAAAATTTATATGTGAAAAAAATCTATCTTATTAAATTGGATGAACATTACACGCGTTGGTAAAAAAAAATTTGAACAAATAAAAACATTTGAATAAACTCTTCAAAAGCACTAGTCAAAAGAGTATGACGTCAAATGTGGGTTTCTTTGTCCTTAACCCTTCACTGCCTAAAGTCTAAACATGTGTAAAAACATCCTTGCTTTAAGTCTACAATTCAATGAGGTATAAAAATCTCAACCATACAATCTTGTGGTGTGCATGTTGTAGATGGTGTAAAACAAATTTGGGCTCATTTGACCGTATATATTGAAAGATTACAATGTTTTAGTGTTGAAAAAAGATGTTGCAATTTTCTTTAAAACACATTTGGAGGTGAAATTCAATTTCTAAACCTACTCAAATGAAAAAAGTTAAACTACAAAGTGATTCAAAACCAAAGACAAACAATTTGGTGTCAAAAAATATCATTCAATTCACTCATTGTGTCTGCAAAATTGTTTTGAAATGTCAAAAAACAGTGAAAAAAATAGCAAAAATTTACATCTATTGTTGAACCTCTTTCTACTAAAATGCTTCTCAATTACTCACTACCTCTTGGATTGATATGAAATTTCAACCACACAAACTAGACTTGTATGCAAAAAATTTCCAACAAAAATGATTGAAAATGAACCACATATAAAGAAGTTATAAGCCACAAAAGTTCATTGTAAAGCAAAAATGTCCAGATTTTGAACTTCAAATTACTCCCAAACATTCAAAACAACTTGGATTGACATGAAAGTTTTATCACAATAACTAGACCTTAAGAGGACTAGATTGACCTTAAATTCCAAATTTTTTTTTTATTGAAAACAAACATTTGATGAAAAAATTACAAGCCCACAAAGTTTCAGCCATAAGAATGCAAGGGACACTTGTAACAACGGTGACCTCCTCCGCCATTGCTTGAGGAATGTTTGGGTGAGTGCTTTCCCACCCCACCTCTCTGTCCAATGAACCAACAACATCCATCCCACCCAATGTTCAAACTTTTTATTCTATTTTAATAAAACCAAAAGAAATTGTTCAATCAACCCCTAAGCCCCTTAATATACCCTAAGGAAGATTGTAGCTACACGCCTAACAGCGCTCCGCTACAAGGCCTAAAACCTACTCGCTCTGCTGCGTAGGGAAACTTCATCCTACTCGCTTTGCTGCGTAGGGAAACTTCATTTGTTGACCTATCCGTTACCTATGATGAAGTCTATCTCATGCACAGGGAAACTTCATCCTATTCGCTTTGCTGCATAAGGAAACTTCATTTGTTGACCTATCCGTTACCTATGATGAAGTCCATCTCATGCACAGGGGACACCCGGTGATTCTTCAAGCAACATTGGCAAGTTTGCCCCTGCCGGTGAGCAACAACCAACTGCGTGTCAATCCCCCGTGTCTCCACCTTCATCCGAATAGGATTCCCAATTCCTTCTTCCATGCATTGCACCAAAACCATCTGCTCCTGTGCGTCGGTAATCTGTCGACCATGTGAATCCACAACAAACAAACAAAGCTCAGAGTTGTCCTTCTCCAACTGAGCATCGGGAACCCGTCCATGTGCCACCTGCATAAATTAGCATAAGAAACACGCTGTTATTTCAAGAAGTGATTGATGTGCTCCACAAGTTTCACACTTGGAAGATCTCTACGTAAAGAATAAAACATGACACAAAATATGATTTTGAACAAAAAATTCAGATAACCCAAACAAGGTCCAAGTCTTTCAACATGAGAACTTCGTTTGAAATTCTAATGTGCAGCGAGTTTCAATACACAGTTGTGTAGTATTGGCTTCCAGTTGCAGCATATTCATACTACAATCTTCAAAGCCAAGGATCCTAAAGAAAACTAAATCAATGAAACTTCCAATGACACTGACCTTGAGGTTTAAGTCCTTTACAATCCGAAGGCAGTCATACAATAAGCCTTTCCGGCTCTTGCAGGAAATTTGAAGCAGGCTGTGAGCAGGGCTCGTGCTGTTATCAACAGTAACAACAACTCGATTGGAGAGATTTCTGTTTCTTTCATGACCCTTGTCACTTCGAGTMKCATCTTGTTCAAAAGTTGCAGRATAATCCCAGAATATCTCTTTGGTCACTGAAGGAGGCAAGGGAAAGCAATCCAATCCCCCGAACTTWGGACCAGCAGAACTAATCTCGCAAAATGMAYATGCATCCCCAAAAAATTCCTCAATTTTCCTTTCCATTTCCGCTACCCTCTCCTTCGACCAYGGCAGCTTGTTCCTGAAGCAAGAACGCGCATTAACTACATGAAGGTTGATAACACCAGGTTAAACCAATTCGCAATSAGCCTACCCAGGAAACCCACATTACGAGTGGTTGTATCAGTACGTACCTRTTGTCTGTGACAAAAAACAAGCCAGTGGCTTTCCCTTCTGGACTGAAATTCACTTGGGCTTTGTGTRTGGTCAACTCCATCTTCCACAGTTTCTGTACAACATCTGAAGAACCAATAATGCATATGAAATTAGTAAGAACAACTTCATTCTTTTAAAAGGGATACAAGGAGCGAAGTGAATGTCTAACTAGCCGTGTAAGAAAAAACTGAAAAAAAAATGCTCTGCATGACGATAATTTAAATAAATACTCCAAATAGAAATTAAAGTATACATCTATACCAAGAGGACACAAATATGCAGCATGAAAATACCATGGAGACCCGTCCGACCATTCGAGCAGACTCCCAAGAACAGAACTCTCTCTGACTCGGGCACTGGAGGAGCTACTGGAGGTAACCAGCAAGGCGCTAATGAAGACGGGCAGACGTCTTCCAAACGCTGTTTCAGTAGCTGCCAATGCACCGTTGAAGGGCAAGCTAAAGGTGTCACCCAAAGCACTACAAAACACCAGCGACCTTCTGTTGAAATATCTGCAGATCAGAGAAACATACACAATCCTTTATGAGAAACTGTCTGAGCTCTTAATAACAAATCAAGATGCCGAATAGTATGTATACAGCTTTGTAAAGAGTTTGTAGATCGATTMCTGGGTTTTAATTGTTCATGAAAATAAACTGAAGATAATTAAACAAGTACACACACATCCAGAGGGCATGAAACTAACCAAATCAGCACTGTCCACATCGCAACCAACCCTCTAACAAAATGAATATTAAGCATCACTGATCAGCATACATTGAAAGTAATTTAGCATGATGTTATTCTAGAATTAATCTTCCAGGTACGGTCATGGTGCCCACATAAGTAACTAGAATATTAACCCATTAAGGACCGTGGTTGATTTGCGGGGGGGGCAAGGCATTCTCTAGTTTCTAATTAAAACATGGATAAGATATCAAATCATGATGCTTTCCGAAGATTTGACCATGCCGATGGAATTGGCATGAATGATTGGGCCTCCACAATAAATTTTGTGGCAATTTAAGGTTCCCTTTTCGAAAGATTTTTGTATTTTCAGCCCAAATTTCATTAGTTTTTTCGTTCCCTAAACCGCATGCTAGCACATATTGTCCTGATTCTTGTCCCAATGCATTTGATTTACAATTCCCCACACCCGTCCCCTTTTGTCGGTATCCAAATTCATTCTAAATCTTTGGCTATCAATGAAAAAGTGTCAATATCAACCCAAAAGTGGTCGACTGGTCCTTAATGGGTTAAACAACATTACCTCCTTTAGTCACGTAGAGGCCAAACTCAAATACAATCCGGGTGAGGTCGAAACCAAGGCCCAATTTGTCGGGGCAGTTGATAGTAATCTCAGTAGGATCCAAGGGCTTCAAGCCCCTACGCACGACCACGTACTCTTCCTTGTAAAACCCCATCCAAACGTGGCTTCCGAAGTGGCCTCCCTCTTGCGCTTCAATCCGAATGTCCAATTCAMTCCCCAGAACTTAATTCACCGTCCAATTCTCAGTAGTCTCACATGAACCAAACACAGGTCTCARAGCCCAGACTCTCTGGCAATTCTGTCTCTGGCATCACCCTGGATATGGATTATAAAGGCCTYCGTCGTTCAGGTCTCGGTTGTAGGCAGACTCGCTCGAAGCCTCGGTGGTTTAATCCTGCCTGAGTGGTTCTCACCTCGGTAGCGGAATTTGTCCTGCAATGGCCTACAAGTCCATGGCTCGGCCTCTGGCGCGCGTCGGATCGAGCTAATTGGCATGCCTGATACGAAGGATCTGCAAACCACACTCACTCCCGGGGTCATAACATAAGTTGTACAGTAGGGCAGAAATTATGATATCAACAATTTTGCATTCTCAGGGGAAAACTATTAATTTCACGACTGCCAACTTTGACACTAGTATCCCACTGATTGAAACAGTATGTTTGGCATGGAAAGTTGAACAAAAGAGTAAACATAGCATTGCATATTATGTAACAGCGAACACTTCTCGACTGACAGAGCGACAGACACAAGAATACACGGTGACTTACACACATCTATTCAACGTAGACACTCCAACTAATGCCCTGACCTGCAATCCACAAAAGTCTTCAACAATACCGCCAGTTAGCAGTTATAATTCGTATAAATTCTTTTCCACAAGTAATGAGCCAGAAAGGTTGCAACTTTGCAACATCTGGTAAAMGATCTGAGCATGTACACTGCGTCGAGGCTGCTATAGGTTTGTCGACTGGTTTGTTCATACTGCTTTCGAAGATTATCGAAGGTAAAAAAAAAGAGAGAGATAGCCTAGGAAATGAATGAAACATTATGAAAAAATATTGGACCGTCTCTCGATTTTTGTCAGTGTTATCCTTGCGCAGGGGCTATGCTAATCTTCTCTGTATTGCATCCGAAGAGCCAAGAGGGACAGCTTCAAGGTTATAAAAACCTATCAGTAGATGTTCCTATAGACATGGGTCTTCCTCCACTCCTTCACATACTCTTCCTTCGCATTAAATATCGATGCATCATCTTCACAGATCCCTGTCCATCAGATGCACTCTTTAGCAAAACCAGGCGATCGTACRTGTGTGCAGAATGGTTCATGAAAAAGAAAATTTGTTATTAGCAGTGCGCCCATTTATTCACTGGATGCAGATATATTCGCTTGAAAATTTGACGTGAGCTCTCAAATACCTTCTCTAAGAGTTGAAGTCAGGTATTTCACCTTTACGAGTGTTCAAACTCCTTTTGAGGAAGATTTTGCTGATCATTGGTGACTTGCAGCTGGTTGAGGTTCCCAGGTTCTGCCTCAGAAGGTACTCTGAAGCGAGAGCATCAGGAGCACAACAAATTTAGCGTAAAAAAAGAGCAATTCAATATTTATTGGTCCTATTTACATGCATGGACATATTTCTAAACGATTAACACAGGAATGTGGATACTCCATCATCAATGCTAATATTTCTATCTCACTCATTGCAGCCGTGAAAGAAAAGCACAGGCATAAAAAGAGCGTGTGCACATACTCTTAAGGCTTAAGAAGGTCAAAAGGGCTCGTAATAAGCTCAGAGACCAACGACCACATAGCTCTCGTCCTCCACAATAGGTTTCATAATCTCCATAATAACAGCCCTGGAAAATTGCACCCAGCGTGCGAGATAAGAGCCCTAAACACGAACGACGTCAGAGGAAGCATTCACCAATGTGGTACTGCACTTCAATCTTTCACAATAGGTATAAGACTTAACAAACTTCAGCACTTTCAGGCGACAACCATACCAGCAGACCCCAAAAATTAGCATTTTACACAAATCCTGAAAAAACAGGTAAGGAGTTCAGTTTCATTASAAAGWGAGTGACTGACTGACAATGTCAAGGAGAAAACTCACTTGTTTTCGGCTCGAGTTCTGGCAAGAATTCCTTTCACCATTTCATCCACCTCCATGAGTCTGTATCMCATGATAAGCAAAAGTGAGTTCCACTACGATATGCTAAAGCCCACATTGAGTTAAAAGGCCCTTAAAAGATGACGGTTGCAGAATCATGAGGCCGTCTAAACAGGAAAACTCGTACAGAGTATGCCTGTAGGAATCTACATAATTTCGATTTTATGGTGACCAGAATGTGGCTCTGTGATWTAGAYCAAAACACCCAAATCAAGTTTTCTTAACAGTTATGAGTTGATCATGTGAAGACTTTCTTTCGTTCAATTTTGATTGCCTTTTTACCAAAGCATGCAATGTCCTTCACTCATTCTATTTGACCCCATCCAAATTATTGTTTTTTTACAATATGATCAGTCAAATTGGTCGTTTTAAATCAACGAATCCTTGGTTGTCATAGCTTACCTCTTCATCTTGAACAAGGCACTTTGAGGATCATTCCCTTCTTCATTTCGGAGTCTGGCTTTGATAGTCCTCGTGTCCTGTCTCTTTCTAGGTCTGTACACAAAAACTGGCGGCCTCAACAAGACTTCCGCAATCTCCTTGGGTAGCATACTCTTTTCATTAGGGTAAGCATCCACGATCGACACGTTTCGCTTGAAAGACTCTGATATCATCATGTCAGGACTATTTCTACAAGATGCGGATGTCTCATTCCTTTGCTCACAGGTTGCCAATGTGTGTTTCAGGTGTTGAATTGCGGGTAAAAGCTCTGCTTCTGTGACACCGGTAAGGTCGAGGTGTTGTAAGGTCGAAGGCCTTGAGAGCTCTTCGTGGGCAACGCTCTCCATCCACTGCCARAACAAAGCTTCGTGCTTACGGCATAACTCGGTCTCCTCTTCAATCGCTTTCGCTGCTGCTATTGCTTCGCAATGCACGTCCAGCTGTTTCGGGTGCTGCAACAGTTGTAATTCGTAAGGGGAGTGCGGGTATCTCACTCCGACCGCCAGCTGCGCTAGCTCCAACTCGTGCAGTTTCTTCACCTTGCTCTGCTGCAGTGCCTCGATCGCGTTCAGGCTTGCAGTCACCTAGCAAGGTCACAAAACCCTAAACCCTAAATTGAATTGCTGCGGGTCCGGCTCAACTGATCTTCATGATATGATCTTCAAATTAGCTAAGAGAATAAGGTCATGCATGTAGGGTTGACATGCCATTGACTGTATGCTTCTTCTCCTCCCAAACCTAACCACACCCTATCCACACTAATTGCAAGAATTTTTGTTCACATTGTAAGAAAGTTGGTTCTCTTCTTGTAAACTCTATCCACAGAATCGTTGATCGTAGAATTGCAAAATAAAATCTTATGTGACCAATTTTCACTCTCAAGGCAAGAGAGAATAACAATGTGCTGGTGGATTTTCTGTGATAGGAAGGCTTTGTTGTAATAAAACTTTGGGTGTCCATCACTAAATGCATCATAAATCACAAGGTGTACACGATTCTTGAACCATTTTTTTGGTGCACATCTTACAACATACTCCTAGGTAGTTGTAAGAAGACAACATATACATAATTCTTGAGCCATTTTTGTGTGGAAATTTTATAGTTGCAGGAAGTTTCAATTCATAGAACACTATTTCCAATTGACGCAGCCATTTGAAACTTGCATTGTGCGGTCAATGCCATGTYTCCTACACTCGCAACCCTCTGAAAGAATTTTGCGTATCCCGAACTCTTACCTGTCCATACAACACCAAGACCTGGTCGACTCGCATTTCCGTTTGCWGGTCCTCCTCTTCCACTCGATCGGTCGCAACGACCATCCTTCTAACAAAATCCCGGGCAGCCCATTCGGCATTCTTCGCCCTGACCACGGCGTCAGAACTATCAGCCATGTCGAGAGGGTAATCATCGGGTAACGGTGCGGCACTTCGAGCAGCCAGCAAGGGTTGCAACCGGCGTTCCAGTCCCCTCTCAATCAATCCAYAATACGAAATCATCCACCCGAGTGCTAACAAGTAATGCCTACTACTGCCATACGCGTCAACGTGCAGCGTGAAGAAAGGCGAGTGCGGAGGGTATCCCCACAACGCCAGATGAAATTTCACAAACCCTAGTACCTCTTCACCTGATAATTCCTCCCAAATACGCTCCAACGGCTTCAATTCCTTACCCTTCTGCTTCTGAGACTTGGGAATTGCGGGATTCGTCTGAGGRGAGGTTTCTTTAGGGATTGAGAGAGTGACAATGTCATGTAATGCGCGCAGCAGGGATTGATGTGATTCCAATTTGTTGAACTTGGCTAACCGAAGAGTCTCCGGAGTCATGCCTGTCACTCCTAATCCTGTGATCAAGTCGCACAGGTACTTGATGCTTTCCTTTACAGATATTCTGCTGCCACTAGTTTGTTCCTGGTTTTCCATRTTGGCGAGAACAGCATTAGCTCYGTGGAATTGCAACAAAGGGCAGGATTATTGATCCTTGGAAAGCTGCCGAAATGGAGTGGAATTCTGGATCTTGGGGATTGCAGTGCAGTTGGGATTTTCTTGGTCGGTAGCGTCCATCGAATTCGTTTGAAACGGGACCATTGGGTCTGCGTACAAGTGCACATGGATAGTCTTCAAGACGAGTTTGAAGCAAATTCCACGATTGCGTCGCAGAGGAAGTCCGTGGAGTACCATTGAAGGAAAAGAAAGCAGGAGAGGTACCGCAGAGAGCGTGCCGTCCTTGTCACACCTTCTTCCCCATTCTCAATGTCCACAGAATGAGGACGTGGCATTCTGTCCTAGAATTGCAAAGAACCCATTTTTTGAAGATTGAGAAGTCCTTTTCTTCACCTCTCAATGTGAAAACAGGAAGTGAAGATTTACAAATAATGATAAAGATTATCCCTTGAACGATGCAACATACATTTACTGTGTGATGAATGACAGAGAATTCTTCTATGTAAGATAGGAGTGCACAAGTATATCTTAGGAATTTTGTGTAAAAAGAGACTATTTAGCATGGTAGTTTGACCTCCAATGAAAGCTCTTGAGCTTTTTTAACCCTTGAACGACGCGGAGGACGTCTATTGTCCTTTGGATGACAAAAATCTCATCTGGTGAGTGGATAGTCACTAATTTTCATCCGTTCTTTTTTTGAAAGTGACCACATATATGTCAATCATCATGGGAAGTCCAATTTAGTGTCTTTAATTGCTTCCATATTTTTAGGTAGGCCTAATTCTATGAAGATAGTAAAGATTTTCACATGAAAGTGTTTTGTGCCACGCTACCCTTCTCGCAATTTTTGAGTGGGTAGCATCGGGGATTTGTTTGTTTTATTTTTCCAAAGCTAATCATGTGCGTGAACAATGTTTTTCTCCTTGGTCTCGCACTACATATTGCACCCTGCCTTTCCCCACGGCGATAGGTCCACCCTTTAAGGGTTAAATAAATGATTCACACTCTACCAAACAAGATGATTTTCATGGTGACCAATCTATCTTTTATGAATTAACAAGTTCTGTCCATTGTCATTCTTAACACAATAGGGATTGTCACACCACCTTCAGCACCATAGCAATTTTGTGAGAATGTACACGCGGACACTCTCAGTTGGCGGTTCATGAAAGGCACAACTCAATTTCCTTGAAAAATGAGGGTGCCATTTCTTCTCTTCCGGACATGAAGAAACGTTCTTGAATAAAAAAATTCTCAAGAAATTCTCTAGTTTTGTTGGCCGAACACGTGAGTTGCAGAGCTCCCTACCAACTTAGTAGAGAAGAAATTCCTTGATAATTTCTCCAAACATCAAAAAGGGGTGTCACACCTCCTTCACTCTAAACAGCACACCATTGGCTCCTCCTTTCTCTCTCGAATTTCTCCAACTTCACATATATCTATTTTTCAAGAAGAGGTGTGACAACCCCTAATGAAAAACCGAGTCACTAGAAGAAATAAGCATTTTTTGTGACATCAAACTAGAAATGCAACATGTTCTTGGGGACGAAAGGATATCAGAGACTTTGAAGTAAGGGGGTAGAATTGTAGTAGATGTTGTAGAAAACGTGTGGATGTTAGTGGGAAAGTACCATGATGCTAGTGAAAAGAAATATGTTCTCTATGAGACTATGCCTATGCACTGAAAAGATGGCTCCCCATCTTGACATACCCCCGGCATTTACTAATCAAAATTAAAAATACCCCCCAAATACCCCCCAAATACCCTCTAAATACATATACAAAATCCGTATCCAGATAAATACATATATGTATATGTATTCAGATAAATACGTATACATATTCAAGTAAATATTGAATATATATACTAAATATGTATACGGGTAAAATCCCATATTGATTGTCCATCCTATTACCTTCTGAAGATTATAAGAGGTGGAAGGGGGGACGCAAATTTTTAAATTTAAATTTAAATTTTTTTAAAATTTAAAATTTAAAAAATTTGGTAAGGGGTTGGGTTGAGTTAATAATTTAAAAAAAATGTTGTCTTTTGGGTGCATGCCTCACTATGCTATGCACCCAAAAGACAGCATCCACTAACTAGACATTCAATGAAAAGTAGTCATGTTTTTGGTGATGTCCAAAAAAATGTGAATGTGCCATGTCAACAAGTTACTTGAGGCCGAGGTAGAAGGTTGACTAAGGGAGGCAATCCATTTCCAATCTATAGATTGTAGCCTTTTCATGAAGTTATGGCACAATCCCAACACTAGTTGTGGCTCATTATAATTGGTTGTCAGGCTTTCAATATTGCAATCATATCTTGGTCAATTTTGCAATTAGCCCATGGTCAGAATAAAAAGGTCTATATCAGCATCATAGGTCAACAAGAATCTTCCACTAAAAAATTCATAGTAATTTCGTTTTATGTAATAAGATTTTGGAAAAATATGAAATCCTTCCAAACTCTATTGTTGTACATGGGAAAATTCCACATTCAAAAAACTTGCACTCCAAATATGCATAATTGTTTATTTGATCAGAAATAGGTTGCCTCCCTCAGATGTGCAATAAACGGGGGTAGGACAACCACATGTTATTCTTTGGCAAAAACAAACCCTGTAACAACTTGACGTGGCATTTAAGTGACATGGCATCCAATGAGGATGACATGACATACTACATTAGTATAGTTGGATGTCCTCTGAGAATTTTAACACTATTTTTGTAGACATCAAATAAGACATGAACTGAGTAGTCTATGGTGTTTTTGCAACGTCAACTAAGCCACGTCTAGGTCTTTTCTAACACATCTGAGACAACACCGTGTTCATGGGGATGCTCATGTATTAACCCCAAAATGACCCTAGAATTTCTTGAGCTTCTAGAATTTGCTCTAAATTGAACAAAAAGCCAACATTTTGATACRTTGTATCAAATCTTTCTGAATTGTAACCGTATAAAATCAAACTAGACATGTTAGAGTTCACATTARAAAAGAAAACACAACAATATCTCTTACTGATTGAAAGATTATAATGTTTGATCATGAGGGTGTTAAAAATGCGAAAGTGATTTGAAAAATTTCAATCCTCTTTTCACATGTCAAATCTAAAAAGTTGGTCACCAAAAAAATATGAGGTTAAAAGTAGTAACATGCATAACCCCAATCAATTTATGGCTTCTCAAAACCAATCAATTTATGGCTTCTCAAAATCTACTCTACAATTTTTTTAAATGAAATTCTAATGTGATTTTTTCTCAAAGATCTAGTGTATTTGAGGCTCATTTCCAAGCGCCCTCAACACTACGGAAAGTCAAGATTGCAATGGACACCCATGCACAAAATCTTGAATAGAAAAATCATAATCAATCATTTTCAAAATCAGATTTTTGAAACTAAAACTAAACTTCAAAAAGAATTTTTCAAAAATATAAACTACTAAAAATAGTAATTTGGTAGGTTTTGTTTAACTTAAAAAATTGGTCAAGGACACATTTTGTCCTTAGGGTCATTTAGGGGTTAAATTCTACTTCTAACACAATTTCTACATTTATCCTCTAAAGGTTCTTGACTATGTTTTCATCAAAAACGCTCCAAAACTGCCATTTCTTATAAACATACCAAATCTTAGGAAATAAAACATTTTCGGACATATGTTATCAATGTAATACAATCTTATAGTAAGCATGTTTGAGAAGATGTGGAAAAAGTTTCAAAAACTTCCACTATATAGATTGGAAGATATTAGCATTCGAATTGACATAAATCCATTTGTTGGCCCTGCGAAAATTCAAGCAGCAACACTTCACAAGGTCACATTTGCATGAAAAAATGTCCAAAATGGTGGTAACTCTTTAGTTTCATTCTTCAAGTTAAGTTGGCTACATGCTTGAAAAATTTCAGATCATTTGGAATTGTACAACATATAAGAAAAATATAGTAAGTAGAAAGAGGTAAAAAAAAATTCAAAACACTAAATTGTCGATAATTCACTTATAAAATTGAAAATACTGATCCCAACGGTTGTAATGTTGTAATAAACAATCTAAGTCCAATGTTTCAATATTTTTTTCAAAAAAACTAAAAATTGGGTTCAATAAAGGACTTCAAAGTTTATTTTAGCATGGAGGTTCCATAACTAGTCCCAAAGATCAAAGAAAACTATATATCATGCAATATCTTTTTAACCATGTAGTCAAAAGTTATGAAAATTGTTGAGCCTTAAAGATAATCTTTGGGCACATGTTGTGTGAAAATTTAAAAAAAACAAAATAAAAACTCCATTCGCCACTATCCCCAAATGCTATGTTGCCAAAAAACACAATTTGGTCCTTCAGGGGTTAATATACCCCACATACCACTCCACTTCTATAAATCATTACATGCGATGTGAGCAACGGAGGGCCATTTTAGCCCTATTTCCCCGTTGTTCCCGATATTGTAAGGGAACGACTAATTGCTGCCAATTTTCCAATTACTAAATTTTATTTTTATTCTTTATTTTTTTGTTTGAAATCAGAAGAATTTTTTTTTTTTTAAATTTAAAAAAATTTAAAAATGACAAGGCAGATTCTCGCCCACATCACAACGTTGATGTGGTGAAGTTTTTTGTGTTTCCGCAGTCTAGGAACTCGTAGTATCTTGGAGGCCTCAAATCTCATGTAATGAGCTTGTCTTCTCATATATGACTAGACCTCTAAGTTGGCATTACAAAAAATGAAACATGCACATTAGGGACGTTCTAGAAGATGTTGTTCATGACATTTTCAGGTCTTTGCAATTATACCGTAATCAGCAACATATAATAAATGATATTCGATAGAATTAATCTCATGTCATTGTTGACATCCAAAGAAACATGTGAGGGTCACAACAGATGTTCAAATGGATAGGAACCTAGGTACAACGCATTGGAATTTCAAGAATTTTTCTTTGGCACGTCATTTTGAATATCAGCACAAGGCAAGATGCAAAAAAAAGTTGTTTACATGCACTACAACAAAATGGGTACTTTATGACTGTGAAAATATGACTAGGATGATTGGTGACTGCTAGCAGTCATATTTTTGAAGGCCAACAAATTGAAAAAGAATATGACTCCAAATACTCACAGTCATATTTTTCAAGGCCAACAAATTGAAAAAAAATATAACTGCAAATATGATTGCTAGTCATATTTTGGCCTTATACGTCATGGATGTATAAATATACGAGGGTTGGGAACACCAAAATACTTCATAAAGAACAATGGTGAACATGTTTGGAAAACATCAAGTCATATGTGGCAATCATATTTTATTTTCAGTCACATTTTTCAGTCATATCTTCATGGTAGTGACATTTTTTTCTTTTGGAGGCAGAAAAAAAAAATTTGGGTAGGGAACATGTTTGGAGAGTGTCCAGTCATATTTTTGCCTCACTTATATTTTGCAGTCATATTTATTAGTTAGACATGTTTTGGAGTCATATTTTTTTGGTAGTCATATTTGAGGGGGGGGGGCAACCTAAGAATAATTTGGACAAAGAACATGTTTAAAGAGTGCCAATTATATTTGCCATTCATATTTTCACTTCAATTATATTTTTGTGTCAATCATATTTTGTAGTCACATTTCTTTGGTAATTATTGTTTTTTTCTTTCGATGGAACTTGAGGAAAAGGTGGGCAATCTGTGATGGATCTCTTGTATTTTAATCCTAGCAAGCATTCCTTGGGTTTTAAGCATGATTTTTCCTATTGAAAAAAATTATTTTTGGTTCTATGAGGTATTTATTATATAACTAATGTCAAATAATTTGGGATGGCAATTGTTTATATTTTAATTAATATACTTAACATTTTCATGGATTTAAAAGAGAAGTTAATAAAAAATAAAGCAGTTAATAACAACTTAACATGAGAAAATCAAATACTTTTTTTAAGAATTTAGGGAGAAATTAGAGAGGAATAAAAGCCTACAAACAATGTGGAGCACCAAGGTGGGACAAAGCYTGAAAATCCACTACGAAAAGTAGGCCTACCTGGCCCCACTATTGGGACTTGCCGTGAGGTTGATTGATTGTGATGGCTCATACAATTTGAAAGCTAATTAGACTAGTTGTTACAAAGTGAAATCAAATGCGTTTAAACTAATGATGTAGATTGAAGCTTGTAGAGTTTTAAAAACAAACAAACTTAACCCCTACAGGACCATTGTCCCTTTGGAGGACAACTGGGATTTTGGGCAGTTACCTACGGTCTCAATTTTTGTCCTGATTTTTTAAAACTGTTTTTGAAGATAGAAAAATCGATCGGCTTTGTGGGAATATAATTTTTTTTTCAATCGGTTCCCGGGATTAAAAGTTATGCCCAAATAAGCTCAAAAGAGGGGAGAGGGGGCAACCAAAAAAAAAATTTAATTTTAATTTTAATTTTTTTTCTTATAGATTATATTTTTTCCAACATAAAAATATTTGATTCATTCCATAAGGATTTGTTATGAGAAAGTTACGGACAATCTTGTTTTTTCGGGCAATGAAAGCACCTTTTCGAAAAAATAAGTTGTAGGACTCGTGTTTTAATGCAACTATTACAATTTTTCAAAAAAAAAAATTCCACATGGTTTATTTTGCTTCCTATAACAATATCACCATTGGGATTAGTGCCTTTTAATTCCATCTTGAAGATATTAATAATTTAGATTTTTCTTCTATCTTGTACCTACTTCTACTTAACAATTTTTTAAAGACTGAAATTTATGGTTTTTTAATTTTTTTAATTTTTTCCTAGATTCACAATTCAATTCTCCACCGTAAAGATTTAAAGCTCAAAACTCTGTAGTGCAAAAAATCAAAGTTAAGAAAGTTCAAAGTCAAATAATTTATTCCTTCACTTTAAATGCAGGTATCCAGCAATCTATGCAATCAAAAAATTTGAAATTTTTACCACATATTCTCATATTATTTAGGAATGACTACGTGTTAAGCAAAGATTGTTGATTTACATGATTATGATATGCATAGTTGACTAAATGAAGTTGTAAGGCCTTAAGAATATACTTAATTAGCACTAAATGAGGCTTGTGTCATCACAATCATTCAATTCCTAAAATAATTATAAATCAATTAGTATTGATAGAATTCAATGTTTGCAATTTTAAAATATCCCCAAAAATATAAGAATTAAAAAAAAATAGAATAAAAATTCAAGAAAGTCAACATGGAAGTTTAAAGAAATAGATCGTAGGTTGAAAAAAAATTTAATCATAGATAGAATTTATACACGTTGTTGTAAAAGTTGTTATTTAAGATATATATGACATTAAAAAACACAATAAAATGGATGAAGGCAGGCCTCACGATACATTTTGGAAAAGAAAGATGTGGTGGAAATAGATTCAAAAATATGTCCTTAAATTGGCACTTTGTTATTTCTCTTTTCATAAAAACCATATACATTAGAAATTAGAATTCAAGATTCACTAAAATCCAACTTTTGAATTCAAAATCACTTAGGTAGATCACTTCTAGAGATTTCCAATAATATGTCACACTCTATAAAATAGATAAAATACAAATAGTCAAAAGCACTAAAAAAAATATCAAAGTTCATCTAATTTAAGTCAACAAGGAACTTGTAAATCCATACCTTAGGATAGGTTGTTTGTTTTGTTTGTTTGTTATGTTGAGATCTCCTTGACCGTGAGTCCCCCAGTTGCATTCTTGGTACTGTCGGAAAGCCCTCAGGGAGGAGGAATGCATGGGCTTGGTTTCATAGTATTTGAACCTACAGTGTAAAATTGTGAAAGTTATGGATTTTTGAGTTATTTTTGGTTTTAAAAATTTAGAATTTATTTTTATTTTTATTTTGCATGGAGCAACGACAGAGGGCACATTAGTTTAAGTGACATTTAAAATCTAATTTTGAAAGTAAATATGACTTAAGACTAAGGCTAGAAGAAAATTTTGGATGAAGTCTTAAAAGGATGAATTAGAAATAAAACTTCATCCATCTATAATTTTAGCTAAAAAATATCCCATTATAAAGATTTTTAGTATTTTAATTCAGATATGTTGATATTGTATGATTTAAGCTAATTAAAAATTTTAATTTTTCAATTTCAATTTGGAAGTCTATAGATTTGGCCTGAATTGGCCAAAACCATCCAAAACCTCTAACTTCACAAAATTGTGTCACTTTTAGTTGAGATGTGAACAACTTATATTTTAATATTAGAACAAACATGTTCATTGCATAAAATCCAAAATGAACAATTTTTAAATATCCAACTTAGGATTCAAAGTTCAACAACAAAGAACATAATTGTGCATCTTCTATGTCATGGATATAGATAAAACTCTCACGCATGTTATGTACATAAATTTGTTTCTTTTCTAGAAAGGCTCTCAGAGATATCATACAAGTCACATTTATAGATAGTCTTAACAGATTGTACAAAAATCACAAAATTATTCCTATGAAGATTGAGGCTCACCATGGGCACATGCGCACTTGTATTGCAACTAGAAGATTGTTGTTTGGATGCTATTACAAGGATATAGACTACAAAAGTATAGTCCATTTTTTTGCTTCAAAAATGTTTTTAAATAATGCTTGAAGAGAATCGGGAGAGATTTTAGGTGGAAACATGTCTGAAAGTAAGTGACGGAAATGGGTCGATCTACTTGATGGAAATGGGTTGCAAACGGTTATAGGCTGGTCTACCTTAATTTGTAAACAGGGCCTTTTTTTGACATTTTGGTGCCAGATTGCACTAGAAAAAACAATTTAGCTAAAAAATGCCAGAAATAATGTCAAAAAACTTGGATGAAATCGTCAGATTGTGGATGAAAACCATACTATACATCCAATATGTGGATGAATGAATGTTGTTTGGAGCACCACTATAACATTTAATATTGCCATTGTGGCACTTCCTGAAAAATGAAAAAAAAGCCCTGTTTGCAAAGTATCAGTTAAGATTCCTTCCCTGATTAATATTTACATACCCGCCTGAACTGAAGAAGGTCGATCGATCTGTACAGTACTGTACCGTACCGGTCTGACCCAACTGCACGATATCGAATAATCTGTCATACACATCCGTTACGGTACGGGCGGCATCCAAGCCAGCATCCCACCTCTTTCGGCCACGTTCATGCGCCGACCACCATCCAGTTTGCATCACTTGGTTCGAAGCAAGCTCCAGGAGCCACCATGCAGCATTGYAGCCGCCTGCCAAAGTGCTAAACCTGAGCTCCAAAACATGGAATGTGCACAGTGATTTTACAGACCTGTCACGAATCAGTACGTCCTGCCAAAGGGTCAATTTAAGAATCATTATTGCTGGCGGCCGGCGAACCTAGCTCAGTCAATAATATCCACACCCTCCAGTTGCATCCAAAATTCAGTTGTGAACTTTATGGGATCTATCGGCCACTTGTCGCATTTCGAGATGATGATCAATAGTAAGGTAAGGTAAGTATTGAGCTAAAATCACGTCTTAAGGACAAATAAGAAGCCGCAGTTTCCTTCTCGTAGCTGCGCCCTCACACCTCTTGTGCAGTGGGTTTGCAGTGGGTTCTAGGGTTCAGGGTTTAGCATCTTTGTGCTTTCGTTTCGCATTTTTTTTCTTTACAGAGTTCAGCATCGACTTGGTGCTGAATCTCAAGCTAATTAAGCAGCTCGGTGCATATTGTGTTACCATTAATCTTTGTGTCGATTTGAGTCCTCCGATCCTGCAAGGTCCTTTCGATTGCAGGATGACTGCTAGAACTGTTGATCSRKCCTCTMGAAATTAAKTAACTGATCGATCTAGCTAGTGGGGGKTGAATTGGAAGTGGGTTACYTGASTTGCAMCATGGCTGTGTCGACTGGTGGGAGTCCCGARCTGCAGACATTGAAGAGCTTGGATGATCCGCAGAGACGGTGTCGTCGTCGAGAGGCTGTGAATGGCACGCAAGAGGTTCTGGTGTGGTGGGATATCGAGAGTTGCCCTTTAATCGAGTCGTGCGCACCAGCTGCTTTGTTGCAAGAGATTCAGTGTCACTTGGCGTGTGAGGAAAGTCGGGTGACCATCAATGTGTATGGAAACGGCGGGCTAGGTTCGAAAGCGGGGCTGGACTCGCTCGTCGCCAGCGGCATTACTTTGCAACACCGCATCTTACCGTGCAAGCTTCCTGGTACGTACTGCTCGTCGTGCATGGTTTGCTAGATCATTTTACGTACTCTTGATGTTTGTTCAGAGCAATGTGGATTGTGCTGAAAGTAAAAGGTATTCTGGTTACAGTGCTAGGGGAAGATGGAGTGAAACCGCTTTATATTCCGTGTCCCAATTTATAGTTTAGTCGTAAATCGTCTTTTTTTTTAACGCCTTTCAATCTTTGTATTTATACTTACAGTTTCAGAACAGAGTCTTTGGAAACAGAATTACTAAGTTAAAAACGCAGTCTAAGGTAATCAATGGCTGGAACACTAGATTTCATTTTCTCGTTACCCTGACTGAGCGTAGTTCTGAATGAAAGGATTGTCACATTAGTGAAATTGGCAAATAATTCGAGAGACCGGCACTTATAGTCCGGAATCTCAGATCTAGTTCACAGAACTTTTGTACACTGAAGAATGTCACGATCGGGCACTCCGCAGTATGCTGTTGAAGAGGGTCGAATTCGTTAACATGACACGCCTCTAAAGCTCCAGATTTGTGAGATTCAAAGTGCACAATTCCTCATCTACAATTTAGGTCTGGAATAGGCGACGCTAGAATAGTGCCCAATGTCTTGAATTTTCGTCATTGTAACCACTACAACGATGAATTTAGTAATCAATGGCACTTCTCAGGGCGCTTGAAACAGAGATTCTATACCAATCCTAGTTTTAGAGCTTTGTGCACATCATGAATGTCACGATCTTTGGTGTCCAGAATCACGCCAATTTATCGAAATYAATGATCAGTTAAGTTTAACGTAATTAACATGTGCTTCTCGGGCGCCCCAGGATCCGAGACGGCAGCGRTGACGACGATGATGGTGGACATTGCCTTGTGGGCGCTCAGCAACCCCGCTCCCAGCACCATCTTCCTCATCTCCACAGCTCGAGACACCTGCTTCCGAGACCTGATCAGTGGCTTGCACATGCAAGACTACGACATTCACCTGGCCACCAAGTTCAATTTCGGCGCAACCGAGCCAACACCCAGCCGGCGGGAGCATCTCTTCCATCCCCTGCCGCGGCACTGGAGTGCGTCGAARCAGTTGTTCGTCGTGCGAGCTCCAGCTCCATCTGGAGATAGTAATAATGTGCAAGTCTCTGAGGCCCTTGAGAATGTCCATCTCAACTCCTAGCATGGAATTTAGCTCATCTTTCACTTCCGGTCTAGTCAGAACTACCATTCATATAATTTAGTTTTCAATTGGCACTGTGTGTTGTTGAACATGTTTGCGCACGGTGGATGTTGTGGTTTTCTCTTCGCTGAGGGAGCGTGTGAGTTGCCTGGTCGTATTCGTGTGAGTAACTCTAGTGATTGGCCGAATGAGCTCTTCAAAATTAGTGTTCAAAATTAGTGATTTCTATTTGCTCAGATGAGTTTAACCATCTGATTTTCTGCGACTCTGATAATTTATCTTAAACCTCGTCAATTGTAACGTAGCTAGGTTTTCTAGAATAGATATGGGATGGATTTTCTGCTGCACTGATTTATCCTGTTAGCGCTTGTAACACTTMTTTACCAAAATTACATTAAAATTCTAATTGAACTGCTAAGAGATGTTCTTAATAAAAAGACACAGTAGCAAATCCATGCCCATAACTTCATTGCATTCACCTTCCTACTATTGCAGTCGAAGAGACAAGAATATTGAACACCATGAGGCGCATATTCATTTGTAAGTTTAAATGCCAGAAACTCTTTGGTGTGTCGATAAGCACTATTAGGTCCTGCAGAAAATCGTAGCGGAAGAAAGAAACGACAAGACTCAAGTTTGTTAGAGTGTAGGGAAATTGCAGAACTTCAGTCTCACGTAAACAGTGACCACGCACGCGTTCAAGAAGAGACCAAGGGATAAGGACCTCAGAGAAAACGAAAAGGCACTACCATTATAATTGTATGGCTTTCTTTCGAGAATCTTGAACATTCTAAGTGCACTCCTAAAGGTGCAAAGGACTTACAAAAGTTAACAGAATTCTTCTGTAGTTCCAAGTTCAGAGACATCACCAACTGTCAGCCAGGTTTGTGAAGATGAAAGGAAAGAGAAACCTGAGGAAAACGAGGCATCGGGCCTTGCGCATGAATGCGAAGCCTCATCAGGATTTCGTAAAAGAAAACGAAGAGGAAGCTGATGAGTCTCCAGTTCCAAATCCGAGTTCCAAAGCCCCTTCTAAGACCGAACCTAAGAGGAAGAGACCTGCCTTGCGGATGAACGCAACACCTCACGAGCAGATGGAAACTTCTCAAGCTTCAGTCACGAAGTCTAAGGCGTCCAATTCGGAACGCGAAAGCATTTATGACGATGATTTGGAAGGCATGAACAATGGCTCAATCCTACAACCAGCTGTTGGGGGTGACCGTCGTGATGTAATTCAATTGGTAACTGAGCAGTAATCGAGTAGGCACGCAACGGGGGATAGAATCACAACACTGTCAAAAACTACAAAAACAATGGGACGAAATCAAAGAAAACAATTTGAGACAGTTGTATCGAGTGCATTGACAAACGAATATCCATGTATTCCTTGAAGAACTCCTACATTTCTAACAAGTAATCTGATACAAAATCATAGTCCACTCACCCAGGACCATCAAAATATGTGTACATACCTACTTAGACGATGTCTAGAACTCTAAACCAGCTTCACGTGCAGCATCTGCCAATGCCTTGATACGCCCGTGGTACACGAAGCCTCCCCTATCAAAAGCCACCTTGCTAATACCTCTCTCTACGCACAACTTTCCAATAGCCTCTCCCACCTTCGTAGCAGCGTCCTGAACAGACCAAGCGAGAAAACATGTCAAATTTCAAGGACTCATGGTTTTTAAAAGGACCATCTCGGTTGATCATCTTCTGAAACATGTAATTCAGATGGGGGCAAATTCTATATCAAAGAGGAACATTGCATGGGTTGGTCAATAAAAGAACAGAATTGAAAAAAAAAAGTTCACGCATATGACGTACTCAAAAAGTGCTAAAAAGGAATGAGGCCTTAATCTGACTTCTTGGTCCCTTAGGGTTGATTCAAGCATAGGGTCAACCCTAAACCCTAAACCACACTCACAATTGTTGGGCCCGCTGTGTCCTCGATGGTCTCGCGAATCTCCTTGGAGAGAGTGGATGCAGCAGCTAGGGTATGCTGCTTCGTGTCGTCAATAACTTGCACGTAAAGATGTTGGTTGGAGCGGAAGACCGCCAATCGAGGTCTCTCAGTAGTGCCACTCAGCTGCAATCACCAGATCAGCACGTTCGTTACGAAGACCTCAAAGAATTCACACTCGGCGCCTGAAATCAGTCATTTTAGGTCAATGGAAATATAACTGACATTGATCAATTCACCCTTTCATGTGCTAACCTTTCACAATTAAAGCTAATGTGCTCATAATCAAGAATGATGAATGAAAATCATTGTCTTAGCTCTTCCAATTGTTATATCATTCTTTAGAGACCCACCGCTGCACCCAAGGGTCCAAATCCATCATTCTGATTATATAAAAGGTTTAAGAAAAGTTTGTATAATGGCCAGCTATCTTGCCTTAATAAAAGCCAATAGGAGCTATATGAAAATTGAAGAATGCGTGATAAAATTCAAAACTTAAGTTCGCAATGCTAGCCAAGCTTGATTACTCACGTCAGGTGATTCCAATTGTCAAAAAAAGGGGTGGAAGCGTACAAATGTAATAGCAATTGACCATTTTTTTTCAAATAATTGATGAGGAGAAGTTTCACATTCTAATACATACCTTCTTCCTCAACCGCCTATGACGAGTTTTCACAGTTTCCCTCCGCGTTGGATCCCTGGACGCTTCAATCGTTAAGGTCTTCCGCACCATGGCTGCGAGGGTTTAGTCAAAGTTGAGTAAACAGGAGCAATGACGCCCCATGAAGAATGACCTACCAAATTGGCATCGAACTACATTCAAATCCTGAGGTGACGACGCAAATTCATTGAACATCAATTTCACTTCATTCAACCTAAAATCCAATCTCACCAGGGCGTGTGGACAAGGGCGCTGAAGGGAGAAAGGATGGGGCGGCAGATAAGCCATGAAACTCCGTGAAGGAGGAACCTTGCAGGGACAGCGACGCCATGGATGCCATGACCGCAGAGGCCATAGCTTGCAAGCTTCACAAGCAAATGCACTGGAGGCTCAAACCCAGTTACCCAGATCGGAAAAGAGAAATGCGAAAAATTCTAAGGAATCTAATCGGCAGCTTGAGTGGAGGTACAATTTGGAAATCTGCTGTGCACCCCGACGGGGATGGAGTGGACGGGGACGGTGTGGCTGAGTGACTCGGTTCAGCAGAAGCAGGGGGGCTTATCCAACTGTGGGAGAGACGACTGTTGCATTTAGTGTGGGGCACACTAACTTATTTCGGGATTAGGGCCCAACCATACTTCAAAAGCTTGCTTTTGTTGGTTTCTTTAAAAGCAAAAGAAATCAATATGAATATCAAAATCAAGTTAGTTCTAATGGATAAAGTACAAAGTATTGAATTTCTTTGGATAGTGTACTATTTTTTTAATAAGCTATCTAATATAAAATCAAGATACAACTAAAATGTCTTWAACTTAAGTCAATGATGTGGATATAACATCAATGAAGTTGCACACAAATTTTTTTGATGAAAATCATCCATTCTTCAAAATATTCAGAGCCTTGAAGGATACAAAATATCCTCAAAGTCCTCATAAAGTGAACTCTAGAAAGATGTTGTGGACTTTAAAGGTTTGATAGATGACTTCATAATTAATTGTAAAAAAATATGAAGAATGCACCTGCTAGTTCAATAATGAGAGTATTTTGCACAAGTTGCACTTAATAATGCATCTTACAATTTTGGAAATAAAAAATGTCCCTTTTTTCTTGAGAAAATAATCAACTTTTATCACCCTTTTTTTTAATTTTGATTAATTTTTTCTTATATCTTAGTATTGATAGATTATTTAATTCAATTTTATCAAAGTATTTGTAGAGAAAGTTTGGATTTAAAGATATGGAATGTAGAGGTGCTTAAGAGTGTAGTCATTTTTTTGTAATTGCTTGACAACGGGCAACGTTTATTAGTCTTAAAAGTTCGTTGTCACTAATTTGTATTTTTCCTTTATACTATCAAGTGATATTTATAATAAATATTTTATGATATAAAATTTCCTATTTCTAAGAGATTTTTTTGTAAAAAATATCAAGAAATTGCAATAAATGAAAATATATTTGGACTAAACAATGATTGAAGTAATTAAGTAATTGCATCTAATTGTGACCCTTTTGAAAATCAACCGTTGCCTAAAAGATACAACTTCTGTTCATGTGAGTGTGCCCTACTTTGGGCAGAATTTTCGGGTAGAAAAAAAAAATTCAAATTTTTTTCTTTTTTTTAAAAGATTGGGTTGTCTTTCAATCTTTATATTCAAAATTAAGATCTCTACGGTCAAACAAAAGTTAGTTAAAAAATATGACAAAGTCTTTAGAATTTCTTAGTATTGAAAAACTTACTGTTTTAAAAAAGTGTTGATGTTTCCATCACCCATCTCATGCATTTTTTCACAATCCAATAGAAACCACAATTTTGACCAATAAAAAAATTCAAATGCTAAAGATAGAAATTGTATTTTTTTTTTGAAGTTATATCTTAAAAATTCATTTGAAGAGAATCTATAAACAATTTAAATTTTTTGACCATATGGATACTTTCTACTTTGTGTGTTTTACATTATTTATTTGATGCAAACTTCAAAAAAATTATAGAGCTTATATTTTATAACAAATTTGTGTTTTGCCCAAACCCCTTGGGCTTTTAGGGGTTAAGTAGACCTATTTTGAAGACTTTCAAATTTCATAGTTTATTCATATTGTGTTCAAAAATGCATAAGAATGAAATCTTGAATATTCTATTGACTTTCAATAAGATCCTACAAAAATTAGGTGATTCAAGAATAAGAACAATGCTCAATTATTGCTTGTTTGAACACATTTAAATGTACGGTTACTACAAGTGAAAGGGATGATTTAGGTATAGTCCTAGTAGTATAGTCTTTTAAGTAATGACCGAGTCTTTTAACTAATGACCAAGTCTTTTAAGTAAAATTTTACTTCAAATACATGTATTTTCAATCAAATTTTACTTAAAAGACTCCTTATAGGTCATTAATTACTTAAAAGACTATACTTTTAGGACTATACTTGAAACACCCTTTTCTCTTGTAGTGTGTAGTTATCTTACCTTGAAGCAACTCCAAGCACTTTGTTTCAACTCCAAGCACTTAAAGTTACTTTAACAATTAGGTCGCCTTATCTAGAAAAATTACCTCGTAACTCACTACTTATCCAAGGAAAGACACGCATGACTATGAATTTACTCTTGATATTTTTGCATCCTCTTCCCACTTATTGCTACCCAAAGGACAACATTTTGTTTGGTAGCCTAGAATAGGTTCCATCTTTTAGAATGGCAGAGTTCCACCCTATACACAAAATCATTAGAAGAGTTTTCGGGGTTGGAGAGGGTTGCGTGTTCCTTTGGCTACCAATAGCGGGGATCAACAGCGGCAACCGTTCCCTGGCCTAGGTGACGTGGCAATGAGACTGCCACGTCACCAACCAAAAAATAAATAAAAAAAAACTTTTTTTTCTGTTTTTTTTGCATTCCAAACGTAAAAGAAAAAAAGAAAAAAAATTGACAACGCCTGTTCCCATGATCTGCTAGAGGGACAGTGTCGGGGGTATAGGCTTGAAACAGCCCTCCCGAACCCCAAAAAACATGTAATGAGTGAAATTAGGTTGGTTTCTGCAAAGAACTTACCTCATACTTCACTGCTTGTCCACATAGAGATGCATATAAGATAAAACAACCCACTATGGTTAGAATTTGGAATCTGCCTTCATGCCATTGCTGAAATTTTTCAAATTTTTTTCCATTTAAAGACAAGTGTGAGAAATAGTGAGAATAATGAATTAGTTATGAACTTTTGAAGTGATTTGCACAAAAGAGTGAGTAGGCTACCTCATAACCAACAAAAACTATTTCCAATATGCTCATCTTAATCACCTAAAGTGGTCACAATAATTTGTAATGTGGAAGGCCCTCAAAAGTCACCTCCTACAATGATTTTCACTCAAAAAGTAGGGTGCTCCTAATGAGATCACTAATCACTCCATGGGGTCAGGTTAGACATTGATTATGGTCTGAAAACCGTCATGAGTCATTAGGTGTCCACTATGGGTCATCTATCGCAATGGGATCTTTTACCTTAACTCTCTAAACCTGGGCCAAAAATTAGTGCACCCACCCATATAACACAGATGATTCTACATCCTTCTACAATAACAATACATATTTATATTGTGTAGAATGTCGAAAAATTAGTGAGGGGCAACCTAATTTCACTATTTTGTGTAGAAGGGGGACTTCATCCTCTAAAATGAGTTTCATCCTCTAGAATGTGGACTTGCAGTGAGTGGGAGATAAGATACCCCACTCCTGTACGGCCCAGCCAGCAATTAGGGTTTGTTCTGKGCAAAGCGAGGCTTTGCCTTTCGTCACGGCACTGAAGGTCCGTCGTCACATTCAGAGATCATCACATCGTCATTTTCGTTGCAAKGAAGTGATGAGTGATGAACGACGCTARTCGAAAGTGAAGGAAGCGGTGCACGAGCAGGACGAGGGAGGACCATGAATTCGCACAATCCTCGACTGTAGATATAATCCTCCACAGGTGTCAGGACGACGCATCATTCTTTGTTTTCGTCCCAGGGTTAGAATTCGTGGCAACCACCAAGTTAGTGGTAGGGTGTTTAGCCCCATTCTCGTAAACAGAAGGACGACTCTACTCTTGTATGCTTGGTTTTCGTTCGACAATTTCAATCGGTTAGGGTTTGTAGCGTTCCGAATTGGTGGATTCGGAAGAGGGAGGGGTGGGGAGAAGTGCT
Organism: Pleurozium schreberi; assembly: GCA_006891605.1. Taxonomy (NCBI): domain Eukaryota; kingdom Viridiplantae; phylum Streptophyta; class Bryopsida; order Hypnales; family Hylocomiaceae; genus Pleurozium; species Pleurozium schreberi. The sequence continues at coordinate 100,337 of VACF01001737.1, read as the reverse complement.
AGGGTTTGGTGAGGATGGGTGATTCGAGGGAGGGGTCGCCGGATTCGGCGTATTCCGCCGGGAAAGACAATGGCAGTGTGCGGGCGCCTAGACCAGTTGAGGAGGATTCTGAGGAAGAGGAAGGGATGATTCGGCCTGAAGTCGAGGTCGATGAGGAAGTGCAAGTGGAAGCCGAGCCCGAGGTCGAGGAGAGGGAGGATCGGAAATCTGGGAGAGGGCGGAAGCGGTTGGTGAAGAAGGCGGTGGTGGAGGAGTCGGACGAGGAGGAGACCAGAGGCGGACGCCGTCAGGAGATGGAGGTGGAGTCGGAGGAGGAGGAAGAAGAGGAGCCCGAGAGGAGGCGGACTGCGAAGAAGCCGCGAGGGGAGGAAAGGTTAAAGGATGTGTACAGAGAGAAGGGAGGGAAGGGGAGCAGCAGGGGAAGGAAAGGAGAGAAGGAAATGAAGGAGATGTGGGACTCGGTGGCGGGCAACGGCGATGAGTCTGGGGAAGACGACGATCGGTTTATTGACGATGAAGGGGTGCCTGAGGAAGACCGTGTGGTGTACAGCGATGGGGAGGGATCGGATCGGGATCAGCGCCACCCTGAGGCCGAGGAGGCGGAGGAAGATGAGGAGGACGGGAGATTATTCGGGAAGGGGAAAAAGAAGAAGAAGCTGGAGCGCACGCCGGAGGAGATTGCCATGTTTGTGGAGCAGTTCATGGCGAAAGTGGATGTGGCAGCAGAAACGGATGCGGATCTCAATCGGAATTCGAAACCCGCAATCGAGAAGTTGAAGATGCTTTCGGAGCTTTGGACCGTTCTGCAGAAACGGCAATTACAGATGGAGTTTCTGGACCGAGGGGTGTTGTCCTCGCTGAAGGATTGGCTGGAGCCCCTTCCCGACGGTTCCTTGCCTAACATGAACATTCGCACCACCCTATTGAAGCTGCTCACGGATCTTCCCATCGACGTGGAGCAATTCGAGCGGCGGGAGCAGCTGAAGAAAAGCGGGCTTGGGAAGGTGGTCATGTTTCTTTCTCGGCTACCGGAGGAGACACCTGCGAATAAGAAACTGGCTAGAGATCTGGTGGACAAGTGGAGCAGGCCTCTTTTCCAGAAGAGCACAAGATACGAAGATTTACGATCTTACGATGAGGAGCGACCCATGCCACGGAGAACGCCCGTGAAGAAAGCTCCATTGAAGCGGGCGAACATCGACAGGGGTGATGATAAGTAGCAATGGAAATCAATGTGAAAATTTTTCAATTAGTTATTATAGTTTTTACACCCAAAACAACCACAACAAAGACCTTGATGTCAAATTTGACTATAAAACTAAATTTATCCTTTTATTTAATTGATAAGTAAGATTTTGATATTTTTTGCTTGAAGATAAACAAACTTTCCATTCATTTTGTATTTTTTCAATAATTTTGATGGAAAAATCAAATTATTGTGATTTTTAAAAGCTAAAGGTGGAAATAAAATTACATCAATTATATAATATATGGAAATAATCTGTGATTTTTACTATAAAGGAAGGATAGACTGATAAACATAATTTTATAATTTAATTTTCAAAAATATTTTTGGAATAGAAAATATAAATGAAAAACACATCATATTACGTTTTGGGGATTCTAACACATAGAGCTTTCATTTGCAATAACTTTTTCAATTGTTAACATTTTTCAAAATTTCAAAATGGAGTACATACAAAACTTATGAATGTTCATTTCCTTAGTTGAAATCTAACTCCAAAAACAATTATTTTAAAAGTTGCAATCGAGGTTGACTAAGGCGCATCCACTTTTTGGATGCATGGTCCTTTAAGGGTTAACCCTGCGTAAACCACTGCCGGGAAATGCGCCATTCATTGCCCGGAAAAATTCAACGTAGCAATTAGGGTTTCATGCTCGTAATGCCCGATACACATGCAAAATTGCGTAATCGAGCATTATGGATTTTTCATCCAAATTTTTTTTCAGTCATCCAAAATGTTGCATTTCCTGGCAGTGGTTTACGTCGGGTCAATGGCCCTCGTTGTCGGGCATTGCCCGCAAAAGAGTGCCTTTTCGTTGGGCTCCGCCCTCCTCATCGGCCCTTTTTTTTCACGCAATGCCCTCCTTCTAGGGCATCGCCCTATACAAAGATGAGTCGGTTACAATGGAATCATCATTTTTGGTACAATGTGTATCATCTACTTATATAAATCCACAAGCATTCATTGGAGGTCAAACTTTGTAATGTTGCTGGACAAGAGTATCAAGACCTTCCCTTTTATGCACAACATTCTAAAGATGAACATTTGCACTTCATGGACTAATTCTTTGTCATTCATTGATCACTTAGTATTGATTGCAATATTGTAGGGTTAAGTATTAGGAATTTAATMATTTCTATAAATATTAGTGGCATTTTTTAAGACTTAACTCTAAAAAAATGAGACCTATCTCCAAAATAATCAAACAAAAATGATTTGATTTTTGAACCAACATGTGCATTTTTTATTTCCTCCATCATCTTGAAAGTCATTCATTGTCCATCAACCACTTTTTGGCTTTCGTACTTGGTTTAACCTTTGAAAGTCAAGGCGGACGTTTTATTTCTACTGGATGACAATGCATCTTGTTGTGTAGGACAAGAATGCAATTATTCATTCTTGAAATCTTGTGAGAAAAGGGATAGTCTTTTATGATTGGCTTATAAAATTGCAAAAACACTCATTGGAAGTCAAACTTCTATAGAAGACCTCCCATTTATCACAACAAAAATTCGAAGATGAATAGTTGCACTTCTATCCTATAGTAAGAAGGAACTCTTTATCGGCCACCGGACTAAAAAACATCCTTGTAAGGCCATATTTGTTATATTGAGACTTTTTACAGTCTCATTATTATCCTCGACTCGAGGATAAACCACTTTATCTCTTCACTAGTATTTTTTGTAAATAGGTAACAACGCCAACTTTTAGAATTTCATTATAGGATCATTAGTTGAGTAATATTTATTTTTGGTTTCAATTACTATTTTTTTAAATGAATTTTCCAATAATTAGCATTCTGTCTCAAAATCTGCAAAAAGTCTCAATATAAGGAATATGGCCTTTTGTCGGCATTTAAGGGTTTACCTTGTAATAYTGTTGTAGACCAATGGATGACAAAGAATCTTTCTTGCCAAGTGCAAATGTTCATCTTCAAAATTTTGAGTGAAAAAAGATGCCTTAACCCTTGAACATTGACACGAATGGTTGGTGTCCAATAGGATGATAGAGAATCCTTTTAAGCTGAGCTGGGGTTTTAGCTGAATTCGCAAGTGCAGAAGATTTGAAATGAATCTTTTCCGATGGAATAATAATTGTCAACAAGGTTGGGGCTTGACATTTGAAGTCTTGTTCGATGATTGCAATGATGCAGGCAGTTTGACGGAGCTCAGCGCGCTCACGTTACTTACACCGGTGTTTGCAACAATGTTCGGGTAAGTATAATATATGCAACATTGCTCAGATAATTCAAACCATTCATGTGATTTTGACGACATTCTTGAAGCATTGGATTCAACAGTGATTTAGCTCTTAGGAAATTCACAACTTATTGATTCACTGTCCAAATAATGTCAGTGTGGTTCACGTCTTTTAACCAAAATTCCGTTAAAATGGCAGTAGTCTTTCCCACAAACTTGTAACTTTTAGGTATAGACCGTGCGGTCTGAAGTCTGTACCAGTTTTAGATTTTAGAGATAGAGAAGGAAATGAATGGAAAAATGGCATATAGAATATCACCATTATAATGAGATTTTCCATATTTAAGAGTACTATTCATGACCCAATAAAAGTATTGTAACTAAGTATGGCTGCAATTATGGCTGCAATTAGTAGCGATTATAGGTTTACGTACCTTATCATGTTCCCCAATTTGAGGGATATACCCATTCTACTTCTCCCCACAGACTTTTAAGACTTGCAGTTTTCAGTTTCCCGGGAGAAATTTTGTTGGTCCAGTGCTCACATTTTTTTTCGTCCCTTGACTGTCAAAACTGGATCCATGATCATCCATGGCAGGTACTTGTTCCGGAACGAAACCCTGACTGGGCTCCAACTTGTGGGGTCCGTCATCACACTGGTTTCCATCTGCTTCGTCAAGGTGGAGAAACGCAAAGACAGTGARGCTGCAGAAGAGAGTTCSCAACACAACGACGACTACGAAGCAGTCCCCGCAGACCCTCTCRCTTGGGCAGAGGAGGGAATACCYACCTGAGTGAGCCCATTTGACAATGAATGTTGAAATTTAACCCTAAGTACGTAAACCCTAGAATTAGGTATCCATGATGCCAATTTGCCACGACATGGCAAGTCGATCGATCGAACTGGACGGGGGTGGAGAAGGGAGTCCGCCTTGTAAATTATCGTTTACTCCAGACGGACTGACGGAATGATGCATTTCAAGTTGTTTACTCAGTCTGTAAATATCCATCAAAGAATCTGGATTGTCAAACAACCGGATCATTCAATAATTATTTTTTTCACATTTATGTTTATGACTCATTTTTAAGTAAAATGTAATACTATTTTGCCTTCCAAATGTTGAGATATCTGGTGAACGTCGTCCTGACGTCAATTTCGTTGTATTGGAGTGATTCAATATTAGAGCTGCACCAAAATTGTGACACTGGAGTGCGTAAAGCTCCAAAGACTAAACTGTAAGAAACACTCAATTGTGCTGTGAGTCTATTTCTTGCGTTAAAACTGCAAATAATGTCGTTATTCTGACTATGATTGGATTCCTCTAGGTATGCCACCCTAAGTATTTTGAAGCACCGAGATTGAAACATTCAAGTATAAAAGCGCAAAAAATGAGCAAATAAAACTTATATAAATAGAGCAGCTAAGGGTCCACAGAGGAGATAGAAAGACTGTCGGTTTTTTGGACATCGGAAGACTCTGAGTGGCTTTGATCTGAAACATGCAAAAAGTAGCGATTTCACATTAAATTGGAAAGTTTCAAGTTAGAATGGCAAAGTCTAGTACAACTGTCTAAGACCCAAATCCACACTTGTCCTCATTAATATCAAACAAAAACTCTCCATATGAATTTCATTTCTGGCAATCAAGGTGAACGAATACTGTCAGTGACCTCCGCTCTCAACATAATCAACTTCAWTTGTTCCTTCAAATGGTCCAATACCCAACGCCAAAAACTGTCAGTGATATTCATCTACACAGATTGAAGCTATTGAAACAAAGCTTGTTAAAATTGGCAGGTATTTCACAAACTTGGCACTTTTAAGGTTAGGCCGTGCGGTCTGAAATCCATAACGGTCCTAGACTTTACAGCTTTAGAAAGAAAAAAAAATGAATATATTTTAGAAAAATGGCGTATGGAATACCGCCATTTTAATGGAATTTCACATTCAGTCTGAGAAGCCCAAACCAAAGTGTTCAGAAAGTAGTGACAACAATTCAGCGGTGGTCGAAAGAGAAGGAGATGGCGATCAGTCTGAGAAGCAAAAGCTCGGTAKTCTCGTATTTGAGACCAATCTCGCCAGCCGGTTGTGGGTGAAGAGCGATGGAGGGTCTCGCGAGCTGGGAAGACAAAAGGGTTCGAACAAGAAATTGAACCATTTTTCTGCGACTTGGGTTTTCAATTCAAGGCGCTGCACCAGTCCAACTGCTCTGGAGCGCTTCTACAGTAGGGTCATTGCGACTTACAGGTACTCATTTCGACCTTCCCTTCATTTGTCTTGGCTGGACCGCTGGAAGTAATTACTTTCTGTCAATTAGAGTCATTGACATCGCTAGGAGACCTTAGCCTACTCCAAGTTTTGTATGTCATGCATGTTTGATTGAATTGGTTGCTCATGTTGCAGCTAGCGATCGTTGGTTGCATCCACTGAGGCCTTTGTCGACGTACCTCCAGATCCGTCCATGGAGAACCCAAATGAGAGAAACCTGCTGCTGCGTCGGGCTGAGTTGATGGCCAAGCATAGCCACATCATTGCCAAAACTAGCAAGTGGACAGAGCTGGAGAGAGAGCGCGAGTTTGAGCGCATCGCCAAAGCCGAACGAGATGCAGCAGCTGCKGAGCAGAATCTGTTGCRCAGTAATCAGAATGAGCAAGCGATGAAGAAGCGTTTAGCGATCARGCAGCAACTCCGATTCAGCAAGGSAGCCCGGARGGCATCCCGTCGTGCCGTGAAGGAGATGAAGAAGACGGTCGAGATTGCGGACGGGAGTKTCGATTTCCCCTTGCTCATGGATGCGACTGGCTCAAGCTCGCGAWCTGTTTTCAAGGACGTGACCGGACTCCGGTTGGTTGAGGAGACTGAGGATGACGTTCGGGAGTTCTTGCAATCGATCAATTAGTCCATGATCTGTGAGTGCAAGACAGAGTGTTGATCCTCCAAGTTGCACTGGCTTGCGGTCACGCAGCCCACTATCGTCATCATCAATTTCGTTCCTTTGACGAGATCATTCGGGAACTGAAAATTGCGACATGTATGTATCTTCCGGACATGCACAAACTAGGATTATAGGACTAGTGATTAATATTAATGGATTGAAGTTCCTGCTGGGGCGCGCGTCCTGAAACCTGGAACGAGCCAAAGTGCGTATTGGAATATGAACCGCCAATTGAATGGAATTGACAGAGGTTTAGCTAGCCAACCGATTGATCTGTTTTCGTTTGGGACTTTGGTCTCCGGAGAATTGAAGTACGTGTTGCAAAATCGTGTGTTGGCTGGAACTGTCCTTGGCAGCTTGACTGCCGAAATATCTCTGAGCCATTCGTCATCTGCCCCATGCATGACTGTGGTTTAGGTCACTAGATATCAGATAATGCTGATTATTTATGATAAAAGTTTTTCTTAATCACGTCGTAGTACATTCTGCACTATACTCACACTAACAGAAGACTGTGATTGCAATTTGCTTATGGAAAAACTTCGCTATGGCCACCAGAAACTCAGTAGCAGGCTGACCAGGAAAAATGGTCGGGAAGACTCGCAAACTCGAAGCACCGCTATTGTAGCTCTGTTTCCCTTGAATCTCCGCCACTTAGCGTGCACTCCACGGTTGATGTTCTTGCTAGGTACCTGCCCGCAGTGGCACGACCTCAACCTCAATTGCGGGTATCAATCTTCACGCTTTGGAATCAGAAATAGCTCTACTTAAGGTAGGTTCCCACCTGACGATAGTTAACTGCATCAATAAAAAGATAAAACTTCGGCATAAGATTGAAATAATCTTTTTTTACAGGAGTTCAGGCTTGGAACTACTATAATTGTTTTTTAACTTCTGCATTTTTCAGATACCTGCTAAGTTGCTTTCTCCATCTGAAAGGACAGCATGTCCCATGTACATCTGATTAATGTAGCTTCAGGTCAAAGTTGGCAAACAAAACAATCAAACTTTCAAAGTCTTCAATGATTTTGAAAATTTGCAAGTCACCTTGCCAAATGTAAGGACAATGAATTGTAAAAAACAATCCAAGTTTTTTTTTTTTTTTTTTTTTTTTTTTTTTTTTTTTTTTTTTCTTTTTTTGCAGTGTAGCACTGTAGTAGTACACCATGCACTGAATGGAAGATGGTCCCTCCAAATTTAAACCACTGTGACTATGCCATGACACTGGATGGTGGCTCCATGGTGCTAGAAAAAAAAAATGGTTTGTAATAGCATAATTAGAAGAAATGTGGGCCTTCCAAGAGCCATGTAGAACACAGGGGTCTCATAGAACACGGGTCTCATAGAACTTAGGGGTCTCATAGAACACGGGTCTCATAGAACTTAGGGGTCTCATAGAACACGGGTCTCATAGAACTTAGGGGTCTCATATGCAGTTTCCGATGTTAAAATTCCCAGAGAGTCTCACTTTTCCTGGTGTTTCCCAATGTATACACATCCGAAAAAGTGAGACTCACCGGGAATTTTAACACCAGAAAAGTGAGACTCACCGTAAATTTTAACACTGGAAAAAGTGAGCTCACCAGGAATTTTAATACCAAGAACTACATATGAGACCCCTGTGGAATGGCCTTATTAATTGGGGCCCTTTATTGAATTTGAATGCATACTAGTTAAGGAAGGAATGATAGTTTATCCTTATTTCCAGTTTTCCACCCATTTTTGACAACATGATGTTTACAAAGTTGAATGCCTTTCATTGGACGATGAGACATTAGTTACTTTTTGTCATTCGAATTTTAAGTACATTGAGAGAGTACTTTATCATTTATATCGATAACTAAGGACAAATTTGGTGCAACTAAATACTCATGGCTCAATCATGATGTTTCCTCAATGAAATTCTTCTTATTGGATTGAAACATTAGGTATTTCTTGTCATCTGAGTCCTTAGTACTAAAAATGAATGCTTTATTTAAAAATTAAATAATGGGTACGTACTTGATGTTTATAATGCTTGCACAATAAAATTTCTATTATTAGACAATAAGACATTAGGTGATTTTTTTCATTCAAGTCCTTGGTAGTTAAATAGTTGGTACTATTCTACTATTAGTAAATTCTTTATTTTGACAAGTTATGTACTTGAAATTCACACAAGGTAGCAATACAATTATGTACATATTTTTGACTTCAGGCCGTCATCTCTAGCCTTCAATAAATAGCTTTGCATGACAATTTTTCTAGGGCTCTTTGAAATTTCATAATTTTTTTAATGCTTTAAAGCATAAGTTGGAGGCATTATTCAAAACCCTAAAAAATCGTAACAAAATAATTGATGAGGGTCATTGTAAGAAACACTTTATACATGAAACATATTTTATATTTTTACATAATTTTTATAATATTCATTTTTTTTCTTTGGCAGTACTTTAAATTAGACTTTTATTTATTTATTAAATAAAATATATGTTTTATAAATACACCTTTAAGAAGAAGGTACCCCATGAACAAAAACCATAGAAAAATTCTCTAAATAGGAGAACTAGAAAAGAGCAAAGTCTCATAAAAATAGTTATTGCCATGGTATTTTGACAATTTGACATTTTAATTTCTAAAAAATTGGACTTTTAAAAAAAAATATATATTAGACATTTGGAACGAATTGATAGTGATGAGATTTCACTAAAAGAATGATCTAAGAACCATCTTCAATGTTCACAAATTGCGTGCAATGAAAGTGTTGTTTGTATTCATGTGGAGGACAATCATGAAATAACATATTTTTCATATTTCCTTTGTAGATACATGGGAGATTGCAAGAAACACTTGTCAAATTTTTATTTTTTTTTATTTTCAGCCTTTAGTACTTTTGTAATACAAGCCACCTTCAATATTATTGGAGGCATGGAACATGAAATTTGGGTGGTCAATTAAAGTTTAGATCTACATTGGGAACTAACCTCCCACTGTCTTAATATTGTTGCAATATTGTTTCAATGGTTTCACAATCCAGTTTTGAAAGTGTATTGTTGTGATACAACATCAACACTGCAACAAATGTAGCTTCAATGGAAACAATGTGTCTCATTGAAATAGTATTGTTACAATACTACTTTGTATATTAACAATATACTTTCAATATTGGACTGTGAATCCATTGAAACAATATTGTTTCAATGGGGAGCACTTTCTTGACTTATTATTATAACAACAAGTGATGTTCATCATTGGATAGCAAAGATGGATGAAAGTAATTAATTTTCCATAAAAACAATCCATATTGGCAGATTGAAGGCTTTATAGGATTCCACTAGCACTACAGAGTCTTTATATGTACCCTAAAGTACTATTTTGAGCCACAGGCTATAGGTTTTGTTAGAAAATGAGACTTTTACATTTCTATTTTTGAAAATTAGAAAATAATTTTGAAAATTTTATTTTAAAAGTGGTCATCGTTACCAACTAAGAGCAAAAATGGGAGATAAACGCTAAAACTAAAAAACTTTTTAATTCAATATAAATATGACCTGAATATATCACACTTTAGGCCTATACAGTATACAAAACACACTAGAAACATGTTTTTGGAAGTTCCTCTCTTGAGAAAGTGTATTTCTATTAGAAGAGCTAGCCTACAAAATTTGATGAGAGGATTCTTTAAARAAAAGTACTTGATAGTACTAAAACCCACCACAAACGCATGTGTGACGTATATTCAAAATTGAATCTCACCTTTCRGATTCATTTTGAAAATTTTGAAATAATTCAAATATATTTTCATATTGCTATAGGAAGCTTATTTTTAAATTTCATGTACAATCAATCATATTTGCAATACTTATGGCACAAAACAACTTCCGCTTTGAAGTTTGAACGTGTGACGGAAAATAAGACATGTGTTTCTTGCAATCACCCACATGCTCTCCTACTATTCAAGTAGACAATGAATGTTTCATCTTTAGATCATTAAATTTAGAGACGGAGACTCATAACATTGTTATGATGTGGGTTGTCTATTAGTTAAAATTAGGCATCTTATTGTTATTTAAGTTGAATCCAAGTTGTGAGGAAGTTAGGCACTTAGGCTTCATGGGGCAGCTAGCTTCATAAGGAAATTAGGGTTTGGTTGAGCATTTGTCCCATTTTGTTTGTAGCCGTAAGTGCTTTCCATGGTTACTTAAAGGCTTGGCTCTTTTTGTTTGTGACCTTGCAACTTCTAATTTGAGATGATCTTGTTTTACTTTGTGTTATTTACTAAGTGTTGTGGTGGTAGTTGTTTAATTTCTTATGAGGGTTGATCTTGAGAAGGTGTAATAGGCAAACTTGAGAGGGTTTCAAGTGCTACTACATCTGATAGGTTTTGAGGATTGAGGTCCAAGTTTGAATTGTGGTTAATTTTCTTGGGAACCACTTTTCTTTTTTCAKATTTGTGGTTGATTTAGGTGTGGGATTAGGACTTCTTACATATCTTTTCCTTCTGCTCTTTTCACAAACTTCTACTACAGGGTGATTGCAAGAAGGGTGGTACTATTTCCTGTCACAATTGAAGTGACCTTGTTAATTTGGGGTATAACTTTTGAAGCACAAGTCCAATGAACATGAAATTTCCAATGAACATGTATAACTTTATGGTAATCAAATCAATAAATTTTTTAGAAATTAAAAAAAATCAATTTATATTTAAAAACTATTTGTCAATTTTGTCACACTTTGAGGTTTTGGGGTTTTCACTATGTTACGAGTCCCCAAATTTAATGATCTAGAGTTGAAACTTTCATGGTCTATTTGAATAGTAGGAAATCACGTACCTACCAAAGGAAATTTGAAAATATGCTATTTATGTCTTCCGCATGAGTACAAACAACACTCTGATTGTGCGCCATTTTTTAACATTGAAGATGGTTCTTAGATCATTTTTTTGGTGAAATCTCATCACCATCACCTCTTTCCAAATGGAAAATTTTTAGTTTAAAAAAAATGTATTTACCTATTTTCTGTAAATTAAAATGTGAAATTATAGTGACAGCAACTAGTCTCACAAAATTTTGCACTTTTCTAATTCTCCTACTTAGAGAATTTTTCTATGGTTTTCCTTCCTAGGGTACCTTCTTTGTAGAGGTTCATATATGAAACATATTTTTTATTATTTTTGAAAATCGTTTTTCTAATTTTAAAGTACTCCCAAAGAAAAAAATGAGTACTGTAAAAACGCTACGCAAATCGCACGCCATTTCTTGCAATGATCCTACAGCTAGGGATTTTGTACTTTTTTTGGATAGACCACAATTCCTACGACAACGTAGTGAAAACATTAAAAAAATTGGACTCTCTAGAGAGCTACTAGCTTTTGACAAGGCAATCGATTTCTAGAGCCTACTGAGCTAATCAAAAAAGGGAATTTCTAACAAAACAAAGATTCACCTTGTGTGAATATCAAGAGTTCCAAGAAATATATTGCAATTTCTTGTTCTGCAATCATCATAGGAAGGTGCTTAGTTTGAGGGTGCTTTCAAATATAAAAGGAAGACTTTTCATATTGCTAACTAATAGTACTTGAGAATGAATGCTCTATCATTTGGGAGTGAGGAAGTGCAGAAATAGGATTATTTTTTGAAACTTTTTTTGAAGATAGAAAATCACATTAGCTTTCTGAAAATGTAATTTTTATTTCAATCAATGCCCAGGAGAAAAAGTTATGCCACCTTATGTCCGAAAAGTTGTTCGTCGACCAGAATTAAAAAAAGACAAAGAAAAGAATATTTAATAATTTTTTTTTTTTTTTCAAAAACTATGTTTTGTCTACATCTGAAGCTTTGATTCATTCTATTTGGACTAATATTGAGAAAGTTATGGACAATCTTGTTTTGGGGGCAATCTAAGCATGTTCTTGAAAAAATAACTTGTAGGATTCATTTTTTAATGCAATTTTTACTATTTTTCAATTTTTCTTTTTGCATAGAGTTAAGTTTGTTTGCAAGAACAATCTCACTGTTGGAATTTTGGTGTTTCACTTTCATCTTAGAGCTATTAACAATTTAGTGTTTTGCGTAATCTTGGTCCTACTTCTACTTAAGAATTTTTTAAAGATTGGAAATCAAATATTTTTTCTTCAAATTTCATTTCCCGTACTCTCAACTCAAGGTTTGTAGTGCAAAAACTTTCCACAAATGGCGGTCAAAGTCATTTGAAATTGCAAACTAGAGTTCAAAAAAACTTTTGTTTTCATTTTTGAATGCTCATATCTTTTAATCTATACAGTCAAGCTTCATGAAATTTTACCGCATGCTTTAAGACAAGTGAAGTATGAGATCCTATGGTGGAATTTACAAAATAATATTTTTTTTGGTTCCTTGGATGAACACAATAGACATGACAATTTTTAGTGGTTTTTGAGCTAGAAAATGCCTTGGTCCTTTAGGGGTCCTAAACTATAGTATCTTTTTTCCTTGGTTTCACAAGGATGAATAATGTACAAATTCCATCAATATGCATATTTGCATTTTCTTATATAAAACAATTCCTTTGAAGGTATGGCGATTGACCCCTAAAGGACCAATTGATTAAAAAGGTATTGTATGATATATAATTTGCAATCAGTTATGGATTTTCTACTCTAAAATAAACCCGAATTCCTTTATTTAACTCAATTTCCAATTTTTTTGAAAAAAATGAAATCCTAGGATGTAGATTGTTTATAACAATGCTTTGACCATTGGGGTTTTCATTTTTCAATTTTATAACTAAATTTTTATTCAACTTAGTATTTTGATCCATTTTATTTTGATCCATATTTATTATAAAAACATTCACAATATAAATGAAGAATTGAAACACCTAAGTATGCATAATTTTAAGAATGCATAGAAAAGGCTCCCTTCAACTAAGATCAAAATTCATTTGTAGCAAATAATTTATAATAAAAATATCTTAAATTTTTATTAAAAAGYCTACAAAATTGTTTAGCTTGGYCTATGATATGYRYATTGAAAAAAMTTCATTTGATTAGRTCATTAATKMTATTATTATCCTCAAAAAAGATTCATTTTAYGTATARAATTTATTTTTGGATATCTTRWTGAAAAGAATACAAGAATTTTTTATTGTAAGATTAGAMTAAAATGAATTATAAAGGTAATTGCTAGAAAAAACGGTAACCATCACATTTGATTGACAGTTTTCATCCATGATAACATTTGAAGCATGAACCTAATGAAATAGAAATTTCTCTTGAAGATGGCTAACTTGATAGTTATAATTTTTTATTTTAAAATAATAATAAATTTATTTTAAAAATTCAATTTTATTCATTTGACACACTTTAAAGTTTAGAGAGTTTTGATACCAAGAATAAATATTTTGTTAAAATGGTGGTATTCAACAAACTTAGCACTTTGAAGTTCATATTGAACTATTAGAGGAAATCTAGGCATTAGATGTTTTTTGGACCGTCTAGAAGACTGCGAGTTCCCGGGCTGTAGGAACACATTGGGAACTCTGGAACTCTGCCACATAGGCAGTCTGACGTGGCACAGAGACTGCCATGTCAGATAATACTAATTAATTAATTAATTAATTATTTTAATTATTTATTAATTATTTAAAAAGGCCAAATTGTCTCTAATGGACCATGCGGTTTGAACTATACACTAGTTCTAGACTTTTGACTATGTACCCTGAATTCTAGAATCTATTCCAATCCTAGATATTAAATGAAAAAATGGCATATGAAATCCATCCGCCATTTTAACAAAATATTTCTTTAGAGGGTTTTCAAAGTTGATGGTCTAAAGATCAAATTTTTGTAGTCTATTTTTAGAACAAGGGGGCATCATAGCATGTACCTACAAAAGTGTATTTAAAATTGCATTAACTTATAGCCTCTAGCCCTCCTCATTTGTGCAAATAGCGCTCCCTTGCGCACAAGTTTGGAACATTGAAGATGGTTTAGGCTTTATTTTTTTGGTGAAATCTAATTACCATCAAGTCCTCACATATGGCCAAGTTTTAGATTTATTGTCTAGGATTTCTATTTATTGTTAATTTATACCTCATTGTATTTAATCATTTTGTGATAAATAGTCATTTTTCCCACAAAGTATTGTTTAAGACTTTCAATACCTGCAAGTAGTCCATAGTACTTACAATGATACTATTAGACTTTGATTTTTCCAATCAAAGGCTACAATCAATTGTTTCACTACAAAGTACTTCTCGTACTCATAGTACTCAAAAATTAAAATCCGAAAAAAAAGACTTTTTTGCAACCACCCACAAGTGATTGTGATCAATGCCATATGAAATGAAAATTGCATATTTGTGGTTGACACATATTAAATAAAGTGGATTTAATTAATGCTTCAAGAGTTCAAGATGTCAATAAAACTAAATTCAATGCCTTCATGGTTGCATCCATTCTACTTAAAGTAAACCAACAAATTTCCAACGCAAGACCTATTCCAAATACCTACAAAATTATCCAATAAAGTCTTTCATCCATCCTTGGCTCGTCTTTTTTCATTGAATGAGATTTTGATTACAATAGTTTAAAATAGTGGCCATAATCAATGTCTTGAACAATGATAATGGAACAATTAGTGCTCACTTCATGAACTAAAACTTTGAAAGTGTAAATCCATAATCACATAAACAATTGAAGCATAGAAGTTGATTTTCGTACACCATGAGGTCGAGGACCTTTCCAAAAAAACTGTAACTACTTAGGGGAGGCCTATGAATATAATGACCAGTATGCATGCACTTTTTGTTGGTTTGGAGGTAGTCTAGAGATTGTTTTGGTCAAAAGGGGAAGCTCATATAGAAATTTGAACTCCCATAATTCTAAGGTCTTTGAAAAAGCTATTCTATTATGCCAAAATGAGGTCTAAAATTCTATATTGAACTCAATTCCTATGTTTTGGCAATGAATGGTCATGCTCTCATCTTCAACTTGTCACATATTCTAGCTTTCAGGATTTTTAACGGACAATGGATTTCATTACAAAACCAACCTCTCCACCTTTCATTCTTACTACATGTCAATAAATTAATTTCCTCAATTTGCCTGCAAAAGAATTTCTTGATAGTAGATGGTGAAATTTTAGATTGGTAATTGATTCATTGRATTGTTATTGAATTTTATGGATTTTTGGATAAGTATTTTACCATTTATTTGTATCCGGTTCTAAAATTAGCAAAGAAATTTGGCATTAATTTAAATTGAATCTGTTATTCAAGTATGATAAGTTTTATCTACCGTTATTGCTTGCAAAATGAATTTTTCCACTATTCATTGCTTATATTTCATTATTTGGGCTTGAATAGTTCAAAAATTTAAATGTTTTTGATTAAAAATCAATCTATGAAATCCAATAAACTAATCAACTTATTTAATCTTATTTTGGCAAATGGTTTATTTATTAAGAGGTGTTCGTTTGGCATTGTAATTGAAAAAAATCCTTCTAACTTTTGTAACAAATATTAGGAACTTAGGATGAATTTGAACAAATTATCTTGGCATGTAGATTATTGATAGAACTTGCCTAAGTCAAAGTCCTAAAAATACTCAAATTAGACTTTAATTTTAGTTCTTTAAGGATTAATGAACAAAAGATAATTGATTTTTGAAAACATATCACATCACTTTTCATCATTTAGAGGGTGGGTCTTTAGGAGAACCAATTTGATTATCCACTTTAAGATATTTGATGAATTGAATTTTGTATCCATTCTCAAATATTTGACTTACTAAATTGATTCTCAAATATTTGACAAACTAACATTGATTCTCAAATATTTGACTTACTAACATTGTTTGTTTGTTTGGCATGAAACTTGGAATGAAGGTACATGTGGTAGTTGCAGACATTGAATAATTGTTTCAAGCATTTAAAAATTAGTTTACTATTTTTAACCCGTCCAAATTGGATTTCCTTTTTGACCATTTTGGAGGGGTTTAGTCTTATTTTTGACCCAAAAATGAAAATTTGAAGTCAAAAATTGGACATGGTAGAGGTCTACTAACATTCTGAGGATTGTTAAATAATGAGTATTTATGAAAATAGCAATAAGTTGGCTGTGCACATGATTGGGGTCAAAGTGAGTTTCTATTGCGCAAAGGCTATGAAGAGGGAAAACATTTCCTATGTACATGATTTTTTTGGTTCAATGTAAGTGGGTAGTTGCAAGAAACACCTGTCGTTTTTGGGTCAAAATGACTTTAGTACTCGAGTACTGTGACTTTTGGAATAAAATTTTCAAAAATGAAATAAAATATGGATAATTTGTAAAGCATTCAAAAAATTACATGTGTGAAAATTCAGACCTACGAAAATTTATTTCCAAAAGTTATGCACACTCAAAGTGTGATGGAAAATACCAAGAAAATGAACACTTTGATGTGATATTTTTTAAAAATAGTAAAAAAATTCAAAAAATTCTCCAAAAAAATGTCATTTTTTCTCACTTGAATATTCTTCGACTCAACCAGTTTTAGCTTTGGGAAAAACAAATTGAGTTATTTACACTTGTGCAAAGGTAGTGCACTTTGAGCACATGTGGAGGGTGGACAGATTAATATTTTTAGAAAATCTCTTTGTGGGCCTCTGTAACTTTAGTATAAGTCCTTGCATCTCAATTTTGAGCTTCAAATTCGGATTTTTGTGTAGAAAATAGTACTAAAAACCTTCAAAATGGCCAAGGTAGACACCTAATCGGGGGCAGGTTAAAAATAGTAAAATAATTTTGAAAATTTTGAAAAAACTACTCAATGTCTAAAACTATCTCATGTACCTTCATCCCAAATTTCACTCCAAAAGACCAAACTATGCAAAAGTTATGAGAAAAAACCCAATTGTCCAAGGGCAAGGGGACAAAAAATAGGACAAGTGTTTCTTGCAATCACCCAAGTGCAATCTTCTTTAGCAAAGTTTTTTTTTTTCAAATAATTTTTTGAATTTTTTTGGAACTATTAAAAATAAAAAGGTTCAAAGACCCCTTTTTTGCTGTTTTTGGCTTTTTGCAGTACTCTGTAGTAGTCTATAGTACTGCATGGTACTAAATCAATGGTTTGGAATTGCAAGTGCATTGAATTGACGGTTTAGATTTGCAAGTGCGATGATGTGATGATGACACATTGACACATAGTTCAGGTAGTTGGGCGTAGAACTGCTAGTCATACGACCAAAAAATAACGTTTTTGAGACAAAAACATAAAGTGTTTCTTGCAATCACCCGCATACAGAATATCGCCATTTTAGAGAAATTCCTTATTAGTATTTCATGCAAGAATTCTAAAAATAATTAATGATATCCAATATAGCAATATTCATCTTCACTTATGAATTTTGAAACATCAAAAACACAGTTTTGGTGGTTACAATCTGAGAGCATGACCAATTGACCACCTCCCAATAACTAGTATTATAAAATAGACCAATATCACTAGTAGAAAGTTGTGACCAGAACAACAAAAATCAACAATTGTTTTGTTATTCTGGGTACTACCAATCACAACTTGTTAAAATCAATAAAATTCTGTAAAGACACCAACAAATTTCTTCTTCTTTTAGGCACTTCCATTTTTTTTTGACCAAATCAACAAAAATTTCACAAATTGTATAAGCCCTGAAATTTGTATTGTTTGTAGATTTCGAAAATCTAGAATTGTTTTAGATGTCTGAAATCTAGAAATATCCTAGATGGTTTGGATTGCATGTTTTGAATTCTAGATATGTGTTAGACTTTAGAAATCTAGACATGTCCAAGATTTTAGATATCTATACCGTCCTATCTTAAATGTTGCTTTTATAGTTTAGATTGGACAATTTGACAAATTAATGGCACCTAGAATACCTCCATCTTAATGAAATTTATCATATCTTTGCTAATTAAATGTAATAAGTAAAAATGTTGCTAAAGTATGAAAATCTCAACCATAAAATCTTGTAGTGTGCAACTGTGCATGATGTAGATGACTTAAATGAAATTTAGAGTCATTTAGCCGCATATATTGCAAAAAACACATTTATGGGTGAACCTACCTTTACTAAAATGCTTCTCAGTCACTCATAACTCCTCAAATTGATAGGACATTTTTACCACATAAACTAGACTAGGGTGATTGCAAGAAACACTTCACATTTTTGTCTCAAAAACGCAGATTTTGGCCACAGTACTAGTAGTACTCAGTCGTACTACTGGAACTAAGCGTCAGTGGCGCACCTGTCAATGTTCACCGTCGATTTTGGCCGCGTGCAGATCTACGCCGTTGATTTAGTCCTACTTAGTACTATGTAGTACTATTGAGTGTTATGGAGTACTACAGAAGCCACTAGGAGCAGAAAATATCAAAAAAGGGGTATGTGGACCTTTTCATTTTTTATAATTCACAAAAAATTCAAAAAATTATTCAAAAATATTCCATTTTGCTAGAAAAGATTGCGCTTGCATTGCACTAAAAAATCATGTAGGAAATTTTTTCCCTCTAACTTCATAGCCTTTGCGCAAAGCAAGGTCACTTTGACCCCATATGTGCAATTGACATATTTCTATTTTCATAAAAACTCATCATGAGTCCTTTCAATGTTAATAGACCTCCAACATATTCAATTTGTGGATTCCAATTCACATTTTTGGGTCAAAAATAGGACTAAAAACCTCCAAAATGGCCAAGGTAGACACCCAATCGGGGGCAGATTAAAAATAGTAAAATAATTTTGAAAAATTTGAAAAAATTACACAATGTCTGCAACTACCACATGTACCTTCATTTCAAGTTTCATCTTAAATGTACAAAAAAGGCAAAAGTTATGAGCAAAAAACCACCTATGCAAGGGCAAGGGGACAAAAAAAAGGACAAGTGTTTCTTGCAATCACCCACTAGTATGTGCAACTTTTCCAATAAAAATCATTGAAAATGGATCCTATATAAAGAAGTTACAAGCCACCGAAGTTCATTGTAATCTAAAAATGTCTAGATTTTGAAGTTTGAATGGCTCCCAAACATTCAAAACAACTTGGATTGGCATGAAAATTTTACTACAATAACTAGAGTACTAGACTTTTATTAGGAGGAATATAACGCAACAAATTTGATTGAAAATGGACATTGGATGAAGAAGATGAAATCCTCCAAAGTTGCAGCCATCAAAATACAGTTTGGTAAACTCAAATTAAAACTGTAAACTTTGAATGTCTTTCAAAAACTTAGTATTTCTTAGATTGATTTCACCACACAAACTAGACTAATATGCGCAACTTTTCCAACAAATTTTATTGTATTTGGACAAAGGATGCAAAAGTTATGGCTCCTTGAATTGGACCTCTACATTATGTGAGGACACTTCTTGTCCCTTTCGACAATGAGTTGATAAGTAACAACCTTTTCTACATCTTGACATGTTATGTAAATGGTGGTGTAATGGTTGAGTCTCTTGGTTTGTGGGAGTGAGGTCTTGCGTTCAAATCTTGCCAACCAACGGAATTGGACAACAGATTTTAGTAGAATATTGACCAGTACAACGTGACCGAATCAACTGACCTAGACAACAATTTTTGCTTCAATTTTTGTTGTCTTGGAGTCTTGGACACTAAATTTCTACTAGTGTATTCATTATTTTTTCAAATAACTTTTTTATATACTCAGTATATTTTGCATACTTACAGGTGATTGTACAAAATACAACGACGTTAGCAAGTGAGCCTAGAAATGCAAGCCGATGAATCTTGAGTCTAGGTGTAAGTAGGTATTCTATAACTATTAAAGGTGTTTATAAGATACATACTTTTAAATAAGTCCCCTATAACCATGGAAGGTGCTTGTAACATAGGTATGTATAATATAAGTATATTATAACCATGAAAGGTGCTTATAACATAGGTACCTACAACATAAACACCTATAATATAAATATCCTATAACCATGGAKGGCACCTTTATTAATATAGGTATCAAAAACATAAGAGCCTATGCTCTTAAGCTCAATCACGGGCTGAAGATCCTAAGCTCACGTGCTAGCAACCCCGGCACAAAATACCTGCCAATTTTGTTGCAAAGTAAAGTTTATACAATATTCATTATTTTTTTTTAGACAAATTAAACTTGGAAAAATAATCTTTAAAAATATTTAAAAAATATGGCTAATGTAAACACTTTTAAGATGAAGGTAACTACCAAAGGAAATACATAGAAGAATTCTCTAAGTAGGAGAACTAGAAAGTGCCAAATCTCAAGAAAATAGATGTTTTCATGTGTTTTTGAGCCAAAAACATGTAGTGTGTCTCATATTCACCCTATTTTTTATCCAAAAATCGAAATTTGAAGCTCAAATTTGGAACACAAGGACTTAAAACTTCTGCTAAAGTTGCATTGGCCCTCAAAGATATTTAAAAAAAATATTAATCTGTCCACCTTCCACATGTCTTCAAAGTACATTACCTTTGCACAAGTGCAAAAAATACAATTAGTTTTTTCCAAACTTAAGAAAAATGGTTGTGAAGGAGAATCTTCAAGCTTGAAAAAATGTCTTTTTTTGGAGAACTTTTTGAATTTTTTCATATTTTCAAAAATCAAACATCAAAGTGTCCATTTTCTTAGCATTTTTCATTACTCTTTGAGTGTACATGAATTTCACAGATAAATTTTTCTAGGCCTTAATTTTCACAAGTCTGGTGAATTTCATTAAAATGGCGGTATTCCGTCCCATTTTGATGAAATGTTGTGCCATTTTATTGTAATACTGCCATTTTAATGAAACTCACCATGCATATAGTTTTCTAAATGTTTTACAAATTATTCATATTTTAATTCATTTCAGAAAAAATTATTCTAAATGTCACAATATTGAATACTCTAGTACTAATTTTCATAGAATTGAATTCAGGTAGCAGTATATATCCAACGTTAAGCTCCGCTAATCCTATGGCTTGATTAAGCAAATTAAGCTTTCATGATTGCTAAATCACAGTCATCAGGCGAGCTCAACAGACTCAGCTCAAAGGTATTAAGGCAGTCCAGCTGCCAAATTGTCAACTTCGATTTATTCCAGTTCCAGCCAACACAAGATTTTGCAACACGTACTTCACTTCTCTGGAGCCCAAAGTCTGAAAACAGATCGATTGGCTAGCTACAGGAAACCTCAATTCCATTCAATTGGCGGATTGTACTCTAACACTTTAACTCGTTCCAAGATTCAGGAAGCGCTACCCAGCAGGAACTTCAATCAATTGAAAATATATTAATCACCTGTCAAACCCTAGTACGCTAGTACGTTACTATAGTAAACTTGCCAATCACCACACATACAAAATCCAAATTCCTCTCCACATAAATATAGAGACTTGCATGTATTAAATTTGGCATGATTATTAAATGTCATGTTAAGATTCACCTACAGAAAACGGAATGCAAAATGATCTCTTCCTACAAATTTTATTTTAATTGTAAGGCAATGAAGTTGAAATCTAGTGAAAAATACGTTGCTTCCCTTCACCACACAATGTGCGGTCATTGGACAGTAATACAAGAATTGGCTCCAATCACAATTGAATTGGTAGTTGAATTCTGCGGTAAGTGTTTGGTAATTGGAAGGTTTTGTTGTGTGGATTTTGGAGCTGTGTGGTAAATGGCCGGTTTACTCTACATGCCCTGACTTAGATACATGTGTGTAGCAATTCTCTGTTCCTGAATGATCTAGGTCAAACGTCAAAGTAACGAAAGAGATGATGATCTAGTGAGCTGCTTGACCGCAAGCCTTTGCAGCCAAGATCAACACTCTGTCTTGTACTCAAATAATCTCATGGACTAACTGATTGATTGCAAGAACTCCCGAACGTCATCCTCCGTCTCCTCGACCAACCGGAGTCCGGTCACGTCCTTGAAAACAGATCGCGAGCTGGAGCCCGCGGCATCCACGAGCAAGGGGAAATCGAAACTCCCGTCCGCAATCTCGACCGTCTTCTTCATCGCGTTCACGGCACGACGGGATGCTCTCCGGGCTGCCTTGCTGAGTCGGAGTTGCTGCTTGATCGCTAAACGCTTCTTCATCGCTTGCTCATTCTCATTACTGTACAACAGATTCTGCTCAGCAGCTGCTGCATCTCGTTCGGCTTTGGCGATGCGCTCAAACTCGCGCTCTCTCTCCAGCTCCAGCCACTCCGCAGATTTGGCAATGATGTGGCTGTGCTTGGCCATCAGCTCAGCCAGACGCAGCAGGTTTCTCTCCATGGACTGACATGGAGGTACGTCGACAAAGCTAGGCGTCAGTGGATGCAACCAACTCAATCAAACATGCATGACATACAGAACTTGAAGCAGGCTAAGGTGTCCTAGCGATGTCAATGACTCTAATGGACAGAAAGTACTTAACTCCATCACCAGCTGCAGACAGTGCAAATGATCTAAGAAACTTAAGCCAGAAAATGAAGTAAAGGTAGAACTGAGTACCTGATGCAATGGCCCTACTGTAGAAGCGCTCCAGAGCTTATGGACTAGTACGTGCAGCCCCTTCAATTGAAAACCCAAGCCATAGAAAATGGTTCAGTCTGTGGTTGGAACCCTCTTTTATTTGCCTTCCCAACTCACGAGACCCTGCATTGCTCTTCTCCCACAACAGGCCGGCGAGATTGGTCACCGCAAGACTACCGAGGAGAGCCTCTATTGCTGTTCACCCACAATCGGCTCGCTAGATTGGTCTCAACTACCGAGCCACCGAGGCTCATGCAGGGAGCTCTATCGATAAGCATTATAAATAGGGAGTCTTACACTATGCACCCTGGCATTTTTTTCTCTT
Source organism: Pleurozium schreberi (assembly GCA_006891605.1). NCBI lineage: Eukaryota > Viridiplantae > Streptophyta > Bryopsida > Hypnales > Hylocomiaceae > Pleurozium > Pleurozium schreberi. Next base: position 77,167 of record VACF01001737.1, on the reverse strand, counting down.
AGTTTCTTGAAAGCCAGTGCGTCTTCTCCTTCGATCAGGCTGTCTGGCTCCACGAGTCTAAGTAATTTCTTTTTGAGTACTTTTGCTGTACGTCTTGCACAGTCAAGTACTCAATCTAGCTTCTCTGAATTGTAGTCGATCATCTAAACGTTGGCAGCTTTTGGAATTAATAGTTTATCTTTGCTTTTCTTATCTTTCCTCAGCAGCTAAGATCGATATCAGGATTCCTCCTCCTCCTAGCCTGCTCCTGTGAAGCCGCTCCATCGGCAATGGATCAGACAGACCAGACGGGGCACACGGCAGCAGGGCAGTCCTCCCGGGCTCCAGCCGATGCAAGAGTTGTGCCGCATTCTCGGACTTTGAGTGAGCCGCAACTGATTGTTGTTGATGAAAGCGAGGAGGAACTTGTTGAGTCTGAGCAGGAATCATCTGAACCTGGAGCGGATCAGACAAACCGGGTTGGGCTCCACGCAGCAGCGCAGTCCTCTCCCGGTCCAGGAGAAGCAGGAGCTGTGCATCCACCGCTTTTCAGTGAGCCTCTGCGAAATCCCCGTCAGGGTCAGGGTGAGCGTGGCTCCGCCGCCGTCGCTCTTGGGAGAGAGACTGGGACTCGGTCGCTCCGCATGAACGCAACTCCGAATGAGGTAGCTCGTGGGAGAGAGACAGGGACTCGGTCGCTCCGCATGAACGCAACTCCGAAGATTTGGAGGATATTGGCCCCACCAGCTACTTTGCAATAATCTTGGATTTTTGTAAACATGCTAAATCCAAGCATTCTCGAGCTCGACTTAGTACACCGTCCCTGCCAGTTGTAATGAATGTCACACGCAAACCTCATGGGAATAAAGGTGTAAAACTTCTTTCCAATCAAAAGTAAGTTGTTGTGTACGAGTATATATTGAGTCCAGATCGATCATGCTTCGGAATTTCACTGTGTTTGCATGCTTGTTCGCGTGTATTACTGAGGAGGCCCACCCAGCAGAGATCAAGCAGCGTAAACTGTCGGAGGAAATGCTCTAATAGTTTAAGACAGTACCACTTCCAGCCAAGAGCTGACATGCACCATGAAAATTGCCGACAAGAAGCCGTGAAATTCGACAATTCAGCACCACTAGTGGGTTTGTTAGAATCTCGTTAGGTTGGCAGTACTCCAACACTTTGCAACTGGCACATTAATTCAGTCTTTCAGAACACCTGCTCGGAAACATGAATCCACCATACCCGTCCTAAATTTTAAACCTTTAAGTACTTATGTACAGATGCCACAATCTGTAGATCAATAATTGATGGTATGATTTATTCATGTCTGATTGGAAACAGCTAGTAATGTATGCACCCTTCTCGATCTTAATTCAATCTACCATGYATCCACTCGACTGTTTTTTGTATCAATTGTATATAATTACGTGTTCGATCAGTTGGATTGAGTTCGACTTATTGCTTTAAACTTGAAAGAATTAATGGGTTTGAATAGCAGACATGCGTACTGGATAGCTAGTGATTCCATATGATCATTAATTATCTATCAGTCTAGAGACTCCAGCATTCACATATTTACGTCATGTGCTACGAAAAGATAAATCTGGGTAGCATCAATCAGCTCARCTGTAGTTAGACTGCTCTCGTGTGGATTTCAGACTGACTGTTCTGGTTTTGATCAATGTTGATTATTCATAATAGTGATTATTTATGATAAAGTTTTGCTTAACCCCTTAAGTTCCTTCACTACATTTTCTTCATAAAAGCTCCAAAAGACCAAAACTGCCATTTCTAGTATAAGTACCAATATTTTGGGAAAAAAAACTATTTTTGACATGTAACCGTAGGATCTTGTATAATGCTTACTTGAGAACATGTGGTAAAAAATTCAGCTCAACAGCACATTCTGCACTAACGTGTACTCGTACAGAAGACTCACAGTGATTGCAATTGCTTATGGAACAGTTTCGAGATGCATGGCCACCAGACACTCACTCCAGTAGCAGGCTTACCTTACATAGTGGCTACTACTACAACTTACAGTAGTTGTGCAATGTATTTGCAACTATTTTATATTGCAATTTTTGAAGATTTTTACAGTTTTCTTGCCACTGTTTTTCTGTAAGTATTTATTGGTTCCATGCCCACTGTCACCAACCCTTGCAACATGTTTGAAGCACTATTCCTATGGTTTGTAATTATAGCATTAGAAGAAAATTGGGYCCTCCAAGAGCCCTCTAGAATGGCCTTGATTGGGGACCTTAATTGAATTTGAATGCATAATTGTTAAGGAAGGAATGTCATATTCTTCCATGGTGAATCTCATTAAAATGGCAATGTTCTTGGGTTCAATGGCGCAACATTCCATTGAAATGGCACTCAACATGTCAAAAATGGCACAATAATACAACCATTTTAATGAAATTTCCCACATTCCCCTATTTCCTCCCATTTTTGACATCATGATGTTTATAAAACTGCATGCCATTTATTGGACAATGGGACATTAGGTACTTTTGTCATTCAAACCTTAAATACATTGAGGGAATGGTGAATTTCATTAAAGTTGCGGTATTCCATGTGCCATTTTCAACCCTGTAGTTTGAACTACATAAGTGAAATGTAGAACAGGTATAGATTTTGAGTCATCTATGCCGTTTGGAGATGTCAAAAATCTATGACGTATTTAGATTTCAGACCGCGCGATCTGAAACATCTAGGACAGATATAGATTTCAGAGATCTAAAAAAGATATAGATTCCAAAAATCTATGACAGGTTTAGATTTCAAATCGCTCGGTCTGAACTATTAAAAGCGCCAAAATAAAGGAATATCACCATTTTAACAAAATTCACCATGGGATTACTTTATAATTTATATGAAAAAGGACTACTTTGACTAATTTGACAATGAATATTTGGCAACTAAGTACTAATGGCTCATAATGTTTCCACAATAAATGAATTCCTTTATTTTAAAAAGATAATGGGTGAGTACTTGATGCTTATGATGTTTGCACAATGAAATGTCTATTATTAGACAATAAGACATTAGGCAATTTTTTGTCATTCAATTCTTTAGTAGTTGGTTCTATTAGTGTTTTGACAAGTTCATATTTACTTGATGAAATTCATGCAAGGTAGCAATACAATTATGTATATATTTGTGACTTAGGCTTCATCTTTAGCTTCCAATAAAAAGCTTTGCATGTCAATTCTTGAGGTGCTATGTGAGGGTTAAAAAAAATTTTCATGCTTGAAGGCATGAGTTGAAGGCATTATTCAAATCCACTACAACATAGCAAAATAATTGATGATGTGTTGCAATTTCTACCTCTTATTTTAGGGTGATTGCAAAAAACACCTGAGTATCGATTTTGTTGCTTTCGGGTGATTTTTTGGGGAGTACTTTAAAATTAGAAAATTAATTTTAATTTTCTTTTTTAAATATGACTAATGTATATATCTTTAAGAAGAAGATATCCTAGGAAGAAAAAGTGTAGAAAAATTATCTGAGGAGGAGGGTCGTTGCAAGAAAGGGAATGCGATTTGCGTGTTGTTTTTTACAATACTCATTTTTTCTTCGGGAGTAATTTAAAATTAGAAAATAAAATTTTAAAAATAATGAAAAATATGTTTCATGTATGAACCTTAAGAAAGAAGGTACCCTGGGAAGGAAAACCATAGAAAAATTCTCTAAGTAGGAGAACTAGAAAAGTGCAAAATTTCATGAAACTAGTTGTTGTCACTGTAAATTCACATTTTAATTTACAAAAAATAGGAAAATACATTTAAAAAAAAAATTGGCCATTTGGGAAGAGTTGATGGTGATGAGATTTCACCAAAAAAATGATCTAAAAAACATCTTCAATGTTCCAAAATGGCGCGCAATCAGAGGGTTGTTTGCACTCATGTGGAGGACATAAAATAGCATATTTTCAAATTTCCTTTGGTAGGTACATGATTTTCTACTATTCAAGTAGACCATGAAAGTTTCAACTCTATAGTACTAGAACCACCAAAACTGCAAGTGTAACAAATTATCAAAATTCAATTTTACTCATTTAATTAATTTTACTAAAATTGAAAAAAATTCACACTTATTTTCCATACCATTAGAAATCTTGCTTCTAAATTTATTATTTTTTGGAGCATTTTTGAAAAAGTTATGGCCCAAACAACTTCTACACGCAACGTGTGACGCAAAATAGTGCAAGTGTTTCTTGCAATCACCTTGTAGTGCAAAATCTAGATTTCTAGCTTCTTGAATTCTATGAGTTAATTCGTCCACGTCTTCAATGATMAAAAATTGATGAAAATAATATAATTCATTTTATTTCATAATCACTTAGGGAGTTAGGGTGGTTGCAAGAAACACTTGTTGATTTTGTTGTGTTTGGCTGATTTTTTGGGGAGTACTTTAAAATTAGAAAAATAATTTTAAAATTTTAAAAACAAATAAACCTAATGTATACATCTTTAAGAAGAAGCTATTGCTAGGAAGGAAAAGTATTCAAAAAATTCTCTAAGTAGGAGAATTTGAAAAGTACCAAGTCTCAAGAAAATACTTATTTTGATATTTTAATTAGGAAAAAATAGGAAAAAAATTTCAAAAATAAATAGAAATTAGCAAAACTAATTTCTTGTTTTTTCAAGCATTTTTGCAAAAGTTACAGACAACAACAATTTTTTTTTGATGGTGTAACAGAAAATAGGACAAGTGTTTCTTGCAATCACCTTTAGAATAACATTGATAAATGGGTCCAACTCAATCAATTGTTGACTAATGACAATCTTTAATAAGAAGGCTATAATACTTCAAGTTTTAGCCACCAAAGCTATCATTGACTTGATGTTCCAAAAAATAAAAATCAAGCAAAGGGTCATCGCAAGAAACACTAGTCCTATTCTCCGTTAYAATGAATGTGGCTTTCTTGTAATCTTTAACAACTTTTGAAGCATAAACCCTATAAACTTGAAATTTTTATTGAAGAGGCCCAAGTGCCCAACTGGATGGTAACTATATTGTTTATTTTTCAAGAAATTTAAAAAATCATTTTATTATTTAAAAATCATTTTTCTTTATATGTGACAATTTGAAGTTTAGGGTTTTTTATTATGCAAGAATCCCAAAATTTAATGATTTGGAGTTGAAACTTTCATGGTCTATTTTTCCCAAAGAAAACCATAGTCCTACCAAAGGAAATTTAAAAACATGTTATTTTATGTCATGCACATATTAAGTGCAAACAGCACTCCCATTGTCCGCAATTTTTGAACATTGATGATGGTTTTAAAATCATTCTCCTAGTGAAATCTCATCACCATCAACTCCTTTCAAATCCAAATGGCCAATTTTCAATTTTTGATAACACTTCATTACCTATTTTTTACAAATTGAAATGTCMAAAAAACTATTTTCATGAGATTTTGCACTTCTCTAGTTCATGTACTTAGAGATTCTTTCTATGATTTTTCTTCCTACCGTACCTTGTTCTTAAAAGTATATAGATTAAACACATTTTTCATATTTTTTTTAAATTACTTTTTTAATTTTAAAGTACACTAAAAAAATCATGAGTACTATGGCAAAAAAGTAAACAAAATGGTCGGTGTTTCTTGCAACGACCCCAAATGGCATCACCAATGGTTATTAAAAATTTTGCTTTTTAAAAATTTCCATTTGATGATTGTCAACTATATATTATTTTCTATATATATATATTTAATTATAAAAATTAAATAATATTTAGAGGAGTTTGAGCTTTAATTGTTTTTTTATTTTAGAGCTCTTACCTTGCTCTCATTATGTTCACTAAACAAATCTAGGAGAGAAGGACAAACAATCTCTGACAACTCACTATTTCTAGTATAGATTTTTAAGTTTTGAACTTGTGCATAAAATTTATTTTCTCTCAAAATTTGCATTAAAGTCCAAAGAGATTATTAGAGTTACCATGATGATATATGAAGTTGTTGGAGGCCATGTCAAGTCAAAATAAGGTAGACTGCTCTTAAAGCTACCATTTAAGAGCTGATTGCCTTTCCAAGGAAGCTAAATTCCTTGAAACAATTTTCAGTAAATTTTTATAGGAAGAAAAAAGGAATTGGCATCTAACCCAAGTTGTTTCATATTTTTCAGACCCCAGGGAATTAGTTACAAATTTTTGAAGTTATAATGCAATGGTCACTAAAAGCAACCCCCACCTACAATGTACAGTGCTGGTACATTGAAGAAAGAAAAATGTACCTCCGTGTCATGATTGCTTTTAGAGCATGGATGCTTTAAGAGCAGTCTCCCTTATTGTCAAATCATTTGAAAGTCACCAACTAAACAGTCACCAACTTTCAAGTTTTAATACTAAACTATAGTCTGTGGCTTTTTTCCTCGATTTCACATGGATGAATAATTAATGTACTATACAAATTCCATAATCAATATGCATACTTGCAATTTCTTACTTGAAACAATTCATTTGAAGGTATCCCAATCAACCCCTAAATGACCAACGGATTAAAAAGTACTTTATGATATGTAGTTCATTTCTCAACCTAGGCAAGCCAAGCAAATTTGAAAAAGTCACTTTCTTGTGAAACAAAAATTTAAAATTGACTTTTAAGATTTATATTCACATAGAAAGATTCCACCTGGGGAGTTGCTGCACTGGATCGCCCCTATGATGCTGCGCTGAGGGCCGCCCATCACGGTGCCTCAGTGTCTCAGAGAAAGCTTTCAGTCATTACATTTTGACCCGTAAAGGACCATTTGTTCCTTTGGGGGACAAGGTAGATTTTGGGCATGTATCTATGGTCTCAATTTTTGTCTTGAGTTTCTGAAACTTTTGTAGATAGAAAAGATGATCAGCTTCATGGGAATATAAATTTTTTTTTAATCGGTGCCTGGGAACAAAAGTTACCAAAACAACTCAATATAAGGGAGAAAGGGGGAGAAGGGCAGTAAAAAAATAGTTTCAAAAATTTGAATTTATTTATTTACTTATTTTCTCATAGTTTGTATTTCTTTCTACATGGAAAGCATTGATTCATTCCATTTGGCGGATTTGTAATGAGAAAGACATGGACAATCTTGTTTTTTGGGCAATTGGAGCATCTTTTTGAAAAAATAACTTAAAGCATTAGAGAAAATTTGGACTCTTGAGAAGGCCTCTTCAAGAGCATGTAGGAGACCCCATTTTACATTTAAATTTGTACTTTGAGAAAAATGAAGACATATTAATCCCCTATATCCGCCCATGTACCTTGTGTAAAGAATGATCGTGGTTTTGCAAAGGTCTTATTCCATTGGTTGTAGAAGAGGTTTTACTATATTGCTATATTATTCTCTATTAGTTTACCAAGGTTAATAACATTTGATCTAATTATATTCTATGACATAATGAAGATCTTAGTACAACAATCTATAGGACAACTTTTGAATGTGCATGGTAGTGGTGGTACCCTAATAGCCTACTTTGTAGTAAGGTATTGGTCTATCCTTTATTGTTTATTCATAAACTTAGTGATTGGAGTGCTAAGTACTATGAAGTATGTACAATGTGGCTATGCACTTTTTCTTACCATTTGGTATATCATCATTGATGTCCTCACCATATTTTATAAAAAATTGGAATATTTTGATTAAAACAAAGCATAATCCAAGTTGTTTAAGTTGGCACATGTGATGTAAATCACACAAGGTAGTGACATCTTTTTAGTACCTTTAATTAGCGATTGCCGGTTGGCTATGCATTCATCATCATCAAGAATTTTATAAGAATTTCTATGTATTAAATAGAATGTAGAACAAAAATCTCAATAAATCTTCAAATAAAAATGACTAAAATCTTTGTATAATTTTTTTTAAAAACAAGCATATATTGAAATGTACAATAGAAATTTATTGAATGATATTAAATGAAACATATGGAATGGTGAATACTATAAAAGATACACATACATTAGAATGCATTAGAAATTTGACTCCATTGTTTCAAAAAATAACAACCCAAATTGAAGGATTGAAAAGAAGAACTTATAAATCTCAAAAACTTTGTGAAAATACTATAATAAGGCCATATTTGTTATATTGAGACTTTTCGCAGATTTTGAGACAAAAAGCTAATTATTGATAAATTCATTTAAAAAAATAGTAATTGAAATAAAAAATAAATATTACTCAAATAATGATCCTATAATGAAATTCTAAAAGTTGGTGTTGTTACCTATTTATAAAAAATACTAGTGAAGAGATAAAGCGGTTTATCCTCGAGTCAAGGATAATAATGAGACTGCGAAAAGTCTCAATATAACGAATATGGCCTTTAATATAACCAACATGTGACTTTTGAAACAAATAATATTTAATTCAAAAATTACATTTATGGCAAATTTTGTCCAAATGGTGATATTCCTTTATTTTGGTGCTTTTTACAGTTCAGACTGCACGGTCTGAAATCTAAACACGTCATAGCTTTTGGAATCTATACCTATTTTAGATGTTTCAGACCGAAATCTAAATACATCATAGATTTTTGACATCTCCAAACATTGTAGATGACTCAAAATCTATGCTTATTCTACATTTCACTTAAGCAGTTCAAACTACGGGGTTGAAAATGGCACATGGAATATTGCCACTTTAATGAAATTTGCCATATTTCAACAAACTTTGYTGAATGTACTCACTAGTCACTAGTGACATCAATTAAAAGTAAATTATTTTCAACACATATACAACAAATGTTCCAAGATTCTAAGTTCATGATACATACTAATAAGCGGTTATAACTTATAACTAATGTTCAYGATTTTTCTTGATTAACCCTCACATGGTAAATGTTATTGGAATGGCAAATTTTTGAAAAATTACTTTGACACTTTTACAAATCCTGGTCTAAAATCTAAACTTGTCAGAGATTTTAAAATCTAAAATCTAAAATCTATATTGGTCCTAAAAGTCCAAAATCTGTATTTGTCCTAGATGTATAAAATCTATATCTATCATGGATTTGTGGATGTCGCTTTTATCAGCTTATGGTTTAGACTCGCACGGATTGAAAATGGCACATGAAATACTGCCTTCCTAATAAAAGTTGCCATAAACTTACTCAAAACCAATCCTTGCATAATGTAAAGATATTGATTTTGTTCCTAATAAAATTTGTCATTTACTTATTCAAAACCAATCCATAATGCATAATTTAAAGATATTGATTTTGGATGCCCATCTCCTACATAATCAACTATTTAAAATTCCATACTTTATTTATATGATGTCCAAAAGACACAATGAAGTTTGCTTGCAATTGTCTTTCAATTACCAACAAGAGAGTAGTTAATAAGTGAACCAAAATTAAGACAATTAATATCTAACTTATATTCACCATGCTCAAAATTAATGCTTATATGCAACTTTTTGGTGCGTCCACATAACTTGTATACACACAACAAAAATGAAGAAGAGCTGAAGTCCATCTGGTATATATACATGACTTAGTTAAACCAAAAAAAAAAAGTTACAAAAGAAATATAATCCGTTGATTTACTCCGCTGATCCGCCTCGATGAAAGTGAGATCAAGACTCGTCGACGTAAGTTGCTACTGCTGGAATGGTAATCTCGGTTGTAATTTCTTCCACTGCTTCTTGTGCAAACTCCTCAATTGCAACTCGAGCTCCTAATTCCAAAAGGAGTGTATATATATATAAAATTGTGCATAGTCTTCAATCACGACAGGTTGGCTTCCAAGTATGCTTGCAGTAAGGTAGAGTTTTCGATCGTTGCATCTTAGCCTACAAGCCAAGTTGCTAAGACATCCAAGAGAGCATTTTCTTCTTCATTGAGAGCATTTGCTTCAATAGAGTCTAGGATTGTTTGAAATCCTTCTTTGCCTTCAACCCAAGCTTCGTCTTCACATGCTTCTTCCAATCCTTCGATAATCATATCTTCATCCTCGGATTCAACCCAAGCTTCGTCATCCTTCGAACATTCGCTGGTCACATCTCCATCTACCTCTGCAGACCATTCACTCATTGTGTCCTCTTCTTCTTCAAGCGCAAGTTCTAATTCCAAAATCATATCTGCTACCACGGTGTCCACAAGAACAGACTGCTCCAACTGCTCCATCGCATTTTCTGCTACAATTGTAGGGGCTTCAACCGCAAGTTCTAATGCCAAGATCATATCTACTACCACTGCATCCGCAAGAATAGACTGCTCCAGCTCCTCCATCGCATTTTCTGCTACAAGTGTAGTGGCAGCATGTGCGGGCACATCCTCGTCAATCATCACGTCTGGAATTGAGTCATAGAACACCGACTCGAGGAGGTTCGAATCAGGCGCTCTTGCTTCAGTCCAATTGGAATAGTCTTCAGAGGCGTAGTCTTCCACCAGGTTGAATTCTGAGGCGTTGCCTTCTCCAAACCTACAGCAAGACTCGGTTCAATCAGAATTAGCTTGCAGGACGATCATTATTTTTGTAGTAAGTGTTCACCAGCCGACTAGCTAGAATAAATCGATTCAAGGAAAGGAAAAAGAAACCCTAATCTCCCTCGAAGTTTTCTTCGCCAAAATCAAGAAACATACTCAATCAACATCATCAAAAATCTCCTTCCTCACCACAAGGTAAAGGAAACAGCTAGCACCCATGCACAGTACTTCACATGGGTCTCATGCATATGCAGTACGCTCCCGGTTTTAAAATTCTCTGTGCGTCTCACTTTTCCAGGTTTCAGAACACGGGGAACAAGGGGAACACTGGGAAGAGTGAGATTCACAGAGAATTTTAACACCGGGAACTATATATGAGACCCCTCTGCCTTTACACAATTGATGCCTATCGTTCTCCAAAAGTAAAGTTAGCATAAAAGAGTCGATTTCCAGCTGCAGTCACAAATTGCTAGCTTTGAAATATATAGACCATGACTGAGTTGAAGCAAACCATCCCTGCAGATTGCTCAACGCTAGCTAGCTGTGCCCAAAAGAAGAAGTACATATTTCAACTAACAAGCAATTCCAAGAATACATTCACATTCTCCGAAAACACCGCACACACGTACACACAAGGCATGAACTCAATATTGGAAAGATTGTAAACTAATTCTCTTCCTGCCAAAAGAGAAAAACAAAAGCAAGAATGAATATGTTTATACCACTAGCTAGCTACTAAGCCCTGCCAATTCATGTCACCCAAAATTAAGAAGTACAGAGGAGAAGGTCAAGCAAGCTTACGGAAGAGTTGTCATGGTGATGGAGCAGAGCGTGAGGACTCCTCACCTACGGGGCAACAATTGAAAGAGAGAGACGAGAAAGAAAAGGAGGAGACGCTGGCGAAGGACGGAGATCGAAAGCTGCGGAGGGACAGGAGGAAGTGTGCCCATTCCCTGGGGCTTCTTAGGCTTAAATAGGGGGCCTCCCTCCCTCCTCGCGAGACCGGGACGAGAACCCTCCCGACGAGACCAGAGCGAGACTGGAGCTTCTTCCTGAGCAGACTGACGAGACATGACAGGCATATGATACAGGCTGTTGGATGTCCGCTTGATCCCCGGCATGGCTGGTTTTAGAACCTGCTCCAGTTTAGGCCCTCCTATCACAGCTCCATTTCGCAATTGGTTTTGAGTTATATTAATTGGTGGATATTTAAGACATTGGCATCTTTGAAGTGATGGACTACTTGAAATCATAATGCATCAGAACCTCCCTTACTCAATAAGATAGGAGGGCCTAAACTGGAGCAGGTTCTAAAACCAATCTAGCTCTGAAGGTACATTTTACACTCTCCAATGTACAAGCAGTCTACATTTGAGGAGGTGGTCAGTTTTAGAGCACATTGAAATGCAATTTTCTGCAACTTCAAAAATTCATAGCTAATTCCTCAAAGCTCCAAAAAACATGAAACAACTTGGGTTGGATGCCAATTCCACTTGTTTTTCAAGGGAAATTTGCTAAAATTAATTTCAAGTAGTTTTACCTTTAGTTGCCAAAATTCAGCTTCATCCCTTAGAATCTTAGATGGGTGCTTTATGGACTTCCTACCTTAGGTCCCATACCGGTATGACATATTGGCTTACAAAGGTTTATTAATTGGCTAAGAGAGGGTCACATTGAGATGCAAACTTTGTAATGTGGCCCAATCCGAGACTAGTGTAACATATAATTGGCTTATAGAGGTTTTATTGGCTAAAAGAGGGTTTAATAAGAGAGGTTCTATTGTATATATAACAAGCAGTTAAGTTCATTGTGAGAAGCTTTGTCCGGTTGTCCCGATTGCATTGGCTTGCTTTGTGAGCAAGGTCTAGCTACATTCTCAAACTTCCTTAGATAAACTTCGCTCTTGATGCAAAGTCTCCACACTTTTGTGTGAAGCTAGCAAAAGTCAATTTCCTTAAATTAATGGAAGAATTTCATCACTTTTGGAGGTGAGCAAACTAAAATGCAAATTCATATTTAGAAATCATTTTTTATGAATTTTATAAACTACATCAATTAATATAATTGATATAAGGATATTAATGATTCCAACATTAGGAAAATTATCAGCCTTGCAAAAGGGTTGTTAAGACTTCATTTTCGGGACCCCCGCAGTGCTAATACAGAAAAATAAAAAAATAAAAATAAAAAATTTGAAAAATGTTTTTTTTAATATTAAAAAAATAAAAAAATATTAAAATAATAGTCAATTTGATGTGGCGTTGACGTGGCACCAACAGTGCCACGTTAGATTCCAAATTTTGAAAAATAAAAACTATTTTTTTATTTTATTTTTTTCTGCAATTGCACCGCAGGGGTGCAAAACTCGCAGTCACTTGGAGGGCTGAAAATTTTCCTAATGCATTGGGATGAGACCTCATTTGCAACCAAGTTTTTTTTTGACAGCTAACTCTTGAATTATTCTCAATTTATTGAATTGTCTCAAATTGAGAATATATATATAACATTACAAGCTCAAGGGCATTTTGATTTTTGAAAGGCAAACATGTGCTAAATTTCACATTTTCATGTAGTTATGATCTTGATTTGTAATTTCATTAAAAATTTCATTTGAAAAATTGTTAAAATTGATGTTTTGGTGTACCTTGAAAGTTGAAAAGCAACATCTCCAAAATACACATGTTTTTTTTGGTCTTTTGCACTTGAAACATGATCCATTACGGTACAGACTATAGCTAGGCCCAATTTGCAAGCCTCTACCACAATTAATGAATTCATCATGTGATTTGAATATATTATGCTAGGGTACAAACAAGCTTGGGGTACCCCAGTCACGAACCAAGGAACAAGAATGAAATAATTTTCAGGATTCAAATTTTACAAATAAATATGAGAGTAATATTTTAACCTCTAAAGGACCAACATGTGTTTTTCACTTTTTTGGCAACATAAAAATTGTGGGCAGATATGTGTGACTGGGGATTTTCATATTTTGGGCTGAAATTTTAATAGAATGTGGGGACAAGGAATATCTTTCATATGCACAAATTTCATGACATTCAAAAATATGAGTCAAAAGTTATTACATAATATGTTGTTTGTTTCTCAACTCTGGTTGTCTGGGTAGATCTGGAAAAATCACTTTTTTAAGAAATAAAAATTTGGCATTTGTTCTTCAAATTTACATCTACTCAAAAAGATTTGAATCATTGGATTTCAACAGTTGAGATGAAAGTTGTGAGGCTTTTTAGTTTGTGGGCAGCTATGGAATTCCTACACCAAATTTTTTTTGAAGTCTTTTATTTTACTGAAATTTCAATATTTTTGAAAAAAATAATGCTATTAGATGTAGATTGTTTATTACAACAATTCAACCATTTGTATTGGAGTTTTTTAATTTTATAACTAATTTATTAATAATTTAGTATTTTTAATCATTCTCTACTTTTTTCAACTTACTATTTTTTCCTATATGTTGTACAACTCCAAATGATCTAAAATTTTTCATGTATGTAGCCAACTTGCCCTAAAAAATGAATCCATAGAAGCACAACCATTTTGGACATTTTTTCATAATGATCTGACCTTGTGAAGTGCAGCTGCCCGTTTTTTCACAGGGCCAAGAAAAGGATTTTTGCCACTTTAAATGCTAAATAATGTCTTGCAATCTATACGGTGGGAATTTTTGAAATTTTTTCCACATATTCTCAAACTAGATTACTACAAGATCCTATGGTTACATGTGTCAAAAAATGATATTTTTCAAAAATTTGGTATTTGTACTAGAAATGGCAGTTTTGAAGCATTTTTGGTGAGAACATAGTCAAGGAACTTTAGGGGTTAAGATCATTAGTTTTTATTATTCAAAACTTACTAATTATTTAAATTCTAAATTTCAAATTTATTAGGATTCAATAGCTGATATCATGTTAATAAAAAATTCATATGTAAACAAAATATTTTTACCATTATTTTTTTCCTATTTACTACTTGACAACTCACTTTTCATGTTTCAAATTCGAAATCCAAAAAAATCTTTAATTTTGAATTCCTTTTAGATGTAGCCCCTCATTGTGTTATTTATGCTTATTTGAAAAATAATAAAAAATATTAAAATATTCCGTATCAAGTTATAAATTTCAAAAATTGGTTATTAAAACATAATAAATTATAAAAGTGATTTAGAAATACTTTTTGACAAAAAAATCCATTCCTTGTTTATTCCTAAATCCCAAAGTCATCATGTGACATCATCCCTGAATTAGAATAAGGACAACAAAATTTGGCCTTCATAAAACATCTTTTTAGAGTTGTTGGTACATTTTAGTCACCTTAGTTTTATAGGTCATATTCAGTGCCACATCTCTCTCAAAATCACATTTTGTAGTGAGAATTTGTCTTCGAAAATGAGATATTCATTTCCTGTTGGGTTGCGACAGTAAACATGGGATACCTCAAGCTTGCTTGGACCCGCTAGTAAGAATACACAACCCATGTTTAAGATATACTTTCATACCAGTTAGGTATAAGATCCTACAATTAGATTTGAAAAAAAAAAAAAAAAAATTCTTGTTTTTTTACTCTTTGCTATAGAAATGGCAATTTTGAGAGTTTTTGTCACACAAAAGGCCTTGGTCCTTTAGGGATTAATGAGGCGATAGCTATGAGGAGTTGCAGTTTGCCGGTAGTTATGGATTCTCTACGTACTCTAAAATAAACTTCAAAATCCTTTATTTAACTCAATTTTCAATATCTTTTGAAAAAAGTGAAATCCTAGGATATAAATTGTGTGTTACAACATTATAACCATTGGGATTTCAATTTTTCAATTTCATAACTAAATTTTTTTGAATTGGCCTTGTATTTTGACCCATTTTCTACTTTTTCCAATTACTGTTTTTTTTCCTATATGTTGTATAATTCCAAATGATCTGAAAATTTTCAAGCATGTAGCCAACTTGCCTTGAAGAATGACTTTAAAGAAGCCCCAACATTCTTTACATTTATCATGCAAATGTAACCTTGTAAAATGTAACTTCCATGTTTTTTGCAAGGTCAAAAATGGATTTTTGTCAATTTGCCAAAAACACTAATATCTTGCAATTCACACGGTGGGAATTTCTAAAAGATTTGAATTCTTCATCTTTTTAAACTGGTGTACTACAAGATTCTCTAGTTAAATGTGTCCAAAAAAGAAATTCTCTAAAATTTGATACTTGTATTGGAAATGGTAGTTTTTGAGCGTTTTTGGTGAAAACGTGGTCAAGAAACTTAAGTGGTTAAACACCACTTTCAAGATTTAACACTAAGATGTTATAGATTCTTTCTTTGATTTTACACGTGAATAAATAATGTTCAAACTTCATATGCACACTTGTAATAATTCATCTAAATAATATAACCAAAATCAATGGTAAAGTTTGCACCTTAAATGTACAACTCTTTAAAAATTGAAAATTTTGCACATTGGCGGATAGTCAAACGGCCATTGATAAAGGTCAAATTGTCTCTAATGGACCATGCGGTTGAATTTGTAACTTTTGACTGTACAGTCTGAATTTTGAAATCTATTCTAGTCCTAAATAATAAATGGAAAGATGATATATATGAAATTCATCCGCCATTTTAGCAAACTATTTGTTTTAAGAGGGTTTTTTTTCTATTGTTGAAACATACGACCTTTGAGGGTTGCAACGATAACATACAATTAATGAAAGTCGCTGCAAGGACTCACACAACACATCCATGGCAACCGTATTTTTTAGCTGGAATTACACACTATGGGCTTCCCAGTTGGGACAAAAGAAGAGGAACACAAAAAAGAACACCATGCCAGCTGTTTAAAGAGTTTTCAAAAGTTAATGATCTAAAATTCCAATTTTTGTAGTCTATTTTTAGAATAGGAGGGCATTAGAGCATCTACTACCAAAGGGCATTTAAAATTACATTGTCGTATAGCCTCCACATTTGTGCAAATAGGGCTTCCTTGCATGTACACTTTTAAACATTGAAGATGGTTTTGGCTTTATTTTGCTGTTGGTGAAATATTGAAATCTAATTACCATGAGATCCTCACGTATGGCAAACTTTTAGTTCATAATTTTTTATTCATTGTTACTTTATTCCTCATAGTATCTATTTTTTGTGACAAGCAATTTT
The DNA here is from genome assembly GCA_006891605.1 of Pleurozium schreberi. NCBI lineage: Eukaryota > Viridiplantae > Streptophyta > Bryopsida > Hypnales > Hylocomiaceae > Pleurozium > Pleurozium schreberi. Next base: position 60,603 of record VACF01001737.1, on the reverse strand, counting down.
TTTTTCCACAAAGTACCGTTTCAAACTTTCAATACGTGGAAGTAGTCCATAGTACTTACAATGATATGATCAGATTTTGATTTTTACAATCAATGGCTAAGATCAATTGTTCCACTATAAAGTACTTCTTGTACTCTTAGTACTCTAGAACTGAAATCCACAAGAATGGATTTTTTTGCAACCACCCACAAGTGATTATAATCAATGCCATATGGAATTGAAATTGTGTACTTGGGGTCTGCACATAGTAAATAAGTTAGATTTAATACCTCAAGACTTCAAGATCTTAGTTAATAAAATTGTATTCAATGCTTCTATGGTTGTATCCATTCTACTTAAAGAAAACCAACCAATTTCCAATACAAGACCTATTCCAAATAATTACCTACAAAACCATTCAATGAAAGTCTTTCATCAATCCTTGACAGATGTTTTTCATTAAATGAAATTTTGATTACAATAGTTTAACTCCTAAAGGACCAAAGTCCCTATAGGGGACACTTAGGATCTTGGATAGTCTTTTGTGACCTCAAATTTTTACATTATTTTAAAAAAAAAATTTTGAAGGTAGAAAATGACATTAGCTCTTTGAAAATGCAATTTTTTTAATTTCAATCAGTTGACGGGAGAAAAAGTTATGCCACCGTATGTCCAAAAAGCAATTTCTTGGGCAAAACAAAACAAAAAAGACAAAAAAAACGAATTTTTGAAATTTGAATTTTTTTCTCAAAGATTATGTTTTTGTCTATGTCAGAACGGTCTTTGATTCATTCTTTTTGAACTAATATTGAAAAAGTTATGGACAATCTTGTTTTTTGGGCAATCTAAGCATGTTCTACAAAAAATAACTTTTAGGAGTCATTTTTAAATGCAGTATTTACTATTTTTCAATTTTTTTCTATAGAATTAAGTTTACTTGCAAGAACAATCTTACCATTGGGATTTGGATGTTTCAATTCCATCTTAGAGCTATGAACAATTTAGTATTCTGCTCAATCTTGGACCTACTCTTACTTAACAACTTTTTAAAGATTGAAATTCAAATATTTTTTTCTTCAATTTTTTTTTCCTAACTCTCAACTCAAATGATCAATATAGAAAATTTTAAATTCAAGGTTTACAATGCAAAAACTTTCCATAAATGGCAGTCAAAGTCATCAAAAATTGCAACGAATCAAAGTTCAAAAAAACTTTTGTTTTGAACTTTGAATGCTCATATCTTTTAATCTATATGATCAAACTTTCCGAAATTTTTATCACATGCTCTAAGACAAGTGAAGTGAGATCCCTTGGTTGGGTCTACAAAAAATGTTTAGTTTGGTTACTTGGAGGAATGCAGCAGACATAGCAGTTTTGAGTGGTTATTGAGCCCGAAAATGCCTTGGTCCTAAAGGGGTTAAACTAGTGGCCATAATCAATGTCATGAATAATGATAATGGAACGATTAGTGCCTACTTCATGAACTAAAACTTTGGAAGTGTAAATCCATGATGAGAAAAACAATTGAAATATAGAAATTGATTTTCTTACATCTTGATGTTGAGGCCATTTCCAAAAACATTATAACTAGTTAGGTGAGCCTATGAATATAATGACCATTATGCATGCTCTTTTTGTTGGTTTGAAGGTAGTCTAGAGACTGTCGTGGTCCAATTGGTAAGGCTCATTTAAGAAATTGTAACTTTTGTAATTCAAAGGTTCTTGCAAAATGTTACAGTACTATGCCAAAATGAGGTCTGAATTTCTATATTGAACACATATTTTTTGTTTTGGCAATGAAGTCATGCTCTCCTCTTCAAATTGTCCCATATTCTTTGAGGATTCTTAACAGAAAATGGATTTGATTATATAACCAACCTCTACATCTTTCATTCTAATTCCATGTCAATTAAATAATTCCTTCACTTTGTTAGCAAAAGGATTTCTTGATGGTAGATGGTGAAATTCACATTGGTAATTGGTTCAATGGATTATTACTAAATTCTATGGATTTTTGGCAAACCATTTTAACATTTATTTGTATTTGATTCTAGAATTAGCAAACAAAATTAGCACTTTTTTGTAATTAATTTAAGTTGAACCAGCTATCCAAGTGCAATATGTTTTATTCACCTTTATTGCCTGCAAAATGAAACTCCCTATTATTCATTACTTTCATTTCATTATTTGGACTTGAGGGTGATTGCAAGAAGCATTTGTACTATTTTGCGTCACACAATGTGTGATGATCTGGTTTTTGGCCATAACTTTTGTGTTTTGGCTTCAACAACTCAAGATTTATGAGGAAGTTATTCATGACTATTATACATCTTGACAAGTTTTTTGTTATTTTTCAAAAATAACTTACTATCCAAAAATGAACCCCAATTGAATGTCACATAGTTTGCCAACTTGGTTTATTTTAGTGCTATTTAGCACCCCCAAAAGGATGATTGCAAGAAACACTTGTACTATTTTGCGTCACACGTTGCGTGTGGAAGTTATTTTTGTCTCTAACTTTTGTAAAAATGATCATAAGAGCAAGAAATTTGGAAGCAAGCTTTCTGATGGTATGGAAAATAAACATGAATTTTTTCAATTTTAATAAAATTACTTAAGTGACCGAAATTGAATTTTGATAATATGTCACACTTGCAGTTTTGGTGGTTTTTAGTACTATCGAGTACCTTTTTTGAAGAGTTAGGTTATGAAACTTTGTGGGGTGCTTTATAATATGGAAATACAACTTTTGTGGGGTGCTTTATAATATGGAAATACAACTTTCCAAGAGAGGGATTTTTGATTGCCTATTGCAAGTGAGTTCTAGATTGGCCTAAAGTGAGCACCATTTGCAATGAATTTTTGAATAATGAAAAATGATTTTGGTGAATTTTTTTTATGACTAGACATCCACATAAAGTTTTTTAAAATGTCCAATTTTTATTTTATTTTTGAAAATTTTATCCTATTTTTTACTAATTAAAATATCAAAGTAATATTTTCTTGAGGCTTGGCACTTTTCAAGTTCTCCTACTTGGAGAATTTTCCTACACTTTTCCTTCCTAGGGTATGTTCTTCTTAAAGGTATATACATTAGTCATATTTTTAAAAAGTTTTTAAAATTAATTTTCTAATTTTAAAGTACTCCCGAAAAAATCAGCCAAACGCAACAAAATCGACAGGTGTTTCTTGCAATCACCCAAAAACAAAGTTTGAGCTGAAATTTTAAGAAGATGGTCATCTAATAGACTTATAGCTAATGGCCCAAGGAATTTTAAAAATAATCATTTTTATTTGATGTGGAAGTCCACAAAGTGAGCTTCTTTTTGCTTGCATTTTGAAACGTATAAAATATTATTTTGTTTTTTCTTTTAGTTAATGACCATCTCTTTAGAATTGTTACATTTGGGCAATTTTTGTTTAGTACAATCACTGATTTTTACTAATTTCAAACTAATTTTAACATCAAAGTACCTCTTTTCATGAGACTTGATACTTTTCTAGTTCTCCTACTTAGAGAATTTTTCTATGCATTTCCTTTTGTGGTTACCTAAGTTGCCTTAAAAGTATATGCATTAGTTTGATTTAGATTTTTTTTAAATTATTTAAAAAATTTTAAATTACGTATAAAATAATCATGAAAACGCAACAAATAATACAAGTGTTTCATGCAATCATCCAAGAATAGTTTAAAACTTTTATTAAATGTTTTTTAGTAAGAATCAATCTATGCATTTCAATAAACTAATCAAGTTAGTTAATCTTATTTTAGCAAATGATTTACATATGAGGTATCTGTTTGGCATTGAAGTTGACAAAATCCTTCTAACTTTTATAATTTTTATTAGGAATTTAGGATGAACTTGAACAAATTATCATTGCATGTAGATTATTGAGAGAACTTGCCCAAGTCCATGTCCTATTAGTACTCAAATTAGACTTTAGTTTTAGTTCTGTAAGGGTTAACCCCTAAAGGTTTTATTACTTTATACTATGCTTTCACCAAATACGCTCCAAAACTGCCATTTCTAATATAAGTGCCAAATTCTAGAAAAAAAACATTTTTGAACACATATGACCCTAGGATCTTGTAGTAAAATACTTTGGGAAGCTGGGGCCAAAATTTCATGACAATTTTCATGAGTCATGACCCTAGCCGCCCAGCTTCACCTCATGACTGTTAAGGCAAGCTCATTCATAGAATGTAAGTAGAAATACTCTGGTAGCAGTATGTATCCAAGGTTAAGCTCCACTGTGGCGTGATTAAGCAAATTACTTCAGCGTCATCACTATAATTGCTAAATCACACTCCGTCATCGGGCAAGCTCAGCACACTCGATGATTCAGCTCGAAGGTAATCTTAATTACGGCAGTGGCAAGCTGCCAAAATGTGAACTTAGGGACAGTTTCAGCCAACACAACATTTTGCAACACATACTTCACTTCTCTGGAGCCCAAAGTCTGAAAACAGATCGGTTGGCTAACCTCAAATCCATTCAATTGGCGGAATACTTTGGCTCTGTTAAAAATAATTATATTAATCACTTGCCCGATCCTAGTACGTTACTGCATGCATGCCCTGAAGGTCCATGTGTGTCGAGCAATTTTCGGTTCCCGATCGAATGATCTCGTCCAAGGAACGAAATTGATGATGACGACAGTGAGCTGCCTGACCGTAATTAATTAAGCCTACAGGTGCAACTTGGAAGATCAACACTAGCAACTACGTCGACAAAGGCCTCAACCAAGGAACGCTAGCTGCAACATGAGCAAGCAATTCAATCCAACATGCATGACATACAGAACTTGAAGTGGGCTCATCCGAGCGTGACTCTAATGGGTCCACAGAAAGCGATTTCTTCCAGCCAACTGAAGACAAATGATTCTAGGAAATGAAGTGAACTCAAGCAAGACAAACGACGTGAACTCAAGGTCGAAAGGAGTACCTGTAACTAAGTTGCAATGACGTACTCTCCTAACTGTGGTCGGAAGCGCTCCAGAGCAGAGCAGAGCAGCAGCGYCGTGCAGTTGCACCAAAGTCTAGTGCAGCGCCTTGAATTGGAAACCCAAGCAAGTCGCAGAAAAATGGTTCAGTCTGTGGTTGGAACCCTCTTTTATTTGCATTCCCAACTCCATTGCTCTTCTCCCACGTACCACCGGCTGCCTGGCGAGATCGCTCTCAACCACTGGACTACCGAGGAGACCTCTTTTATTTGCATTCCCAACTCCATTGCTCTTCTCCCACGTACCACCGGCTGCCTGGCGAGATCGCTCTCAACCACTGGACTACCGAGGAGACCTTTCATGGCTCTTCACAGGCAACCGGCTGGCGAGATTGGTCTCAATTATGAGACGAGCATGGCTCATGCAGAGTAGTCCTGAGGGTATGATTTATTCATATCTGACTGGAAAGAGCTATTAATGTATGCACCCTCCTCAATGTACCATCGACTCGATTGTTTTTTGTATCAATTGTATATATGTGTTGGATCTGTTGGATTGAGTTCGATTTATTAATTTAAACGTGATAGAATTAATGGTTTGGAATAGCAGACATGGGTACTGGAAAGCTAGGGGTTCCAATATGATCATTAGTTATCTGAAGCCATGAAATTCGACCAAGTTAACAAAAGTGATCATAGCCAATTAGACAAATCCAAAACGGTCATCAATGGAAATATGATTTGAAGAATTTCCAAGGACTTCTATGTACGATAAAACAGGATCGATACTCACACTAGTATGATCGATACATTAGTAAACACCAGGACATGCGTGACTTCGTCCAATATRATATTTCCCTTGATATATACTAGCTGGATCTGGATCTAGATCTCTATTCTGTTGTTTTTGCTGCTTGTGCATCAGGCACGTCCATCAACCTCTTCAGCCCCTCTTTCTGCTCCAAGCTCAACTCCTTCGGAAACTCGACCTCAGACTTGACCCTGAGCCTCCCTTTCGTCCCAGACGACTCCTCTCCCACGACCGGCATCCCTTCTCCCAATCCCCATCTCAAAGCCCAAGGGAATCACACACCCCATGTCCACACTCAGCCTCCTCCCATCCAACGTCTTCACCAGGAACCGACACCCTGTGAGCGCCTCCACCAGCGTTACCTTCTTCCTCATGATCAAGTCGTTCCCTTCCCGAAGAAACGTTTGGTGGGGTAGCTCTTCCACTGTGTAGACGACGTCGGAGGCGGGGTGACCGGGGTGGAGGATGCTGCCGCGGCTGTGGAACGTGATGGTGGTGCCGTCCGTCCAGCCAGGGAGGATGCGGACTTTGAAGTTTCGGTGGGAGGACGAGGTGGTGGTGCCGTCCGAGTGGACAGTGGTGCGGGTGTGGGGGAGGACGCGGAAGGAGCCGGTGTAAAGCTCCTGGAGACTGCAGCTCAGTTTGTGATGCTCCGGAGTGCCGGGAGTCGGAGTGGAAGTGGAGAGAGATCTTGACTGAGCTGGTCGAGAAGAAGTGCGACTGGTAGTTCTGCTGGAGGGAGACGACACCGTGGAAGGAGCTGAATTCATCATATCGTGGAAGCTGGCGTTGTGGGTGGTGGAGTTGGTGTCGTGCTTTCTTGCTTGCGTTTTCCTCACTCAGGCTCTGGGGTACTATAAGTTACAATTGAGCACCACCAGAGGTGGTTTTGTTAGAATTTAGTTAGATTGGCGGTATTCCAACACTTTGCAACAGAACACCTAGTAAACATAAATCCACCGTACCCATCCTAGATTTTAAACCTTTACATAGTTACGTAGTTGTCACAATTTTTGGGGTTGGATTCGCTCCACCTGATCACCAAATGGACGCTGCTTCTGCAGATCTATCAGTAGCAACGTCCATTTGATCAAGACGTATGAACGACCAAAGCTTCTTGTGAAGGCTCTAGGGAAGGAATGTCTAGACGTACTACCGAACTGGACAAGTACAATCAAACATGCTAGCTTATGCTAGCTAGCTAGTCTGGATCGATTCCAGTCATTCCACGACCAACAAAATATAAATCAACTAAAAAAGAACGTGTGGAACTCCAATCATACATGCTGTAGTTATTCTTGAAATGAAAAGCACATATAGAAATTCTTGTCAATAAATAAAAAGAAACTGCAACATTAGTCAGAAAAAGAATCGGAAATCGGAGAATCCTTCAAGTCTTCAAAACTTCAACACAACTTGCTAAAAGACCGACAAATTGAATATGACCCAGATAGAGAGGTGCCTAAGACAACTTTTCAAAGCGTCCTTTCCTTGGAAGCTCCTTACTTTGTGAGGAGTACTGAAGTGCTTCATCAACGGAAGAGAGGAAGGAAATTTTAGGTACAAATTCACGTAACCGTTGAAAAGAGCGTGAATAAGCAGACCGCACACTGGATACACTGGGGACGACTGCCTTCTTCTTCCTTCGACCGGTTCATTGCATCAGCCTACTCATACGACACGAGTTGCAACAGCACAAGACGAACGAATTAACACAAGGCAGATGCAGCTTTCTACTCAACTGCCAAAGAAACGCAAAGTCTCTAATTAGCTAGCTATTCAAGCTTGTTTTTCCTACTAGTACCCTCCATGGAATTTTCTAGCTGAGTTTTAGAAACTTAAGCAAATTCTCATTGACTCAATATTCGATCTAGTTTCTAGACAAGGAGCGTATCCATGATCGAACTGATGCAATCATGACACTCATGCTGACATGCTCGCAAGAGATCCACTACCTGCAAAATTTTAAGAGTGCTGAACTCTAACAAAATGAAAGTTTAACAAAATAGAGACTTTAGAATAATACTGTCAAGACAAAAGAAGAAGCGTAGATCTTCAACTCAACAAAGAGATAGTGTATTATATACAAAAGTGAGCCACAAAACTAGAAAAGCATGGATTGCAGAGAATTGAAACTTACTCAGGCACAAAACGTGGCTGAAAATTTCGAATCAGCAAGGGCAAAAATTCAACCAGGAAGAAAATAGCTTGTACTACTAGTTCAAGTATGGAACTTTGGCCGGAAGCGTCGACTTGCTGAGAGCTAGCTTGAATATGCCAATCGCAGGGATTGTGGTCGAGAGGCCGAGGACTGCCTTCCTCTTCGACCAGTTCGTAGCATTAGCCGAGTGACTGGGGCAACAAGACGAAAGAATGAAGCCGCCACAGATGCTGCTTTGTGCACCCCAGCCAGTCCTTCCAATCTCACTATATATTACTCCAGGATGCATAACTTACTTCCGTTTGTTTCAGATGCACACACACCTAGACTACAGTTCCCGAAAGACACGTACTACCGAGACTTGAATCCGGACATTGAGTCAATGAATTAATATTATATATTTATATTTATATTATTTTCTTCCACTGCGATGCAAGCAATGCACCCATGGCATGGCATGCTCGATCATGGTACCAGCGTTACATGAACATCAAGGATTAATCTTCAATTCAAGTACTGCATGATTGAGATGGTCAAACCAAGATAATGTCTCAGTCATTGTAAAAAATTAAGTTCATGCCAATATGAATTTATAAATCATTCTCGATTAATAAAGGGCGCTTTCACTGTAATTCCATTGCCTTAATTACAACATTAACCTCTCACTACTAACTTCAGACCTGTGCTCTACCGGATAGACTAGCTTGTGAGAACCGGACCTAGTGACCTACCATCGATACGGTCGTGAATATATTTGCAACTATAACATTGACGGCAAAGATCGCTTTTCCCTGCCTGCACTAACCTTACTTCACTCTTTTCGCTCTCAGCTAGACGTGCATTGTGGACTGAGCTAGCAAGCAGTACGTCCCAGTTGTGCTCAGCATTAGGACAGTCCCAGATGTGAATCGGTGAACGAGCGTACGTCTTAACGATAGCGATTGTTTGAGAGTTTGTTGCCGACGTCATCCTGTATGGGCTCTGTGACGTTCGACCTGAGCAATGGTCGAATAGTGAAGAATCTTATAATCATACAAACGTCGTTGAGGGCTCTTATGGTTCCTTCACCCTCGACGACACACTTAACAATTTTCTTAATTGTCAGGCTGAGGAGGACCCTCACCTGCCAAAAGAAGTGGAGAATCCAAAAGTTCAAGAGGACCAGCCAAAGGAGGAAAGGACGACCTCCAGAAGCCCGATGAGCTGGAGCACCACCACCGCAGAGCATGTCACAGCTTCTTAGCAGTTGCGATCCTCAGCCTTCGGAGGAGGAAGCAGAAGCGAAAGGCAATCCGTCGTCAGGAGAGTACCAGAATTCAGAATCAGATCGCAATCAGTCGGATCATGAACCCATTGGCAAGCACTTCGCCTTCTCCCCCCAACCGGTACCGCTATTTCCATCATGGGACGTCTTACCCCCGGCTCCAAAGCCAAAGGCGTCTCCTACCACAAGAACAACAAGCAATGGGAGGTTCATCTCTGGATCCAAGGACTCCAACTCCGCAAGCGCAAAGAGCAGCGCGTGCAGATCCTCATGGGCAACTACAGCATCCAAGACGAAGCCAAGCAAGCTCACCACCCAGCCGCCATCAAGTTCGAACTTCGCACTTCTGGACGTTCAATTCCCGAACCACACCCTCTCAACTTCCCTGAGTCCGCACAAGCTAATTTCATCGCTCAGCAAAAAGACTGCAGCAAGCCAGACGTACTTTCTGTGGAAGCTCAGGCAATACTCGCTCAAGTTCAGTTTGTAAAAAAGCAGCTTGAAAGGGGTGACTGTGAGGGAAAGTTTCCGGAAACGAAGGATCATCACACGACTAGGACAAGACGAAGACGAAGACGAAGAACCAGTTTCAGTCATCTGGAACTAAAAAGCAGATCAGCTTAGAGACGTCGTGTGACAGAAAATAGTACATGTGTTTCATGCAATCACCCTTGCATACATTTCACAACTTCACAAGTTTCCCATTAATTGGATAACCAAATTTTGGAGAGGGAGCCTACATTTGAACTTTGAAGCTTGGGTGTCCCGTAACCTCGATAACTTCCCACGAATTCTAGCCTCAAGTCCTCGTCAAATTGAACAAAGATGGTCGAACACTAATTGGGGTACCCATGATTTGAGTTACAGTGCACATTGAACCTTAGTTATTCCAATTAAATTGAAATCTAGGTATAGGTGTTGTCTTCAATTTTCACGACCCCAGCTTCACCGTCCTCATGATGGTTAACACAAGCTCATTCATAAAATTTCAGTAGAATTTTGGTGGCAATATATATGCAAGGTTAAGCTGCTCTATGGCGTGATTAAGCAAATTACTTCAGCCTCATCACTACTGCGAAATCACATTCTGTCAGTCATCGGGCAAGCTCAGCAGACTCAGCTCGAAGGTAATCTTACGGCAGTGGCAAGCTCCCAAAATGTCAACTTCGATTTATTGAGACAGTTCCAGCCAACACAGGATTTTACAATTTTCGGTTCCCGAATGATCTCGTCAAAGGAACGGGATTGATGATCGATGATAGTGAGCTGCGTGACCGTAATTAAGCCTGTGCAACTTGCATGATCAACACTCTGTAGCTAGGTCACTCAAATAATCTGATGGACTAATCGATCCAAAGTCATCCTCCGTCTCCTCGACCAACCGGAGTCCGGTCACGTCCTTGAAAACAGTTCGCGAGCTTGAGCCAGTCGCATCCATGAGGAAGGGAAAATCAAAACTCCCGTCCGCAATCTCGACCGTCTTCTTCATCGCGTTCACGGCACGACCGGATGCTCTCCGCGCTGAGTTGGTGAATCGGAGTTGCTGCTTGATCGCTAAACGCTTCTTCATCGCTTGCTCATTCCGATTACTGTGCGACAGAGTCTGCTCACCAGCTGCTGCATCTCGTTCGACTTTGGCGATGCGCTCAAACTCGGGCTCCCTCTCCAGCCACTCCGCCGATTTGGCAATGATGTGGCTGTGCTTGGCCATCAACTCAGCCCGACGCAGCAGGTTTCTCGCATTCGGGTTCTCCATGGACCGACCTGGAGGAACTTCGACAAAGCTAGGCCTCAGTGGATCGATGCAACCAACGATCGCTAGCTGCAACATGAGCAAGCAATTCAATCAAACATGCATGACGTACAGAACTTAATTGAAGTGGGCTAATCCGAGCGTGACCCTAATGGGTCCACAGAAAATAAAATTTCTTCCAGCCAACTGAAGACAAATGATCGATCTAGGAAATGAAGTGAACTCAAGCAACACATGCAAACGAAGTGAACTCAAGCAAGACAAACGAAGTGAACTCAAGGTCGAATGGAGTACCTGTAACTAAGTTGCAATGACGTACTCTCCTAACTGTGGTCGGAAGCGCTCCAGAGCAGAGCAGAGCAGCAGCGCAGCGCAGTTGCACCAAAGTCTGGTGCAGCGCCTTGAATTGGAAACCCAAGCAAGTCGCAGAAAAATGGTTCAGTCTGTGGTTGGAACCCTCTTTTATTTGCATTCCCAACTCCATTGCTCTTCTCCCACGTACCACCGGCTGCCTGGCGAGATCGCTCTCAACCACTGGACTACCGAGGAGAATGCAGGCAGCTCCATGCACAAGCATTAGAATTTTGGATCTTCACACTGCGTACCCATGCCCGGCTTTTTCTTAGTGTATTTTTGATGCATCCAATTTTCAGCTTTTCATTATTCCCATTTGTTTCCTAATTATATCATCGTTTGGAATGAAGTGTGTGTGGAAGCTGGAGCTATCGCTGCATTACTGTTTTTTATTTATTGACTGTCGCTGCTCTGCTTACTTGGAAGAGTACTCACGAGGGTCTTCGTTGACTGCAGGGTAAGTAACATCACATCTATGAAATATATGTAGATGTCTGTGTATCTGCGCATGCTCAAGCTGAGACACGTCATTTTGCGAAGCAGGTGGTGTTCTGAAAGTGAGAATTTGTTGCCTATTTCGTTTGGTCCCTTGTATAGAATAGTGTCTTGAGCTAACGTAATATTTTGATTGACTGGCAGTTAAGCCGCACTCGACTTGGTGGACTTTCCACTCGACCTTGGCATGTGATCACGAATTTTCGGCCGAGGATCTATGTATACCGAAGAAGAGATTTTGTCCAGAGGCTGGAAGCAAGCTGGTTTTCAAATGATTCTTTCAAATGAATATGAATTTATGGTACAAGTAATTGGAGCTTTTGAGATTTCGAATTGGATTCCACCTACACCGAGCTGGTGGAATCTGTTGGGTGGTTGATTTCATGTTTCGGCAGTGGTGGATTGGAGGTGTAATTAAATTGGAATCGAAGGATCTGGATGAACCTCTTGCAGCTTGTTAGAAATTTAGAACTGTATAAGATTGTATATGTATCAGTCTATGGTTGAAACTTTCATGGTCTGGAGCTGTAATAGGATTCTATTCGTGACATTAATTTCACAGGGAGCTCTGAAAGAACCCTTGGTGCACATGAGAAATCTACGTGCAGGGTACATAGTCCCACGATTGGTGTGCAGCCATCGAATATTTGTGTTTTGATTTTTTACACATGGAATTCGATGTATAGTTCATTGTCGATTTGTAGTGCAAGCCAGAGTTCTTCAGTTAATTTGGCGACAGCTATACTGATTTGTCTTAATACAGGTAGAACCTCTCTTAGTTAAGGTAGAACCAGTGGCACTCATTCCTCTACCAGTGACCCATACCCAACTTGTAGGGTGTAGTTTTTCCCAAATGATGCTGGAACAAATTTTCAACCAAAGAGTTTGGCATCTATGATTGCATGAAACACCTCTACTATTGATTGTCACAGTGTCACACATCTATAGCTGATCTGTTCTTTTGCCACAACTTTTGCGTTTTAGTTCTAAATGACTCAAAACTCGTAGGCAAGGTACTCATGACTATTATATACCTTGCCTAATATTTTTGGAATTTCCAAAAATAGTTTACTATCCAAAAATAGTCACCAATTTTATGTCACTCGCCAATTTGGAGGGTTTTAGTACTATTTAGTACCCAAAAGTGATTGCAAGAAAGATCCCCCGGTCTTTATAGCGTTCACTAGCAATGGCCAAAACTAGCAACCTTTTGGAAAAATTATTTAAAAATATGGGTAATTAGCATAATTTACTATAAATAGCATATCACCAAAATTTGAGACCCAAAAAATATTTAGATCAAAAGTTATTCACAAAATAGAGTGACACATGTTTTAAAGAAAATAGACACTTTGACATTTTAACTTGTAGAAAATAGGAAATGTAATTTTTCTTAAAACTAAAAATTGGCGATTTGGAAGAACTTTATGATAAAGATATTTCACCAAAGTAATGATTTTAAAACCATCTTGATCAATTGTTCAAAAGTGTGCACGCAAGAGAGCCCTAATAGCACGCATGTAGAGGACATAAAATAATGTTTTTTTAGATTTCCTTCAATGGATACATGATCACCTAGTGTGGAAATAGACCACAAAAATTTCTGCTCTAGATCATTAATTTTGGGTACTCCCTAGTACTAAAAACCTCTAAACTGCAAAACATGAAAAATGAGCTAAATTGAAATTTAAATATAAAATGATTTTTGAATTTTTTTGAAAATTAAGGATTATGATTGCTATCAATCAAGACATCTCCAATAAAATTTCCAAATTAATTGGGCTCATACTTCAAAAATTATAGTGGATGGAAACTCCGCAATTCCAAGTGTGACGCAAAATAGTACTAGTCTTTCTTGCATTCAGCCCCAAATAAACAAATTTTGGGCTAAAATTTGGAGGAGATGCTTTTTTAGTAGACTTGTAGCTACTGCTCAAAAAAATTATAGGTAGTTGCAAAGAACACCTGTTGTTTTGGGCTCAAAATGGCCTTAATACTGGAATACTATGAATTTTGGAATAAAATTTTCAAAAGGGTGATTGCAAAAAACACTTATCAAATTTGTTGCGTTTGGCTGATTATTCGGGGAGTACTTTAAAATTAGAAAATTAATTTTCAAAATATTAAAAAAATATGAATAATATATATACCTTTAAGAAGAAGATACCCTAGAAAGGAAAAGTCTAGAAAAATTCTCTTGGAAAGTTGTATTTCCATATTATAAAGCACCCCACAAAGTTTCACAACCTAAATTTTCAGAAAAGGTACTCCATAGTACTAGAAACCACCCAAATTGCAACTGCGATATATTATCAAAATCCAATTTTGGTCATTTGAGTAATTTTTCTAAATTTGAAAAAATTCATGTTTATTTTCCATACCATAATTAAGCTTGCCTCCAAATTTCTTGTTCTTTTGATCATTTTTGAAAACGTTATGGCCCTAAACAACTTCTACTCGCAATGTATGACGCAAAATAGTACACGTGTTTCTTGCAATCACCCAAAAGTGAAATAAAACATGGATAACTTGTGAAGCATTCCAAAAAGCATACGTGTGAAAATTCAGACCTAGAAAAATTTATCTCTAAAAGTTATGCACACTCAAAGTGTGATGAAAAATGCCAAGAAATGGACACTTTGATGTTTTATTTTTAAAAACTAGTAATAAACTTCAAAAAATTCTCCAAAAAGAAATTCAATTTTTCTAACTTGAATGTTCTCCTTCTCAACCATTTTTGTCATTGGGCAAAAAATTGAGTTTTTTACACTTGCGCAAAGGAAGTGCACTTTGAGCACATGTGGAGGGTGGACAGATTATTATTTTTAGAAAATCTCTTTGTAGGCCTATGTAACTTTAGTAGAAGTCCATGGATCTAATTTAGAGATTTAAATTTGGATTTTTGGATAAGAAATAGTACTAATAACCTCCAAAATGGCCAAGGTAGACACCTAATTGGGGACAAGTTAAAAATATCAAAACAATTTTGAAAATTTTGAAAAAATAACCCAATGTCCAAAACTACCTCATGTATCTTCCCTCCAAATTGCATTCCAAAACATCAAACAATACAAAAGTTATGAGCAAAAACCCACCCGTCCAAGGATAAGGGGATATAAAATAGGGCAAATGTTTCTTGCAATCACCTTTATAAAAATAGTTATTTTTATGTAGTATGGAAGTCAACAAAGTGAGCTTTTTTATGCTTGCATTTTAAAACCTCTAAAATATTATTTTGGGGTACAAGCAGGCTTGGGGTACCTCGCAGAAGAACTAAGGAACATGAATGGAATACCTTGGTGAGGAACCGAGGAACATGAATGGAATAATTTTTGGGAATCAAGTTTTACAAATAAAATGAAAGTAATATTTTAAGACCATTAGCTTTTTTGTAAACACATATAATCATACTATTTTCAATATCCAAAACTTACTAATTATTTAATATTTTATTTTCAAATTTATTAGGTTTCAATAGCTGATATCATGTATTCATGTTAATAAAAATTATATATGTAGACAAAAGCTTTTTACCATGATTTTTTTTCCTATTTACTACTTGACAAGTCATTTTTTTGTGTTTCAAACTGGAAACCCAAAAAAGTCTTCAATTTTGAATTCCTTTTAGATGTAGCCCCTCATTGTGTTATTTATGCTTATTTGAAAAATAATAAAAAATATTTAAATATTCCATATCAAGTTATAAATTTCCAAAATTGGTTATTAAAACATAATAAATTAGAAAAGTGATTAAGAAATATTTTTTGACCAAAAAATCTATTCTTTTTTTATTCTTGAATCTCAAAAGTGACATGTGACATCATTCCTAAATTAGAATCAAGACCACAAAAGTACAAAACTTGGCCTTCGTAAAACACTTTTTTTTAAGTTGTTTCTACATTTCAATGACCTTGGTTCTAAGGGTCATATTCAATGTCACATCTCTCTCAAAATCACGTTTTGTAGTGAGAATTTGTCTTCAAAAATGAGATATTCATTTCTTTTGTGACTGTAAACATGGGGTACCCCAAGCTTGCTTGGACCCTTTGGTGTTTTTGTGGTATATGAGCATCTCCATAGTGTTCTTACAAATGGTCGATTTTTATATTTTATTTATTTAATTTTTTTTCCTATTTTTAACTAATTAAAACATCAAAATACCTATTTTCTTGAGATTTGACACTTTTCTAGTTCTCCTACTTAGAGAATTTTTCTAGATATGCACTTTCATTGGTGGTTACCTTCATGTTAAAGGTGTACACATTAGCCAATTTTTTAAATTGAAAAAAAAATTATAATTTTGAAGTACTCCAAAAATAAAAGTCATGAGTACTGCTCAAAAAGCAACAAAATTGACAAGTCTTTTGTGCAATCACTTGCATGTTCTTTTTTCTCCATTTCAAATACTGAGACAATAGAACTAGTAAAGTCATGAGACATGTTGCAAAATAGTGAGCAAGAAAGTAGGAAGTAATAAGTGGAAAAGTGGTTCTTGAATGATCGGCATTGTAAGAGTCCAAACATTGGTTATGGGTCCGGAGCACTTTTTGGTTTCCAATATTCATAGGACTTTTTAATTCAAGAAAGCAATCCCCTTGAATGATTTGTATCATTATACATGATTGGTAGAATATTTACATTGCCTTAAATTGCTCCAAAACATGTGCAAAAATTGCTTAAGTTATTAAAAAAGCTCGAAATTCTCCACAGGGTTGCCAAGAAGTGCCAAAAGGGACCCTATATGCATTATATTTATTTTGCTTTAGAAACTTTTTCCCTATTTTTGCACTCCGGCACTCTCAAATGTGAGAGCATTCATTCTCAAGTACTATTACTTCAGGTTGTGACAAGTGTTGTTTGATATTTGTAAGCATCTCCAAAGCACCTTCCTTAGACAATTGAGGAATAGAAATTGAAACATGCTTTTTGAAACTCCTCAGATTCACACAATGAGAATCTTTATTTTGTCAGAAAATCCCCTCTTTTAAGTAGCTCACTAGGCTCTAGAAATAGACCGGCTTGACAAAGTCTGGCAACCCTTTGGAGAATCCAATGAAATTATTTCTCATGTGATTGGTTATGGATAGTTCTATTATAGTGCAAGGTGCTGAGACTTTGCACTAAGGGAGGTTTTGGGCCTTTTGCATGTTAGAAGAGTGCAATGAATTGCCATTTTCAAAATAATGTCAACCACTACTTTTGGAGGGGGACAAAATCCCACTAGTTTTGACATAAAGGAACAAATACCATGAAGTACCTCTAATTTGAATGCAATGGCATGCTGCCAAGAACATAGGTTCTATGGTAAAAATAAAAAATAAAAAATGTTGATGTCAACTTCTAGCATTATTTTTCAAAGAAAGTTTTTCAAATTGGTTCCACCTACGAACTCCATTAATTACAAGTTTTGCAGAGAATGGATGTGCAATAAAAGAGGTTCTACCTATAATGTGTGTGATACTAATTTATCAAAGTCACTTTATAATTTTGAGTCAGTGCAAGTTGAAATAATAGCTGTTGTACCAATTTCCAATTTCCCACTAAAATAAAAATACATATTGACACAAATTTTTGAGGTAACTCTTATTTTTTTCCAATCACTAATAGGACCAATTAGTGTAGTTCACTTGGAGCTTTGAAGTGTTGTTTACACCTTTAAATAGTTATTGTATTGTTCAATATMTTCAATTCCATGAGGGTGGTTGTAAGCTACACTGCCTAGTTTACAAGAAAAAGCTTTTTTTTTTGTTCATATTGATACTTGATAGAAAATTCAATTTCCAAACTTTTCTCAAAGGTATTTGGAGTTTAAGTATTATAAAATTCAAAGGACTACTATAAGTGTAGGGCAAGGTCAACACTTTTCTGCCGAATACTTATGTTTTTATGGAAATAAGGTTAGACAAATGCCCAAAATAGAATTTTTTGCCAAACAAATATTCATTTTCCCACGCGTCACCATACAATTTTTTGATTTTTTGAAAAAATAATTTTCCTACATTTTCGGTATTTATTTTTAGATTTATATTCCGCCGACTCTATCCTACACTTGTGGTAGTCCGTAGTCTAGTCGCTAAAAACTTAAACTCGTTTAATTACATATATAAACCAAAGGTAAAAACGACATCTTCCTTTGTGTTTCTTCAGGCGGGTTTCAGTTTTTGCTTTTGTCTACAATCTCCGCTTTTGTTCTGTGACCTGCTTTTGTGGCTCGGTCGCTGTGATTTTTCCGATTCCTTTTACCGCTATGATGCTGACCATTTCTTTTTGTTAAAAGCCAAGAAACAAACTACAATATAATATGATACATTTTCTTTGAAGATTTGGAATTTTGAAACCTCTCATTTATTGATAACACTTTGACTAAAAGCATGTTAGTAATTTGATGGTTAATAAGGACCCAATTTCATTTTTGATTATCATTTCCATCATTGATTTCTTATTAGAAGTACATAAGGTTTAACACCCAAAGGTTTTTGACTACGCTTTCACCAAAACCCCTCCAAAATTGTCAATTCTAGTACAAGTACCAAATTTTAGAAAAAAAACATTTTTGTACACATGTAGCCGTCCGTAGGAGCTTGTAGTAAACTACTCTGGGAAGATGGGGCAAGAATTTCAGATTTTTCCACCCAGTGCATTGCAAGATATTTGGGTTTGAACTTTAAAGTGACACAAATCTTTTTTTTTATCCCTACGAAAATCT
The DNA here is from genome assembly GCA_006891605.1 of Pleurozium schreberi. NCBI lineage: Eukaryota > Viridiplantae > Streptophyta > Bryopsida > Hypnales > Hylocomiaceae > Pleurozium > Pleurozium schreberi. The sequence goes on along the minus strand of VACF01001737.1, from coordinate 42,137 downwards.
AGGCAATTGAACATCATAAGGCCACATTTGTATGAAAAAATGTCCAAAATGGTTGTAACTCTTTGGATTCATTCTTTAGGTCAAAAATTAGGGAGTAATTCATGAACATATTCTTGAACATAAAAAACATAATATTTGACAGAACTAAAAATTGTCCATTCGAGAGGACTTCTTGATGATGTGTGTTTACTGAAAAAATCAAGTCAAAGCCATCTCTAATGTTTAGAAGTGCATGCACAAGGAAGGTCTATTTGCACAAATGTGGAGGATGTGAAATGAAGATGCCATTTGGTAGTAATATGTATGCCTATGAGGGGAATGTACCATAGAAATTTCAACTGAAAATCATTAATTTAAATTGCTCAATAATATAAAAAAATCCTCAATGTCAAAGTGTGACAAATTAACAAAATTGAATTTTAAATATGAAATGATTTTTTAAAATTTCCAAAAAATAATGGATACAATTAACATTAATACATCTAAAAACGTGTTTTTTTAGTTTTGAAATTGGATTCGTAACTCAAAAGTTATAGCATTCCAAAATCAAGATGCAACAAAACTGGCGGGTCTTTTTTGCAATCATCCTAATACATGTGATCCTAGGATCTTGAGCCCATGAGCTTAGGAGCTAGGCTCCTATGTTGCTGGTACCTATTTTATAAGTACTTTTCATTGTTATAGGATATTTATATTATAGGTGAGTATGTAAGTTGTAGGAATGTAGGTACCTATGTTATAACCACCTTCTATGCTTATAAGATGTTTATATTATAAGTGTCTATATAATAGGTGTATATATTATGAGTATCTTCCATGGTTATTGAATGTTTTTAATATTAACCCCCAAAGGACAAAGGCCTTTTTTCTGTGAAAAATCATCCAAAATTGCTATTTCTATAGTAAAGAGTAAAAAAAATTTGAAAACTGTCTATTTGTAAGATCTTATACCTAACTTGTATGAGGATGCATGAAAAAAATTCAAAATTTTTGACCTCACAATTTGCAAGATATCTGCGTTTAAAATTTTTTTAAAAAGATTTTGCAACGTATTGCGGGATTAGATTATTTGACTTGGAACCTTCTTAACTTTTATCTTTTGGACTATAGAGTTTTGAGCTGTAAATATTTTTGTTGGGAAATTGAGTTGAAAATCTAGTGGGAATGTTTTTTATTTTAAAAACTTACTTTTTATTCTTTAAGAAATTGTTGAATTATAGGAGTAGATACATGATAGAAGGAAAATCTAAATTATTAATATCTGTGAGGTGGAATTAAATTGCACCTATTGCAATGGTGAGATTGTTCTAGTAGGCAAAGTAAACCATGTGAAACACTTTCTTTCTTAAAATTGTAAAAATTGCATTCAATAATGAATCCTACAAGTTATTTTTTTGAAAACATGCTCTCATTGCCCCCAAAACAAGATTATCCATAATTTTCTCATAACAAATCCGAATGGAATGAAATCAATGCTTTTCATGTAGACAAAACATAAACTATGAAAAAATAAAATTAAAAAAAATTAAAACTTTTTAAACTTTATTTTGCTGCCTCCTCTCTTCTCTTCTCCCTTGCGTATGGTAGAGGGACTCGTAACCGATCAAATAAGCAATTCTAGACATGATCTAGGGTAGTATTAGGCAAAGCAAATATTTTTAGAGGTGCTTTGACAAAAATGATGGAAATTGAAAAAAAATTGGTAATTTTATCTCTTACAATAAAATTACTATGAATTTTGAAAGGCCGAGGTTGGGTTTGACCCATGATCAACATCTAGAGTGATCTTATTCCGATCATTCAAAAAACATTTCCCGCTCATTGCTTCCTACTTTCTTGCTCACTTATGTGTCATGAATTTATTGGTCCAAACCTTGAAAAAATCAAAAACACGCATTCCAAGGAAAAAATAGAAATCTAATCCAGCCTTGGTTGGAAATACAACACCCTATTGATTGGGGATGGGGCGCCAGTTAGTAATAGGTCCCTCTACCATAGTTGGGTTGAGTTGTTTTGGGCATAACTTTTGTTTCCACGCATCGGCTGAAAAACATTTATTTTCCCATGAAGCTAATTAGTTTTTCTATCTTCAAAAAAAGTTTGAAATAATCATGACCGTAGGTACATGCCCAAAATCTACCTTGTCTCTCGAAGGGACAAATGGTTTTTTAGGAGTTAAGTGCCTAATTATATCATGGATGTCTATAGTTTAGGTACATAAGTTATAAACACTTTTCATGATCATACTAATATATTATTATATTGAATGATATTATAAATACATATGTACAAGCACCTTTCATGATTATAGTATATACACGAATATATATTACTATATTTATATTATAGCTTGTACCTATGTTACAAGCATCTTTCATGGTTATAGTATATACACAAATATATATTACTATATATTTATATTATAGCTTGTATCTATGTTACAAGCACCTTCCGTGGTCACAGGGGACTTATGTTATAAGTATGTATGTTATAAATACCTTCAATAGTTGTAAAATACCTACTTACACCTAGATTCAAGGCTCATAGGCTTGCATTTCTAGTCTCACATATTAGCGTTGTTGTACTTTGTGCAATTTCATGTAAGTATGGGAAATATATTGAGAATAGAAAATTTAATGCTTTGAAAAAATATGTATAATGGTCTATTAAGGCCATATTTGTTATATTGAGACTTTTTGCAGTCTCATTATTATCCTCGCCTCGACTTTATCTCTTCACTAGTATTTTTTTATAAATAGGTAACAACACCAACTTTTAGAATTTCATTATAGGATCATTATTTGAGTATTATTTATTTTTTATTTCAATTACTATTTTTTTAAATGAATTTCTCAATAATTAGCATTTTGTCTCAAAATTTGCGAAAAGTCTCAATATAAAGAATATGGCCTTTAATTATAATACTATTTTTGGGTAGTTGCAAGAAAGACTTGTACTATTTTTTGTCACATTCAATGTGACAAAGTTGTTTTCCATAAGAACTTTTAAATATAGAACCCGATGGAATTCAAAATTTTAGCGGAGATGGATAACTTGATTGTAATCAAATCCATTATTTTTCAAAATTTTTTAAAAATCATTTTGTATTTAAATTTGAATTTATCTAATTTGTCACACTTTGCGGTTTAGGAGTTTTTAGTACTGGGGAGTACCCTAAATTAATGATCTAGAGCTCAAATTTCTACGGTCTATTTCTACACTAGGAATACATGAATCCACCAAAGGGAATTTACAAAAACATTATTTCATGTCTTGCACATGCGAGCAAATAGGGGTCCCTTGCGCACATCATTCTGAATGGTGAACATGGTTTCTAGGTCAATCTTATGGTGGCATGTGATTAGCATTCAGTCAACACAAAATACCAATTTTTAGATTTTTTAATTTTGCTACAGTTAATTTTTTAAAAAGAAAAAAGGGGACAGAGGTCTTTTCTGTGGAAAATGGAACTCTGGGCTGCCGTAGTAGTGCTACGTACTATATAGTACTTTGCAGTAGTAAAAGGAATACAGGACAGCTGGCAGATTCACGTTGAATCTGCAATATAATCAACGATGCACAGTGCATGCAGTTTCTGTTTTCTAGTAGTCATAGTTCTCACAGTATTGGGCGGAAGAAACTCTATTTTTTCCAAAACGCTACGCAAAACGGCCAGTCTTCATCTTGCAACTACTGTTTTTGGAAAGTGGTCAATTGATCACGCTCTTAGATTGTAGTCACCAACATAATGTGTTTGATATATCAATATTCATACACAAAGATAAATATTGCTATAGTGGATGCCGTAAATTATTTTTAGAATTCTTGCCTACAAATCTGCAATGTCAATAGGGAATTATTTTAAAATGGAAATACTCCTCATGCCACTTTTAGATTGGATGGTCTAAACCATCTAGGATAGGTATAGATTTCAAATTGTTGCTTTTAGAATTTTTGCCTGCAATATTAATACAAAATTCTTTTAAAATGGCAAATTAATACAAAATTCTTTTAAAATGGCAATATTTTGCATGCCACTTTCAGATTGCATGGTCTAAACCATCTAGGATAGGTATAGATTTCAAATTGCACAGTCAATAGTCAACACTATAAAAGTGCCAAAGTTGCCAAATAACTACCACAGTTTTAATGAAATTCCCCATATTAAGAGCTTCCTAATCTATTTGAGGATCATCCCCTGCCTCATATTGAAGTTCTAAGGATTTTGCACTCAATTTAGTAAGTCAAATATTTGACAGTGGATACAAAATTCAATTTATCAAATATCTTAAAGTAGATAGTCAAATAGGTTCTTCTAAAGACCCACCCTCTAGTAAGTGGTCAAAAGTGATGTGACACGTTTTCAAAAATCAATAATCTTTTGTTCTCAGTAATTCTTAAAGAACTAAAATTATAGTCTAATTTGAGTATTTATAGGACTTGGACTTGGGCAAGTTTCGTCAATAAGCAACATCCAAAGATAATTTGTTCAACCTCATCTTACATTCCCCAGGCATCATATATGTTACAAAAGTTAGGACTATTTCAATTTCAATGCCAAACGCATAGTCACCTCTCAAGTAAATCATTTGCCATAATAAGATTAACTAACTTGATTAGTTTATTAGATTGCATAGATTGATTCTTACTCAAAACATTTTAAAAAAGGGTTTTCAACTACTCAATCCCAAATAATGAAAGTACGTTGCCACGCATTTGAGCGAGAATTGAACCCGAGCATTGCAGAATTAATTCTGAACTATTTGACAGTAATGAGGAAGATTGAAAATTATGCGTGTCCTCATTCATGCGTAGCGACCGAGTCCGAGTCTCTCTCCCAAGAGCGACGTCCGCGCCACGCTCACCCTGATCCTGACCCCGACGGGGATGGATTGCGCAGAGGCTCACTGAAAATCTGAAAAGCAATGAAGGATGAACTATTAATTCCAAAGCCTGTCAACGACTCAACGTTTAGATGATCGACTAGAATTCCGAGAAGCTAGATTGAGTACTTGTGCAGGACGTACACCAAAAGTAAGCAAAAAGATTCAAATTAATACTTAGACTCGTGGAGCAAGACAGCCTGATCGAAGGAGGAGAAGCACTGGCTTTCAAGGAACGCAGAGACAAATTGACGTACCTCATGGAGCTCCCTGCATGAGCCTCGGTAGTCTCATAGTTGAGACCAATCTGGCCAGCCCGTTGTGGGTGAACAGCAATCGAGGGTCTCCTCGGTAGTCTTGTGGTCGAGACCAATCTCGCCAGGCAGCCGGTGGTACGTGGGAGAAGAGCAATGGAGTTGGGAATGCAAATAAAAGAGGGTTCCAACCACAGACTGAACCATTTTTCTGCGACTTGCTTGGGTTTCCAATTCAAGGCGCTGCACGAATTGAAGAAGTTGACATTTTGGCAGCTGGACCGCCGTAAGTTATATGAGGTCCTTCGAGCTCAATCATCGAGTGTGCTGAGCTTGCCCGATGACGGAGTGTGATTCCTCGTACGTGATGAAGTTTCAGTAATTTGCTGAATCATGCCATAGCCTGCGGAGCCATGAAAATTGAAAATTGCAATACCTGTTAGATTTCAGTTTTCCAAAACTCTACTGAAATTCTATGAATGAGCTGGTGTGTTGACCATCATGAGGTGAAGCTGGGGCCATGAAAATGGAAGACAACACCTATACCTAGATTTCAATTTCATTGGAACAAGGTTCAATGTACACTCGCCTTGACACAACTCAAGTCATCGGCAGCCCAATCAATATTCGACTATCTTTGTTCAGTTTGTCGAGGACTTGAGGCTAGAATTCGTGGGAAGTTGTCGAGGTTAATTACTGGACACCCAATTTGGAGGAGATGGTCTTCAAATAGACTTGCAGCTATTGTCTAAAGGAATTTTGAAAATGGTTATTTTATTGTCGTGTGGAAGTCTAGAGAGTGTCACACTTGTCGATTTGAAGGTTCTTAGGGTGATTGCAAGAAAGACCGACCGGTTTTTGTAGCGGTTTCCACAATACTCATGATTTTTTTGGGAATACGGTATAATTAGAAAAACAACTTAAAAAATATATAAAACATATGTTTAATGTACACACCATTAAGAAGGTCTTCTAGGAAGGAAAAGTGTAGAAAAATTCTCTAAGTGGGAGAACTAGAAAACTCCAAAATCTCATGAACATAGGTATTTTGACGTTTTATTTTGTCAAAAATAGGAAAACAAAATTTCAAAGAAACTAAAAATTGGCCATTTGGAAAGACTTCTTGGTGAAGATATTGTACCAAAAGAATGATCTTCAAATTATTTTCAATGTTCAAAATTGCGCGCCAAGGGAGCCCCGTTTGCATGAACGTAGAGGACATCAAATAATGTTTTTGTAAATCCCCTTTCCTAGTGTAGGATTAGACCACAAAAATTTCAACTCTAGGTCATTAATTTTGGATACTCCCTTGCCAGTACTAAAAACCCTAAACTACAAAAAAGGGACAAATTAGCTAAATTCAAATTTAAATACAAATTGATTTTTTAAAATTTCTAAAAAGTAAGGGATGTGATAACAATCAAGTTAGCCATCTCCAATCAAAATTTCACATCAACTGGGTTCATGCTTCAAAACTTATAGCACATGACAACTCCGTCATTGCAATTGTGACGCAAAATCATACCGGTCTTTCTTGCAATCACCCCTTACTATTATTCAGTACCTCAAAAAATGAATTTTGAGCTCGGTGGTTGTAGAAATCACCTATCTCAATATCATTTTGGGGTACCGTGACTTTTGGATATTGATTTTTTTTAAATGAAATAAAACATGGATGATTTGTAAAACATTCAAAAAAATACATGTATGGTGAATTGGTGAGATTCACTAAAATGGCGGTCTAAGAGTAAAACAGCTCATCATTTCATTAAAATGGAAAAAAATACCGCCATTTTAATGAATTTAATCATATTCACCATATGTGGGAAAATGTAGGCTTAGAAAAATTTATGTGTTAAAGTTATGTACACTCAAAGAGTGTCAAAAAAATGCCAAGAAAATGGACATTGTGATACTAGTTTGACATTTGATATTTGAAAAAAAGTGAAAAAAGTCAATTTTTTCAAACTTGAAGATGCTCCTCCTCAACCATTTTCATGAATTCATATTAAATCTAGGAAAAGCAAATTGCACTTTTTGCACTTGTGCAAAGGTAGTGCATTTTGAGCACATGTGGAAGGTGGATAGATTCCCATTTTTGGAACACATATTTAACGGCCAGTGTAACTTTAACAAAAAGTCCATGGATCTCAATTTCCAACTTCAAATTCGGAGTTGTGGGTAAAAAATAATACTAAAAAACTCCGAAATTGCCAAAATAGACATCCACTTGGGGGCAAATTAGAAATAACAAACAAATTCAAAAAAAATTTGAAATTGTTTTCCAATGTCTACAACATACCTTAGTATATCAATTCCAAATTTTATTCTAAACGTACAAATGATGCAAAAGTTACAAGCAAAAAAACACCTGTCCAATGGCAAGGGGACAAATATAAGGACAAGTGTTTCTTGCAATCACCCAACTCCAATTTCAAGGAGATGCAATTCATAGTGAACTACCCAAAATTGTTGTATAGCCAAAAAACACAATATAATCCTTGAGGGGTTAATTTCTAAAATTTAAAATACGTCTATCTTACACTCGGATTAGAGATATCTTTTATTCTTGAAACGTAAATTGGACAAAGTACATTGGAAATTCTTTGTTTAGTTTTTCAAAATTACATTACTATAGTTTTCAAAAAACGTCAACATTAAAGTCTTTATTTTCTTAAGATTCTCCGTATAACTTTGATTAAAAATTGAGGACTAACTTTGGATTCTCAAATGTACACCACCAGTACAATTTTGACCACAATGGAGCCTTCTCCAATTCTAATTGCAATGGGGTGGTTTACCATAAATGATTTGATTATTCAACAAAAAATGTTAATTTCAACACCACGCTTGTACAATAACTTGGTAGTTTATGATATTTGAATCCATTAAGGACCATGGTCAATTTTAAAGGCGGGCAAGACATTCTTTTGTCTCACGTGAAACATGGAAAGATATATCAAATCGTGATGCAATTCGGAGATGTAACCATGACAATGGATTTTGGCATGAATGATTGGGCCCTTGCAACTAATTTTGTTGCAATCCAAGTCGGGTCCCTTGTCGCAAAACATTTATATTTTCAACCCATGTTTCATTAGTTTTTCAACCCCCAAACCACATGTAAGCATAGATTTTTGTGATTCCTGTCCCAATGCATTCGATTCAAAATTGGCCACACCCGTCCCGGCTCTTTTGTCCATGTCCAAATTCATTCCAAAACTTTCACTACCAACGAAAAAATGTCAATTTTAACCCTTGATGAAAGTAGTCCACCGGTTGGGCCTTCACCTCTGAGCACCCAGCTCATATTTGCTAGAATTCAAACCCTTCTCAATTCATTGCAATTAAACCATCATCTCAAAAGAGATCCACAATACCGATTACTAATTGGGACAAGTTTGGAGCTAGTGAAAATGGGACATGTTGTCCTTTGACCGTAACATGGAAAAGATTTTAATAATCAAACATGGAGATCTTTCAGTTTGGAGAATGGAGAGGGCATATTGGAGGCGCTCGTGCGCTTAGGGGTGAACATGGTACTTTAAAATCAATAAGGTAATACGCTCTTCAAGCAACCATTTTAGAAGTTGGTTGGCTTTGACTCTTTGAGGGGGGAAATTAAACTCTTTGAAACAATTTTCAATAAATTTTCATAGGAAGAAAAGTGGAAATTATAACTGTCTAACCCAAGTGGTTTAATTCATATTGTTTGGACCTTCATGAAATAGTTAAGAATGTAATTTTGAAATGAAGACACAGCTGTCACTAAAATCGACCACTTCTTGAAATGTACATTGCTAATTAGTGTATTGGAGAGAGCAATATATCACGATTGCTTTTACAACAACCTACCTTCTTGTACAACCCACACTAAATAATTTCATACCGCCCCATATACTCCAAATTCCAACCTACTTTCCATCCGTTCATGCCATCCATTCCATCTACTTTCATCTCATTTCATTCAAATAGAATATCCAGATAGCTCCAACTTCCACACATGCTTCAGCATTCCGAACGATGATATAATTAAAAAACCAATGGGAATAATCAAAAGCTGAAAATTGGATACATCATTCTAAATTACGCGAAAGACAAGCGTGGCATGGGTACGCAGTGTGAAGATCCAAAATCATAATGCTTGTGCATGGAGCTTCTTGCATTAGCCTCGGCAGTCTCGGAGTTGAGGGTCTCGGAGTTGAGGGTCTCCAGACTTGGGTACTATAGTACTAGTCTTTCTTGCATTCTCCAAGATTGTGACGTTGACCAAGTTGAATTTCACAACTAATAATTCATCTTTTAAGCGTACAACGTAGATTGACCATGCACAAGTTGAATTTCACAAACAATGATTCATTTTTCAAGCAAAAAACTTTGATTGACCGAGAGATTGACAAGTCCAATTCCACAATTACATTTGAACAATCCACTATTCACAAACATGGTATTGATTATTGAACATTAAGTGTGGTTTGACCTTAAGTTTTTTATGACAAAGGAGATTGATGTGGTTAGTTGAATTAGAACTTGAGTTGGTCAGAAGTATTCACCCCTATAAACATATATATACACCTAGTAATCGTGAATCAATACGTGAATGAATCCAAACCCACCCAAACCATCCCCATCTCCATCCATCTTGATACTTACAGGCGAGTTTTCAGGACGGCGTTAAGATTCAAAACTCTAGGTAAGCCCCCCACACCTGTATAGCCCGGAGGACTAATATTTCCAAAGTTCCCAGAATCCCAGTGGTGGGAAAAAGGGACAAAGAATAGGACAAGTATATCTTGCAATCATACATATATATATATATATATATATATATATATATATATATATATATATATATATATATATATGAAACTACTTAATTTTACGGCCCATGGGACCAAATATATAAGTATTCTTTATTATTCTCAACAACTTTTTTTGTTTCTGTTTCTCCCTCTCTCATTACACCTTTTCAATCAGCATTCCAACCCGGCCTCTGCCGATCGAGTCCAGATGTCCTCTAAATAATGGCAATGTATATACGCAATCGACCATGCTAACCCTGTTTGATCAGCAGAATGAAAATATAGGATGGTGTATTGAACTCCAGCTAGATGCCTTCTCCACTTTGAGAACGATGCCCATCCGGCCAAATTTTGAAGCCATGCATGCTCTCATGCACATACGCAGCTCGGTGGTCGGTCAGGTTGAATTGCCTCCGCATGTCGATCATCAATAAAAACAATTGGAGCAGTCAGTATAGTCAAGCAGACCCCGATCCAGTACTCCCGCCGCCGCCGTCATTGCCGTGGAGCCTTGGCAGCTTGCTTGCCATGGCCTCGATGTCTTCGGCGGAGTAGCTGCTGGGCCTGAAATTGGTGGTGTACCGCAACTGCTCCACCTCCGGCAGATGCTGGTGCAGGAACAGCAGCGCCCGGTCGTACGCTCGGCCAGCCTCCTCCTCGCTTTCGAAGCTGCCCAGCTCGAACGTCTGCTTCAGGTCGTCGCCGACCTCCTTGGCCGTCAAGCTGAGCTTGGATTCGTATTTAAGCGCCCACTCCTGGCCGCGCTTSACGGATCGTTTCCTCACGGTCACCCCTTTCAAGCTGCTCTTGCCTTTGCTGAACTTGTTCGACGTGCGCCGGAGTTTCCACAGAAAGTCGTGACTGGTCCAGTCGGCGTGCTGCTCCATGAAGCTCGCTTGATCGGCCGGAGGAAAGTTCAACTTCTTTTGCAAAGATTGAATTGCTATATAGTCTTTGGAGTATAACGTTTGTAGATTCTTTTACTTTAGGGTGTCTAAACTAATTGCAATTGTTGTCCAACAAGTTGTGGATTACCAATTTCTAATTTAAATTTGAAACAAGTATATTTGGAAACCGTGGATTTATTTTGAGATGGAGGGAGTGATAAGCTAGTATTGGTCTATAGATGGTGGATTTCATTAAAAGGGTGATTGCAAGGAACACCTATGGATTATGTTGCATTTGGGCGTTTCACAAGGGGGCATTTATAAGTTTCCCTCTCTCACTTTTCCCTCTGTAAACGGCAATCCTGTGACTTTTTCCTACATCACCATAGGAAAAGTGAGAGAGGGAAACTCAAAAATGCCCCTAGTGTTTGGCTGATTTTTTCGGGAGTACTTTAAAATTAGAAAATTGGTTTCAAAAATTTTAAGAAAATATGACTAATGTATATACCTTTAAGAAGAAGATAACTTAGGAAGGAAAAGTGTAGAAAATTTCTCTAAGTAGGCGAACTTGAAAAGTGCCAAGTCTCAAGAAAATACATATTTTGATATTTTAATTAGTCTAAAATAGGATAAAATTTTAAAAAATAAAATAAAAATTGTCCATTTGAAACAATTTTATGTGGATGTCTAGTCATAAAAAAAGTCCACCAAAATCAATTTTTATTATTCAAAAATTCATTGCAAATAATGCTCACTTTAGACCAATTTAGAATTCACTTGCAATAGGCAATCAAAAAGCCCTCTCCTCAAAAGTTATATTTGGGTGATTGCAAGAAAAGGTGGTACTATTTCCCGTCACAATTGAAGTGACCTTGTTAATTTGGGGTATAACTTTTGAAGCACAAGTTCAATGAACATGAAATTTTCATTGAAGATGTCTAACTTTATGGTTATCAGATCCCTTATTTTTTTTAAATTAAAAAAAATCAATTTATATTTAAAAACTATTTTTGTTAATTTGTCACACTTTGAGGTTTTGGGATTTTCACTACGTTACGAGTCCCCAAATTTAATGATCTCGAGTTGAAACTTTCATGGTGTATTTGAATAATAGGAAAGCATGTATCTACCAAAGGAAATTTGAAAATATGCTATTTTATGTCCTCTACATGAGTACAAACAACACTCCGATTGCGTGCCATTTTTGAACATTGAAGATGGTTCTTAAATCATTTTTTTGGTGAAATCTCATCACCATCAACTCTTCCCATATGGCCAATTTTAAGTTTAAGAAAAACTTTATTTTCCTATATTTTGTAAATTAAAATGTGAAATTCYAGTGACAACAACTAGTTTCATGAAATTTTGCACTTTTCTAGTTCTCGTACTTAGAGAATTTTTCTATGGTTTTCCTTCCTAGGACACCTTCTTTGTAAAAGGTTCATACATGAAACATATTTTTTATTATTTTTAAAAATTGTTTTTCTAATTTTAAAGTACTTCCAAAGAAAAAAAGGAGTACTATAAAAATCGCTACACAAATCCCACGCCCTTTCTTGCAACGACCCATTTTCATATTATAAAGCATTCCAAAAAGTTGCATGACCTAACTTTTCAAAAAAGCTACTTGATTGTGACATATTATCAAAATTCAATTTTGGTCATTAAAGTAATTTTACTAAAATTGAAAAAAATTCATGTTTATTTTCCATACCATCAGAAAGCTTGTTTCCAAATTTCTTGTTCTTTTGACGGGTCCTTGGGCTATGGGAAAGAATTGGAGGGTCATTGCAAGAAACACCTACCATTTTGTGTACAATTTAGACACAATACTCATGATATTTTGGAAGTACTTTAAAAACAGAAAAACAATTTTAAAAAAATATAAAAAACATGTTTAATGTATATACATTTATATATAATAAGAATCTTGAAGGTATCCTAAGAAGAAAAAGCATAAAAAGCTTTTTAACTAGGTGAACTAAAAATGTGCAAAATCTCATGAAAATAGGTACTTTGACATTTCAATTTGTAAAGAGTAGGTAAAGAATTTTTTTTTCAAAAATTAAAAATCAGCTATTTGGAAAGAGTTTATGCCTTTATGGTGATGAGGTTTCACCAAAAATATTGTCTTAGATGTTTGAAATTGTGTGCAATGGCCCATGGGAGTGTTGTTTGCACTCATGAGTCATGAGGTGATGTGGAGGACATCAAATGATAAATTTTTAGATTCCCTTTACTAGGTCAATGCTTTTCTATTATATTAATAGACCATGAAAATTTGAGCTCCAAATCATTAAATTTGGGGATTCCTAACACAATGAAAACCTCTAAACCTCAAAGTGTGACATATTAGCAAAAATGATTTTTAAATACAAATTTATTTTTTAATTTAAAAAAAAATTAAAGATATGATCATCATGAAGTTAGGCGTTTCCAATAAAAATTTCAAGTTTATGGGGTTTATGCTTCAAAAATTAATGAAAATTACAAGAGAACCTCACTATTTGTGACGGAGAATACGAGTGGTGTTTCTTGCAATGATCGTGGAAACTCTAAAAACTCTGCCATGTAGGCAGTCCAACATGGCCAAGAGTATGTCACGTCAGATAATATATTGATTGATTTTTTTAAGTATTATTATATATATTAAAAAAAATTGAGTTTTTTTTATTAATTAGTTTTCAATTTCATTATACTTCTAGCATTTTTAAATTTTTTGTTTTTGTTCCTGTAAATTGAAAATTTCATATCAACGATTGTTGGTTCCTGCATAGAAACAATTTTAGGAAACAAACCCAAAACAATCACCTATGGGGTTGAAAAAACATCTAATACCAACAAACCTCAGAGTGTGACAAATTAACAAAAAAAAATTTAATATAAAATGATTTTTTCTGAGTTTTAATAAATATAGGTACCAAATTACCATAAAGGTAGACATGTTCAATAAAAGTTTCATGTTCATTGGACTTGTGCTTCAAAAGTTATAGCAGACAATAAGAAAGTATATCCCCATTGAGACAAGAAACAATACCACTTTTTCTTGCAATGACCTTGGTATGTGGATTCATGTAAATAACCTATTCGGATTTTTATTTTGTTATTTTTGGTGTTATTTTTGTGTGTTTTTGCATGATTTGGTTATGTTTTGTATGATTTGTGTTCAAAATATTAAGCAATTTTGAGTGGTTGTTAACCTATTTGGAGGATCAGTTTTTGAAGTTTTATCTCCAAGTCAAGAGCAACATGATGAAAGATGTTGAGGTGTGACGTACTGTAGTTAGAGATGTGAGATCCGAGTTGGAATTGCGGGCTGTCTTATTCCAAGTGGAATGGTCTAGGTTGGTCCCAAGTCGAAAATGTCGTGATCTTGCCCTGAGATGTTTATGGAGTGTGTTCCGATTTGGTTGTGAGGCTGTGGCAGTTAGGGTTGTAGTTTTGTTGGTTGTGCAAGTGAGGTGCCAATTTGGAGTTTTCCTTTGTGTTTGATGTGGTTGTAGTTGCGGTTATTTTTGAAGTTCCAATTGGGCAGTTTTTTTTGTGCAGTTATGTATGTCGACTTTACCAAGTTGGCTATTTAGGCAACTCTCAAAGTGACATAGAGTGAAGAGTTTTAAGTAAAAAAAGTATAAGATTATTATTTGAACACAGTTTTCCAAGGTAAATTTAGCTTAGACATGATGTTTGACCATTTTACAATGGATCACGTCTTTTAGGAGTTAAAAGTAAAGGAAGAGAAACCTTGCTCCATGGACTTGTAATTGTTTCTCTTGAAGGCAAATGAATTTAATTCATTCTCCAWTAAGAAGCAATAAAGAGGCCCTCATTCAATTAAACCATATTTTTTTGCATTGTAGGCCAAAAATTACTAAAGGGTCATTSCAAGAAACACTTGCCGTTTTGTGGACACTTTGGCTATAGTACTCATGATTTTTTGGGAGTACATTTAAATTAGAAAAGAAATTTTAAAAAAACATGTTTAATATGTTTAATATATATACCTTTTAAGAGGAAGTTAGGTATCCTAAGAAGGAAAAGCATAGAAAAATTTTCTAACTAGGTGAACTAAAAAAGTGCAAAATCTCATGAAACTAGGTAGTACCTCGACATTTTAATTTGTAAAAAATAGGGAAATAACGTTTCTCAAAAATTAAAAATTGTCCATTTGGGAAGAGTTGATGGTAATGAGATTTCACCAAAAAAATGGTCTTAGAACCATCATCAATGTTTTGAAATTGCGCGCAATGGGAGTGCTATTTGCACTCATGTAGAGGAAATTAAATATTCAAAAATTTAGATTCCCTTTAGTACATTTATGCTTTTCCACTATGTTAATAGACCATGAAAATTTCAACTCCAAATCATTAAATTTAGTGACTCACAACGTAATGAAAACCTCTAAACCTCAAATGTGACAAATTAGCAAAAATAATTTTTAAATGTAAATTTGTTTTTAAAAGCTTTTGAAAAATAAAAGATATTATGATCATCAAGTTAGGCATCTCCAATAAAAATTTCAGGTTTACGGAATTTATGCTTCAAAAGTTATTGAAGATACCTTATCTTTTGTAATAAATCCAAAATCTTCTAACGTCTAATTTCAATTTTTTTTCTTAATGTGTGCAAGTTGATTTTCAATTTCTGAAAGTTTCTTTCTCTTGAAGTGAATCCTCATTCTCAGATGCTTGAAAAAGGTAAGAAGAAGTCCGACTCCAAGAAGGGAGTGACATGCTTCCATACATTGTCTTTGAAGTTTGAACTTAAAAAGTGGTTGGACCTCTGAATGCAGCCATTGACTTGAAGATATTTTCTGAACTCAAATGAAGGGTTGCTTGCATTAATAGGTCCCCCCTCTCCATGATAAAGAAGAATCCCATGACCATGCAAACTTGGCTTCCCCCCACACTTAGGCTAAAGATTGGGACGTCCCCGCCTTGACGTCCTCGCCTTGACAGTTAAGAATTCCGCGCCCTGACAGGAAGTCCATGCCCCTTTCACGTCTTTGCCTGCAGACATCTTCTACCAAACCCGCATTTTCTAAGTTTTGTGCGCCCTAACAAATCCATCCGTGCCTAGTATAGTCCCCGCCCTAATTATGATGTCCGCGTCCTAACGTCCCCGCCCTGCATTGACGTTCCCGCCTTGATTTTCACGTCCGCTCCGTAAATCCAGTGTGGACCGCCAACGTCAAAGCCACTTGCTAATTGGAAATTTTCAAAAATGGATGGCGTTCGGGTTGTCTGGACCATCCATCCATCCGTCACGTCTGATTACCTTGACCCATCCATTATGACAACCGTGGTTGCGCCTAAATTAAAGTCCCTATGCTTAGACAAGTGGTTTTTACTCATAACTTTTGCATTGTTTGATATTTTGGGGTGAAATTCGGAGTGAAATACATGAGGTAGTTGTAGACATTGCCACATTGGATAAATTTCTTAAAATTTTCAAAAATATTTACTATTTGTTATTTTCCCTTGATTGGTGTCTACCTCAGCCATTTTGAAGTTTTTTAGTACTATTTTTTACCCAAAAATCCGAATTCAAAGCTCACAATCAAGATACAAGGATTTCTACTGAAGTTTGAGAGGACAAAAAAGAGATTTTTCAAAAATAATAATCATTCCACCCTCTACATGTGCTCAAAGTGCACTACCTTTGCGCAACGGTACAAAGTATTCAATTTTTAATTTCCAAAGACCAAAATGGTTGAGAAGAAGTATCTTTAAGTCGGAAAAAATAGATTTTTTTTCACTATTTAAAAAATAATAAAACATCAAAGTGACCATTTTCTTGGGATTTTCCATTATTTACTCTTTGACTATGCATAACTTTTAGAGATAAGTTTTTCTAGATCTGAATTTCACACATCTTTTTTTGGATGTTTTCCAAATTATCGATAAATTTTTTTATTATTATAAATTTCATTCTATAAGTCACAGTACTCTAGTAGTAAGGACTTTTTGAGCCAAAATTGACAAGTGTTTCTTGCAACTACTCATATGAGTTATTGCAAGAAGCATAGTTGCAATGCATCTAAAAAAAATCATACCGTATTCCCGAAAAAATCATGAGTATTGTGGAAACTGCTACAAAAACCGGTTGGTCTTTCTTGCAATCACCCTAAGAACCTTCAAATTGACAAGCCTAACACTCTCTGGACTTCCACACTACAATAAAATAACCATTTTCAAAATTCCTTTAGACAATAGCTACAAGTCTATTTGAAGACCATCTCCTCCAAATCAAAGCTCAAAATTTGTTTTTTTGGGTGCAAAATAGTTATACTCAAAACCTCCAAATTCACAAGTGTGACATAAAATGGAGGGCTATTTTTGGACGATAAACTATTTCTAAAAATTACAAAAAAAATACGCAAGGTGTTCAACCCTTTAGTGCCCATGCTTGATTTGGGGGGGCATGGCCTTTTTACAGGAACGTACAAATATAGTACATTTGGCCGTTTTCAAGTGTATGCCATTGTAGCTTCAAAAATTCATAACTAATTCCAAAAAGCTTCAAAAAATATGAAACAACTTGGGTTAGATTTCAATTTTACTTTTCTTTTAAATAAAATGTATCAAAAAATATTTTGAGAAGTTAGGAGCATCTTCAAGTTAGAAAAAATTGACTTTTTTGACTTTTTTTCAAATATCAAACGTCAAACTAGTATCACAGTGTCTATTTTCTTGTCATTTTTTGACACTCTTTGAGTGTACATAACTTTAAGTAACAGATAAATTTTTCTAGGCCTAAATTTTCACACATATGGTGAATATGATTAAATTTATTAAAGTGGCGGAATTATTGCACCAAAATGGCGGTATTTTGTTCCATTTTGATGAAATGATGAGCCGTTTTACTCTTAGAGCGCCGTTTTAATGAAACTCACCATACATGTACTTTTTTGAATGTTTTACAAATCATCCATGTTTTATTTCATTTAAAAAAAATGAATTTCCAAAAGTCACGGTACCCCAAAATGATATAATTGTGATAGGTGATTCCTACATCTATTGAGCTCAAAATTCATATTTTGAGGTATTGAATCAATATTCAAAAGTCACGGTACCCCAAAATGATATTGAGATAGGTGATTTCTACAACCACCGAGCTCAAAATTCATTTTTTGAGGTACTTAATAATAGTAAGGGGTGATTGCAAGAAAGACCGGTACGATTTTGCGTCACAATTGCAATGATGGAGTTGTCATGTGCTATAAGTTTTGAAGCATGAACCCAATTGATGTGAAATTTTGATTGGAGATGGCTAACTTGATTGTTATCACATCCCTTACTTTTTAGATCTTTTAAAAAAAGGCCTTATTCATTAAAATTAGACAACCTACAAATTTTGAGACTCCAGCCCTAAAATAATTATAGTGATTTATCGTCGAGTCGACGATAAGATGAGACTGTAACCTTTGGGCATTCAAAGGTTTTTATATATTTATATATATTAAAGTCTCAAATTATCAATTAGTCACAAAATTAAACAGTTATGACAGTTTATCTTTGAGTCGACGATAAAATTGAGACTACACTTTGTCCAAATATAACAAATAAGGCCTTAAAAAATCAATTTGTATTTAAATTTGAATTTAGCTAATTTGTCCCTTTTTTGTAGTTTAGGGTTTTTAGTACTCGCAGGGGAGTATCCAAAATTAATGACCTAGAGCTGAAATTTTTGTGGTCTAATCCTACTCTAGGAAAGGGAATTTACAAAAACATTATTTGATGTCCTCTACGTTCATGCAAACAGGGCTCCCTTGGGCGCGCAATTTTGAACATTGAAAATAGTTTGAAGATCATTCTTTTGGTACAATATCTTCACCAAGAAGTCTTTCCAAATGGCCAATTTTTAGTTTCTTTGAAATTTTGTTTTCCTATTTTTGACAAAATAAAACGTCAAAATACCTATGTTCATGAGATTTTGCAGTTTTCTAGTTCTCCTACTTAGAGAATTTTTCTACACTTTTCCTTCCTTGGAGACCTTCTTCTTAATAACGGTGTGTACATTAAACATATGTTTTAAGCTTGGAGTAACTTGGCCCTACCATATATGACAAAATTGAAAATACAAAAGTCAAATGGAAATAAAGTAAAAGTTCTTGTGGATTAATTTTATAATATAATTTAATTATCTATGGGGACATGTAAAATGCAACAAACCAAACTATGATCGCTTTGACACAATTATTACTCAATGACATTTGAAAATACATGAGTATAATAGTGATGAAACTAAAACTTTTGTAGATTAATTTTATAATATGAAATAACTAACTATGGAGACATATAAAATGCGACAACTCAAACTATGATCTCATCAATTGGAAGGGTATGTCACTCCATGAAATAGGCTTGAACCTCTATTTCTTGTTCTATTTACAATATGGGTTTATGCCACATTCAACTAGTTCTGGACTTTCAAAAGCTCAAAATTRAAAATAGAAAAGAAAATAGGCATCATAATATATAGGTAGCAGAACATGAGGAGATCTATGCAAAACATTGAGAGATTTATACAAACATCAAGAAATCACTCTAGGAATGTCCGGAWATCTCTAGATGAAATCATTTGGAGATAAGATGTTTAATCCAAAATTCAATCAATTTAGTGTAGAACAGTAGAAGTAGTTAAATAKGCATGTTTGCTTTGGAAGGGGAAGTGAGTTACATTTCATTACTTAAGCTTATCCACAGGAAGGTTGATCCACTGCTRAAGGCAATCTTGGAGCTTGCCTTTGCAAGTCTATAATCTAAATATAATTCTTTTGAGCATTTGAGATGGGTGATTCCAAGAAAGACCTCCAATGTTTGTAGCATTCACTAGTACTTGCTAGTACTAGCCTCTTGTTGGAAAAAAGTATTTAAAAATAAGATACAATATGGATAATTAGCATAATATTATAAATATCATGTCACCAAAATTTGATACCTCAAAAAATCTAAGGTCAAAAGTTATTCACAAAATAGAGTGACACATTTTTTGAATAAACTAGGCACTTTGATGTTTTGATTTGTAAAATCTAAGAAAAATAATTTTAAAAAAAACTAAAAATTATTAACTTGGGAGAACTTTATGAAAAAGATATTTCACCACAAAAATGATCTTAAAACCATCTTGAATGTTTGATTAGAAGTGCGCGCTTAAAGGAGCCCTGTTAGTATGCATGTAAAAAATATAAAATAAGGTCATTGCAAGAAAGGGGGCCTATACTATTCTCCGTCACAAATAATGTCGTTCTTTTGTAATCTTTAATAACTTTTGAAGCATAAATCCCCTACAACTTGAAATTTTTATTGGAGATGCCTAGCTTGATAATAATCATATATTTTATTTTTCAAAAAATTTAAAAAATAAATTTATATTTAAAAATCATTTTTGCTAATTTGTCACACTTTGAGGTTTAGAGGTTTTCACTATGTTGTGAGTCACTAAATTTAATGATTTGGAGCTGAAATTTTCATAGTCTATTAACATAGTAGAGAAGCATAGACCTACCAAAGGGAATCTAAAAATTTATTATTTTATGTCCTCCACATGAGTGCAAACAACACTCCCATTGCGGAATAGACCACAAAAATCTTAGCTCTAGATCATTAATTTTGGGTACTCCACTACTCCTCAATACTAAAAACCTCTAAACTACAAAGTGTGACAAATGATCTAAATTTAAATTTAAATATAAATCATAAAGTGATTTTTTAAAATTTCTGAAAAATAAAGAATCTAATTGCTATTAAGATAGACATCTCCAATAAAAATTTCAAGTTAATTGAGTTCATACTTCAAAAGTTATTGTGGATGGCAACTTCTCCTTCCAAGTGTGACGGAAAATAGTACTAGTCTTTCTTGCATTCTCCCAGATTGTGAAGTTGACCAAGTTGAATTTCACAACTAATAATTCATCTTTTAAGCGAACAACGTAGATTGATCATGCACAAGTTGAATTTCACAACCAATAATTCATTTTTCAAGCAAAAAACTTGGATTGACTGAGAGATTGACAAGTCAAATTCCACAATTAAATTTGAACAATCCACTATTCACAAACATGGTATTGAACATTAAATGTGGTTTGACCTTAAGTTTTTTATGACAAAGGAGATTGATGTGGTTAGTTTGATTAGAATTTAAGTTGGTTAGAAGCAATCACCCCTATAAACATATATATACGCCTACTCACCTAGTATTTGGCGGTATTCCGATATTTTGGCACTTTTTACAAGTTAGCTTGGGTAGCCTGAAATCTAAAACTGTCATAGATTTAAAAAAATCTATAACTGACCTAGATAACTGAAATCTACATTGGTCCTAGATATTTTAGACTGCTTGGTTTGAAATCTAAGTACGTCATAGATTTTTGACATCTATATATGTCGTAGATTTTTGAAAACCTATACTTGTCCTAGATATCACCTTCACAATTGAGACTGCAAAAATGGCACATGGAATATTGCCAATTTCATGAAGTTTGTCATAGCTCTAAGATTTTTTTTTATGTACAAAAAATCACATGATCCATTTCATATTAAATGATTTTTTAGAATTCCTGTTGATTAAAAGAAGAAAAAATATAAAAGACCATGTCTATGTAAGTAATTAAATATCTCCAAAAACAAATTTGCCTCTTCAAATATACAATTAAAAGGTAGAATATAGTATGAACTTTATTGTGGGCTATGGTTGGAGGGTAAAGATGCATGATGCAATGACGCTTCATCTCCAATGGAGTCTCTAGTGGTCATATCACTCCACCCATTAGGCAACAGTTGAGCCGCCCGAGCGAGTTGCCCTTCCAACTTCACAATGTCAAGAACCATTTTGGACTTTTCTTGCATGAGTTTCCATTTCATCCTTGCAAGTTCCACCCTTAGAGTGTCATTATTCATTTGTTCCTCTTCTCTTTTTAACTCAACCACCATCCTTTCATTTCGGTCTCTCTCGTTTCTAATCTGTTGTTCTAATTGTCCTAACACACTCATAGAATTTGGAGTGTCAAGATCTGATTCGTCCTTGTTTGAGCCTTTGGTCCTTATAAACCGGGGCACGAACATTAGCGGATTGCTTGGGCGTGGAGAAGCTCTTAGAACCTCACTCGACTCCGCTCCACAATAGAGAGGAAGGATGTTCACGTCTCTCGTCAAGAAGGTTCCACACACGGGGCAAGGCTTCCGCTTCCATTTGTTTTTGACCAAGGAGAACACGCATGGCCAACAAAAGACATGCCCACACGAAATTGCAACAGGGTCAGTTGGGGGCTTGGAACAAATGTGGCACTCCAACGCACTTAAATGTGGTCCTCTTGAATTCTCCTGGTGGGCAACGACGGTGGACATGGTGGGTAACACAGTCACACTCAGGCTTCCTTCCATAACTCCCTAGCTAGCAATTAATCTTCTTCTTACTTGCTAACGATAAATTAGCTCAGTCTTAACACTCAAGCACTCAGTCCGAAATGCACGAAAAGCTTAAGCAACTACAAGACTAGCTATAAGAAAGTCCACACACACACACACTACTAGAATTTCTACACCTCTTGGCACTCAAGCTCTAACCAGAATTGAAGCTCTAGATCAAGCTCTACTTCGATACATACATGTGGGGTCTATGGCATCAGGGTGGTTGCTTAAATAAAAGGCCGAGTGGTGCAAGCTTCAGTTGGGAGATTTGCTTTGAGCTCGTCTCACCGGTAGATCCAGCCTCGAGAATTGAAATTTCATGTTGAACCGAGCTCGGTTAGTGGTCGAGGCTACGGTGAAGGTCGTTCGAGACATGACTATGGCCTTGCCCGGTTACTTCAGGATGATTGACATCGATCACGATTGGCTTCACCGCACAGGGCAAACTATCAATTAATTATCTTTTAATCAAAGAAATTATAAATGATCGATGTCAATCAAAGGTTTAATTCCAGATGGTTTTGTATTGCAATTGGAGCTAGTGGAGGGTTTAAGCGGGTTTAAAGTGGAAGTGAAATCACTGATGGTAGCAACATTGTGAACCGGAATGAAAATCCGATTGTCGAGGATCTATAGGAAATTAATTATAAAGCTAATCTAGCTTCATGTGTTTTTCAGTGCTCGATCTCTTGCAATTGAAGCCGGCCTTCAAGTCATCTATATATTGAGTTAGAGCGGGTTGTGTTTTTTGTTCACTGTTGTGGAACATGCACATCATGGATTAAAATAATTAATCCCTTTAGTCCAATAGCAGATCTAAGTTCAATTTGGTGAGGGCATATTGGAGGCGCTCATGCGCTCAGGGGTGAACATGGTACTTTAAAATCAATAGGGTAATACGCTCTTCAAGCCACCATTTTAAGAGTCGGTTGCCTTTGAAGGGGAAGCTAATCTCCTGAAGCAATTTTCAATACATTTTCATAGGAAGAAAAATGGAAACGGTAACTATCCAACCCGAGTGGTTTCATATTTTTTGGACCTTCACAAAATAGTTAAGAATGTTTTGAAATTAAGACACAGCTAGCTGCTGTCACTAAAAACGACCACTTCTTGAAATGTACAGTACATTGCTAATTGGTGTATAATTGGAGAAAGCCAAATGTACCTCTATTAATATCACGATTGCTTTTTCAGCAACCTACCTTCTAGTACAACCCGCACTAATTAATTTCATACTACCCCATATACTACAAATTTCAACCTACTTTCCATCCGTTTATGCCATCCATTCGATGTACTTTCGGCATCTCATTTCAGTCCAATCTTCACCCTCRTTGGAACACAGTCAGAAGGATATCCCCTAAAATGCCATTAAGCCCTTCCAGGCTCCTTCCTTTATTAAAAGGGCCTGGATTATGGAGCATAAAGCCCCCGTAATAGTGCCAGGCACTATTACGCGGGCTTAACGCAGTGGGAGCCCCCTCACACTTGGGCTTCCCGTCGTGAGGGCCTCCCACTATACGACAAATCAGCATGCAAGCTGAGAAATATGAAGTTTAATTTATTTGCATCATGTGTGCAGATTTTCCGACAGAAATATTAACTTCATGAGAGTGGCCCCTTTTGTTTCCGACAACAGTATACCACTTCTCAGGCTCTGAACTTACTGCACATGCTGTTCGAGAGGCATGCGGCATGATATGTGACCACAAACGGATTCATACAATTCAGATATCTCAGCTCCTTTGCAAAGCGATCCTGTGCATTTTTTGAAGTACTAAACAACTGAAAGGGAAGTTCGGCACTGAGGGCTCCCACAGTCGACTAATCCTAGGGTTAGAAGTTATCATTCTCTCGTCATGCAACTTACGACTAGCTTCGACGGAGTATTTATTAAATAAAACAACGGAAACTAACTGGTTCTCTTTAAAATATTTTCTACCATTGGAGTGATGGTCTGTCCTATATCACCACGTACAGCATGATGATCGCAAGGACCTAATCAGATTTTGCATCATCAACGTGGAACTTTACAGAAATTTACAAATGAAAATCTAAAAGGTCTTGTTGTAAATGAAAGACTCGAACAAGTGTAGAGCACGGGCAGGTTGTGTGTAAGGCACCATGTGGCCAGCGCCTCTAACCGTCGTAAATTTGAGCTTGTCGTATTCGGTGACATAGCCTCCGACCTGAACAGAGACAGACGAAGAAATATTCAACACCTCATTCGAAGGGTATGGCTAATGATCAACAGCAGAAGTCTGTGGCATGTTTAGAACAGGAGGTCTAGCTTGAATGGGAGATTCATGCCTCATTGCAGTGAAATTTTAGACTTGGGAAAGACAACTACATACTTGATTGTCGACAGTCCATGGTCTCCAAGACTTGGTGATGTTCAATGGCAACAGGTTGAGCCAAGTTCGGGTGCCAGTGACAGGTACGATAGCATCGATATCGCCACTGGAGACAAAGATTGATGCCACGAATTCAGAACTTGAAAAATTGGTTCACATGGGGAGTACAAGATCACCTAGTCACTCAGCAAATTCTAGTACAATACTTCATTATAAATCTGCAACTGACGGTCCCATTCTGTAAGGGAAGGAAWGCAATGCAGTACCTGAATACTAATATTTCGATGCCAGATTCCAATAGAGTGTGGTAAAGGGGAAGGACACTTGACAAGAGGTCCTCGTACGAGTAGTTCACAACGTCACTGAAACAGGAAACAAATCCTGTCAATATGATTCTTGTGCTCTGTCTGTTTCCTTGCCAATTAGTCAAACTGAGCTCCGTAAAACTGTATAACTAGATTATTTATAACAATGAAAAGCGGATCCAAAATGGCTGAAAACAACCTGCAGTCGGTCCACCGCCAAGAAAGGTTGGTAGTATTGGCATGCAAGGCTTTCTGCACCTCGGGTCTATTCAAATAAATCTCCACCTGTCACAGAAATCCCCGTTCGTGAGACATACACACTCTGGGTCGAATATCACGAGCCAAGGTTCGTATTAAAGATGGCAAGCAACATGATTCTTTTCCAAATCCTGCCAAGTTCGAGATGAAGGCAGATAGAAAAAGAGAGAAAATACTCACCTCATCATCAACACATGGGTCATAAGAGTCCTTCAATAAAGGTCGAGTGGACAGTCCACCAAGTCGAGTGCGGCTTAACTGCCAGTCAATCAAAACATTACGTTAGCTCAAGACACTATTCTATAAAAGAGCCTAAACGAAATAGGCAACAAATTCTCACTTTCAGAACACCACCTGCTTCGCAAAATGACGTGTCTCAGCTTGAGCATGCGCAGATACACAGACATCTGCATATATTTCATAGATGTTGATGTTACCCTGCAGTCAACGAAAACCCTCATGAGTATTCTTCCAAGTAATCAGAGCAGGAGAATTCAAAATCACAGCGACAGTCAATAAATAAAAAACAGTAATGCATCGATAGCTCCAGCTTCCACACATACTTAATTCCAAACGATGATATATGAAACAAATGGGAATAATCAAAAGCTGAAAATTGGATACATCTAAATCACACTAAAGAAAAGCGTGGCATACAAGGAGAACTCACCAATTCATTATTTGCAGCATCTACATACTTATCACACTCATTGACTGAGGAGCTTCGAAGTGGTCCAACATCTGAAAAATTGCACTAACATCATTCCACAACAAGTATCAGCGATGACAGCCAAGGATGCAAATTCATGAAGGAAGCAAAGAGAAGGATTCGACACTCACATTTTTCAAAACACCGTGGGTTTTGGAATCATCAACTAGCACATCAACAAGTGTAGAAAAATTGCACTGCAAGCGTCGGGTAAATTGTATCAGTAGGAGCAACGAAAGCACGTTAATAGAGAAAGTGGAAAAAGAGAGTGAAGAACGCTCACGTTTTTCACTATCCCGTGAAATGTATTATCAGAAAGTAAAGCATGAGTCCACCAAAAAAATATTGCTCCAAAGTTGTCGACACCTGCATCCGTCCATGCGTTGCCAACCTGCAAGCAAGATTTAACTTCTGAGCCGAATCTAACGTTTCTTAAACGAGGAAGCATTTCTCAATCGATCAATAGTTGAAATTAAGCTTAGTCTTGGTCAACTAGGATAGCGCTCGATGCTATGGCACGAAGAAGAGACACCAAATTTCAATAGACGTACTGCCATTCCAGTCAGGTTGATCTTCTTGTTCGAAGCGACTTTATTTCCTTCCAGGATAGCAGCCGCCAGCTGAGGAACGTAGTGACCTGCACAGCAGCTTCCTCTCAGCAGAAGACGACTCAAGACGACCCAATTCTAAGAGCTARTACTTTGTGAGTACCATCATTCAAGAGCACAATGCACATAAAAMAAATAGGCA
This sequence comes from Pleurozium schreberi, assembly GCA_006891605.1. Lineage (NCBI taxonomy): Eukaryota > Viridiplantae > Streptophyta > Bryopsida > Hypnales > Hylocomiaceae > Pleurozium > Pleurozium schreberi. The sequence goes on along the minus strand of VACF01001737.1, from coordinate 15,524 downwards.
ATGTTAAAAGTCCTGTAAAATAAGCTATTTCACCCAACAAACGGCAATCAACATTGCCCACGTATGTACAAAGTGAAATCAACCTAATTGACCACAATATTCTACACCCTTGCAAATCAATTGCATCAGAATTCTTTGCAAAGGTTTGTTACCTGCGTAGCTTTCGCCTGAGACATAAAACTTGTTTGATGAGTACTGAGGATACTGCTCAAAGAAACCGAGCAGGAAAGCGTAAGAATCCTGCGCTGCAACATCACCAAGGAACATATAACACAGCATTAGGCACCAAGAAAAARAAAAAAAGTCGACACATRTAAATGATTTTGACTTCACCCYTGCTCAGCCACCAGCACATAGACTCAGAGAGCTTTAATGGAAATAGAAAAGAGGTGCCAAAACTAATGCATGAGAGCCTTAGCCCTATCAACTCGGACAGCTAAAATATGACCGATTTACGTTAAACCCACGATTAGACAGATCCAAATGAAGAATTGGCAGGCCGCATTTAAGAAGCATTGAAATAGGTATTAAAAAAGACGAGTGAGTCGAAGAACACTAGAATCATACCCGTCTGGTTATCACCGGTTTTGTAATCACTTGTCGTGTTTGAGTAAGAAAATCCTACTCCGGCCGGAGACTCAATGAATAGCATGTTGGAAACTGCGCAGAAACCAGCGTGACARCATCCGATGACAACCACAATGTCCACAAATTGGTAGAGCATASTGAGAATCTCCTATAATTCGTTCAGCAAAACTCAGGTCCATGATTAGACAAGAGAGCTAACCCAAATAAAGATAAAACTGGAAAGCTCCAATACACTCGATCACGAAACCATTGAAATCACAAAGAAAGTGACAGCGAGACTAAAAGTAATTCAGTCCCTGGCTACCTTTGTTCCATGAATAGGGGTTCTTGATCAGGTGAACGCCATCAAGAGTCGGATAGAACGGCCCGAGCTCACTCAACATCCCTCCACCGACAGAAGAGCATCCAGGACCTGTACCACATGCACGATTTCGGCATCAAAAAATAACTACCACAAGCAAGAACAATCCCAGAAATTCAAATACTTAAAAATCCATACATTAAGGCAGGTGTTTCTTTATTTTCTGTCTATCATCAGGTCATAGATCACCACCACGGGTCCAATGGTACTGTAGAAAAGCTATCAAGGAGGAGCGGTGTTCAAATTGAAAGTTCCCCATGATTAGACCTATAGAGTGGATTGGACCTACAGAGTGGAAGATATGCAATTGCAAAATACTTTTGCACCAAAAAATTTAACTAAAACCTCTTCAATCATACCAACTGGAGTCCCAACTTCTTACTAAGAAAAGTGAGTTACAGTCAATAATAGAATGGCAAGTGAGCAGGAAACTCTCTAGAACGTCGTCATAAAGCTCCAGACAAAGAGATTTGAGTGTATAGTCACGAAATCAGATTTCAGAACACGAAATTCGCACTTGAAAAAAAGAGATCCAAATCACAGCCACTCAAAATTCACAAACATGAGATCAAACCACAGCCACTTGCAAGAATGGATTCAAAATCAAGGATCCGGCTGTGACCTCCATTGAGCCACAATGTCAGAGGCGCCGAGGAAGGATCTTCCACCTCCGCTTCCACGAACCAGAAAAACAGGGCCCGTCCGGCCGTCTTGTCCACCGTAATGTAGCCGGAGCGCATAGCGAATGACACCTGCGGGGCGCCTGGCAAGCTCACGATCAAATTCGAGTCATCCTTCGCAGCCTCCTGCTCCTGCACTTGCAACCCCGTTCTTTGTTGAATCAAGAGTGACGCCTCCGTTTCCCTCCGACTGCTCCCTTCCACCCCTGCCAACAAGAACAGCGCAGCCACTACCACTGCCATTGCCGCTCTCATCACCGCCAATCTCCCMATCGTGCAATTCCCCCGCAGCACCGCCATCGCCACCAAATGTAATTCTGAATAATGCCTCGTTTGCGGAAGACGAAAGAGACGAAGAGGATTGATTGTTGAAGAATTTTGAAGCGAGGCTCACGCTTTGGGAGGTGTCTGACGGAGGAGCTTGCACGCCACCGTTCCCGGGTTCCACGGTCTTGGGTGATGTCCCACGGTCATGAGCGTCTTGATAGAATGGCCGGTTCCGACCGAAGGCGACACGGTTCCAGGTGTCGACGGTCTTGGAGGATGTGTAACGTAGTCATGGCACTGTAGCGGGCTTTACCGTTGGCAGGTGACGGGCTCAAAAAACTGTTAGCCATTTCAGGAGAGAAACTAATGAATTAATCCTCCTTGGGAATTTTTTCATCCATCCATTTTTTCATGATTCATTCATTTATTTTTATTTCATCCATTTTTTCAAAAGAAATTCTTAGTGTTAACCCCTATATTGCCCAAGGCCTTTTGGGTTTAACCCTTTAACGCTGGACAGGTCACCGTGAAAATCATGAATTCTAATACCGTGAGAATCATTGGTTTAAAAATTTTCAAAAGTAAGCATTGAAAGTCAAAGTATTGTAGAAGATCTTCCCATTCCACCCCTAATTCCARGGAGGAATAGTTGCACTTCTGTCCTACACAGAAAGATGCTCTCTCATTCAATGTTCAGAAAATGGTCTTAGCATCATTTAAAGGTTAAGAACGTCATTGCTTTTGAAGTGTTCAAGGTTTAAATGTCACTAAAGTATGGAAACCTCAACCATGCAGTCTTGTAGAGTGCATGTTGTAGATGATGTGAATCAAATTTGGAGTCATTTGGCCACATAGCCATTGGCCAAGATTATAATGTATTAGTGTTGAAAAACGATATGAAAGTTTTCCTAGGAAAACATTTGGAGGTGATATTTGAATTCTAAACCTAATCAAACAAAAAAACTTTGAAATACACGATATTTCAAAACCAGCATACCAACCCATTGGTGAAAAAAAATATCGTTCAATTGAATCATTGTATTTGCAAAATGGCTATGAAAAGTCAAAAAAAAAGTTGCAATAAACACCTTTAAAACACCTTTGAACCTCCTACTAAAATGCTTCTCAATCACTCATAAAAAATTCTTGGATTAATATGAAGTTTTAAACACACAAACTAGACTAGTTAACATGCAAAACTTTTGCAGAAAAAATTATTGGAAAAAAAAACTATATGAAGAAGAAACAAGCCACCAAAGTTCATTGTAATCCAAAAATGTCTAGATTTTGTACTTTGAATTGCTCCCAAATATTCAAACAACTTGGATTGACATGAAAATTTTACCACAATAACTAGACTTCAAGGAAAACATACAACAATACACTTTATTGGAAACAACATTAGATGAAGAAGATATAAGGTCTTGAAGTTGAAATCAGTTCATCTTGGATTGATTTGAAAATTTCACCACACAAACTAGAAGAGAAAACACAAAATTCCCAACAAATTTTCATTGATTTCAAACATTGGATGCAAAGGTTACAAYACTTCAAATTGGTCTTCTAAACTATGTATGTACCCTTTTGGTCCCTTGGATTGTTTAGGGATTAAAGGATTGAGTTCCAAAATCAAGTAATTTTCTCGCAAAAAATTGCCAAAAACATTTTAATTTGGTATTTAGATCTATGACAACATTGAGCTGTTTTTTTCCTGCATCGAGAACAACGAGGGGAACAAGGTTGAATCATTCTATTAGAACCCTCAAAATACATTTAATGTTTCAATCCATAAGTGATATTGTTGTATTTTCTTTTTCCATGTGATCTCTAATACGTCCAGTTTGAATGTTTACACTTACTATTTAAAAAAATTGAAAAGACTTATCAAAATATTGGCTTCTTGTTCAGTTTAAAGCAAATTTCAAGAAGATCATAAAAAAACTTGGGAATTTAGGAATTAAACCTTTAAATGGGTGTCATTGGTAGTAGAGAGCACCCAGCTAATTTTTATTAAACCAAGACACAATTGTAGGTGAAGTGATACACAAACTATTTGAATACACAAAACAAATTACAAATTAAATTGCGCCTTAAAATAGCTCTTCAACTCTCAAAGGAATAATTTATTTTTATTCATTTATTTTTATTCATTTATTTATATTAAAATAAAGTACTCAATTGTTGGTGAAGGGACATATATTACTTGAAGCAAAAGTCATGAATGCACTCATGTGCCTTCATTTCATGGCTTCAATTGTGTGACATCATGATTTTATTGATTCAATACCCATGTCATGTCTATTTGTCTCTTCAAACCCTTTTTTTTTAAATATAAAAATATATATGTCTACAAAATGAATTCCATCCTAAAGATTATCACTAGAATTTGTTTGAAATTAAATGTAGTTACCTTAATTGTGTCATCTTTAGAATCATTTTGATTATTTGCATCCTCTATTAAGAAAGCATTGTTAGACTATTATATAAGAAGTGTGATAGAAGAATGAAAGTCATGGTTAAAGGTAAGAAAAGTTGTCTATTTGTCTCATTCCATGACTATTTATGTGAATTGGCACCAGACTAAATCTAGATTTGAGAGATTTGAGATTTTAGCGGAAGAGTGGTACAAAGGGTGACACAAACATCCTCAAACAGTGTTTATAGTGGAAAGGATTGGAAGGTCATTTTATTTGCCACATTTTATTGCAATGGAGTGATTGTATTACTTAGGATATAGACACCTTTTTGAAACGTTTYCATTATTTCATAGATGACATTTTTCAAAAACCACCAAAAGCAATTCAAAGTACTACAACATAGTAACTATTGATAATTATTGCAAAATGAAAGAAATTTCATCTCAATCAAGGAGATGATGAATGTTTTGAAAAATGCACTTCATCTAATTTTATTTTCATTATAGAATCTTAAAGAAAATTCATGCAATATCCATGCAACAATGCAACAAATAAAAAGTATTCTACATAAATCAACAATATAGATATGTTGGAGATATAACATAGTATTAACAATCTCTAATTTATTTTGTGAATGATATTTATATCACAAAGGGGTTACGTAGATTGGTATGTGAAACTTTGGTTGTTGGGCTTCTTGGCATTATTGGAATAAAATAAAAAATAAAAAATAAAAAAATACATAAAAGATAAAATAAAACATTTGTATATTTGCAATTCTGTCGTGCAACATAATCATTGATGGTTGTGCACATCAACACAAACCCATAGTTCATCATAAAATTTGAAAAATATTTTTAGGTTAAACATTTCAAGGTTTTAGTAATAAATAAAGTAACCGATCCATTTCTCATCACACACACACAATTTCCAATCTACGTGTTGTTATGTTCCTATGAAGTTGTAGCATAGTTCCTGGAGTAGTTGTGGCACAATATGATTGGTTGCAAGGCTTTCAATATTGCAACCAACTTGTGGGCACAAATAGAAAGGTCTATATTTCCATTACACGTTAAAAAGAATCTTCCACTAAAAATTCTTAATAGTTAAATTTGTGTAATAAATTTCTAGAAAAATACATAATCCTTCAAAATCGCTCCATTTTTGTACATGGAAAAAATTCCACATTCAAAAAACCTGCAAGAAGTACAACTATTCCTCCTCGGAAGTTTGTGTGAAAAGGGGAGATCTTCTACAGTACTTTAACTTCAAATGATTCTTTTTGAATTTTTTAATACCAATTGTTCCCACGGTTTCAGAAATGATGATTTCCACAAGGTCCCCCGGTCCTTCTAGGGTTCAGTGGTTGGAAATGGATCGCCACGTTAATACAAAAAACCAACACCTAAAACCAACATCCCAAAAAATTGACACCATCTATGGTGTGACGTACATTTGATGTCCCAAAATGTAGGATTGTGATTCACGCGTGAAGGSGGTAGATTTCTTAGTTTGTAGGTTTGGAGCAAGCTTTCCATTTACCACTCCTTCATGTTTCACGCCACAACTCTGAAGACGAAGACAAACTCCACCCGGTACCAGTTAATTTACAACCTCCGTTATCAAGAGGRTTCAGATCCTCTCCAGCAATTCTATGTAGGGTTTAGGGTTYAGAATTCTATTTGCTACTTTCCGAGAATCGACTGCTTTTTTATTTTGAATGTCAAATTCATGAGCATCAGATTCCRACGCCTTCATCATCGCAGTATTACTTGAAATTGTTGGTGCAATTCAGCGCACAATTCACAGCCTCCGACCATGAATTGTGAAGTCTTCTACCTCAAGGAGCTTGTAAGTCCCACTTCATGCCGTAAATTTGAGCATTCTGAAGCTATTTTCGTGAATCTTTTGAATTTAGGTTGGTCTGTTGCTGAAGAAAATGTGTTTGGCGCGCAGGAAGTGGAGCACTATCAGATTCGGGAAGTTTTGAGATGTACGATCATTTTTCTTGAATGAATCAGTTCCCTTTGAACTCGGAACTTATGGTAGAATGACAGAAGGGCTGCTGATCTAGTGCACAACGGAGACCCACTATTAGGGTTTTAGGAGAAATTAGGAGAAAAGGTTAATGGGTTTAGTCTGTACTGTGGCTTGTAATGTACTGGAAACCATGCTTTCACATTTGTTACAGTGGAGGACTAGAGAACCGAATTTCTGTTGTATCTGTTGCTGATTGATTTCCTCTCTTGGCAGGCATTCTACACACAATACTATTCAATCGAGCACTTGGATTGGTTCGACCTCGTGAAGTTGATTCGGAGATTTTCCTTGAGACTACATACGTATATTTTGACCTCATCTTTCCTGTTGCTCGAGATTGTTATGTAGTCCTGTTTCTGGATTGGTGTAGATGATTGAATGATCATCGAAGATTTGGAGAAGGTTTACTATAGCAGATTAGGAAATTGCTAAGTCTTAAACCCTAAAGGACCGAAAGGACCAAATTGATCCTCATTTTGATTTTAGCAGTTTTGAGTAGGCCATGTGGGGACTCTATTTTATTCAATTTTTAAGCATTTTGGGACCGACAGATGCGATTTTCTTCATTGATTCTGGTGATATCAAATGGTTCCCCGGTGATAGCATATGGTCTTTCACATTTTGATCATCATTTTGAAGACCATGAATCCTTGGATTTCTTGGAGTCGTAGTAGTGGACTTCTTTCCCACTGGATTTGGAGACATTATGATACAAGCTACATTGTGCTAAGTTTTGTGAATTTTGGCTCACCAGGTACAATGTGGAGACGCTCTTACAGAGAAGAGGGTGGAGGAGAAAATTGATCATTTCTTGGCATGGGTTGAGAAGAATCCAAATAAAAAGTCTCAGGTTTGCCACTCAGAACCCCCCTCCCTTTGTATTGCTTATTTGTTTCTCATTTCAACTTTGAACCTTCCTTGCCAAGTTTTGAAGCGAGGTTTGTTGTGATAGGTATGTCTATCATTCTATGAAACACGAAGCAAAAATGTGGCGTGGTTCAGTAAGGTTGAACGACTGTATTGGGAGCAATGGTGTATTCAGCTCCACGTAATCCCCCCTGCACCTCTTCAGRCTAAAAAATCGTCGCGATCAGGGGACACTGGAGGTGAATTTCTGTCAGGAACTCTGTTTACATCCTTGAATTATGTATTTGTTTCTAGGAGTTGTGCAGACACCCTATTCCAGGTCTTTCTTGGGGGTAACCGAGGGCCACTTTAGATTGTACAGGTCGAAGCAACAAGCTTAGAATTTGAACTAACATCTTGTCCACCTAGGGTGAGAGTACAAGCTTAAAACAATCCATCGGATTTATGACACTTATGAAACCTTATGACACATTTGATGTAAAAAGTGTCCATTTTACATCAAAGAAGCAACCTGAAACCTTGTTATCTGAATATTTTTAGCATGCCTTATAGGAGCCGTTTAAGCACCACCTCTTTCATGCTCATTCTTATTACTTGTATTAGTGTCATATGAGGGATTATTAATATTTAAAATGAGGTTTAATTATTAAAGAATGATTATTGCACCAGTCAATGTGTAGGATTTCTTGTTGCTACAACCTGGGCAATCTAAAGTGTCCCTGATTTCAACGTAATCTATACTGTACGCTATCTACTCCCTTTCTGCATTTTTGAGTGCTACCAAACTTAAAATCTTGAGTTCAAATTGTTTTTTCACAACCAGAAACAACGACGGATCAAACCCTAGATCTAAACACGTCACTAGACAAGAACGCTATTTCATCCAATCCAATGACCTTTGAAATTATTTTGTCCAAGCACTACTCATCTAAACCAAGCCTTATGTGTGTGATCCATACATGATCACATAAATATAAAAACTATGATCCACAACACAAGAGACACAAGGTTTCAGGTGCAAAATACCTGTCAATGCAAAGCTCCACAGGTCTTGGACCCTAGGTGATGACGAACAACAGTCAAGAGCAGGACTTAGTCACAGAAAAACACCAGAAAACATGAGGAGGATGGTACTGAAATGTGGAGACTGAAATGAGGAGGGTGTGTATTTATAAGTCAAGCCATACTTCCCACCGAGGCAGCTCACCTCGGCTCAGCAAATCAGAAGATAATTAATCTAAGTCTCGGTAGAATGTAAATTACCCGTGGTGGTTGAATCTCGTAAGGTGGGCTGGTCTGCGTTTGGGAAATTCTTCAACAATTTGGAAACCAAGGTTTAGAGTGTATTGCTAGGTGAGACATCGAAAATCATGTTGGTAGAGTCATGCTTCATTTTTGTGTAGCATTGTCAATTTCATTAAATTGGAACGCTTGTACCTCCGTTGATTGTGAGCCGAGTGTACTCAAAGCTCTAAGTTCTCTCTTCCTATCAGGATGATTGTCTACATGAAAGTTGTATGCACAGACTTGACACAATTTTGCAGAATTTTATTGCAATACATCAGATAGAGTGATGAGAAAGTAAGCATCGGGATTCTAGTGCACTCTTTCTTCTATGAACAGCAATATTCCGTAGTGTGATATACACTCTGTCGAGGTTACAACAATCTTACATTGCTCAAAGAAAACCCATGCGCCCAAGCTGAGGTCCATGATCAATGTCAGATCTGGTGTGCAGAATCCAAAATAGGTGACACAAATAATGAACAGCGCATTAAAAATTACGCAATGAGTTTRATATACCGTACACCCTTTGGGTTACAAGTATGCCTGCACTAATAGCAATATGATGATGCCATTGATTTGTGGCTATTACCATTGAATACCTAATGTGCCGACTAACAAAATTGAGGAGACATTGTTTGTCATTCTAAGACGACACAACTAGGCAGCAGTTTGAACACGGAGTACTACGAGATCTATAAGACAGCCACACTCTGACAGCATTTGGCTTTTATTGGTATTGACAGGCATGATATGGTATTGCCAAAGCTGGATTGTACGCTGGAGGTAAATCATCAGGTGATGACAAATACTATCAAACAGGCGCTAAATTAGGAGGAACTCACCAGAAGTAAATTTCTCATTTGCTTCCTGAAATCATACTGAATGATCACACCATTCAATTTGGTTTGAACGCGACTAATAAGGCACAAATGCAGTGATCCGGTCATCGGAAATTCTTCCTCAGATTGTACGCTTGCTGGGGGGTAGCGCAGCTGAAGGGCTTGGGAAGGGTACAAGTTGGAGCACTCTGTACAGGAGTGTTACGTAGTGACAACAACGTTGGCACTAGAGTAGAGTTTATCTTCTTGTTGCGTTTCTTCTTAGGTTGTGGCTGTTCATCGTCCTGCAAAGAACACAAGCCCAAGGGATGAGTTCAACGTCTCTGTCAATGTTCATGTGGACATTGGACATGGATACTATTCCACTRCGTAAATCATATCCAAAAGTCACATAAATTCAAGGTTAACAAACAATGTCGTCCATATTGAAGAAGAAGATCGTCGACAGAGGTGTAGATCGAATTAATTCAAAGATAGTCAGACATCTCACCAGGCCGCCGGCGAGGACGTTAGTGATATCTTGCAACGGTATCCTTGGGAACCATTCAGGCAACGAGCTGCGATGAGGCAAGACACCTGTGTCTCCGAGGGGATCCACATTTTCCTTGTCACAATCATAATCACAATTATCTCGCTGTGGCTCGTCTGTATCTGCAGACGATACAAGCTTTTGAGATGAATCGGCAGAAATTGAAAGGCTTAATTCATCCACCACACTTTGGGTGCATCCAGGAACWTGGTCCTCGTGGATATCAAACATAGGATCCTCCGTTGTACCCATCACAATTCCAGTATTATCGTGGGATTCGCTCGGTTTGTCATTCGTCCCGGCCACTGTCGAGCTCATCATCCGATTGTCGACCGCCACAAGCGCAGCAGGTGTATCYGTCCGTGCTCTCTGAAGTGTGTTGCAAGTTTCTTCAACTCGACTGGCCATTCCTACCAGTGTCATTCCCGCGGTAAAATCCCTGCTCGATGTTCTCAGGAACCTGAGCCTACGAGTAATCGTCGTGCCAGAGCTTCTTGGCATTGAACTCTGCTCTAGGGTTCCACTCTCTGGATACTGGTCTTCATACTCCCAGTGGCCACAATTTTCCTCCTCGACTTGACTCCTCTTCATCATGCACCAATCCTTGAAACGTAGTGAACACCTGTATAACAACGCTCCAGTGAAGATATCTTCACCGGAAATGGGAKTGCAATCGAGGTGATTGACGAGATTCCTGTTCTACACCTGCTCCTTATATCTTTCAACACAACGAGGAAGTTGTATTTCAGTATTTCACAATGATCACATACGAAAACCCGATTTCGAAATGTCAGACATCAGACTTCAAAAAAAAACAGTCCACCTCAGTGTAAGAGCCAGTAAGCATAAACATCATCACAAAATGTCAGCACCACTCAGAAACGCCRAACTCAACTTCAACTTCAAAAACAGAAAAACAGAAATAAAACAGAAGCTCACCTCCAACCACCGAAGAACGATTCCAGTACCAAATTCGGAGTCGAGACTCAATATCTTACCCGCTACAGAACGACAGACACTACTGTCACCTCCAAGGTGCTCTACCTCSCTCCATGCACTACCRAATCGCTCGAAACTTRAACCGTTGAAACGCTTGGCTCCCAAGGCACGCGGTGAAGCTTCTCCCGGTGGCACTGACATATGATCGGAGACGCAAGTGACCGATGGCGGGGAAGGCGAGACAAGCAATGAGGGAGGCTTGGAGTCTATAGAGACTGAGCCCGAGCGGGGGTGGCCCAAAGCAACAGCGGGGCGAGTGGGCGGGCGCGCGAAGAAATTTGAACTCCGACGGGGAATGACCCGTGGTTTCGCCGGGTCCGGTCGGAGGGAAGACAGACGCGCGCCCAATTCAAATTTGAATTTGAGCTGGGGAGGATGTCCCGTCGATGAGAATGTGAGGCACGAGTTCCTGTTAGCGTCTCGATGATATTCGGTCGCTGACATCTTTATCCGGTACTTAATTGTTCATCCACCTGCGTCAACTGTGGGCGGGGCAAGAAGCAGTGTTTCTCGTCGGTCTGATATTGTACCTCTACCACAGASGTACATTTTGCTTTCTTCAATGTACAACGGGTGTACATTTCAAGTAATGGATGCATTTACTGACCATWGCGTTTTAACATCAAAAWWWWTTTTAATTATTCCGCRAAGGTCCAAAAAMTGTGAAAYGACTTGGAATGAATGTCAATTTCATTCTTCTTTTTGTAAAAATTTTATGAAAAATATTCCAAGGAGTTTAGGTTCCCAAAATGYAATCATCTCTTAAAGTAATTGGCACTTTATTAACCTCCTACCTTACAAAGAGAAGACACAATGAAATAGAACAATGCTTCATTGCACTTGTTAATAGCGTTAATTTGAACTCTAGTTTTTGCCATGGATCTCATAGATAATGTCATTATTGGAGGCTGGCTGTGTACAGCCACTTTTGAGTGCATAGTGACACAATGCACTCAAAATCCAATTTATTTTTATGTAATAAACCCCTCACCCCCCCCCTCCCAATACAAAATTAATTTTTTTTTGAACTCCCTCCCTCCCCCTCTTTATAATTTTCAAGAAGCAGGAACTTCTCCAAACAATATGGGATATGTTTCCCAGTATCCGTATTCGTACATGTATTTGTACATGTATTCGTATCTGTATTTGTATTTGTACYSTATTTGTACCCTATYTGTATATGTATTCGTATCTATATTTGTATYGTATTTGTATTTGTATTTGTATTTGTATCGTATYTGTGTCCGAGATCGTGTCCAAGATCAACGGTTGTGGCGGGGGGTTGTAATTTCTTTTAAATATAAAATCAACGGCTCTCGTTATTTACGAGGGAGGGAAGGGGGAAACTAATACCAAAATGATTGGCAGCCTCTTTTCACTGGATAGTCACTATGTACTCACTATGCTATGCAATCAAAAGAGAGGGTACACATATAGAGGTCTTATCATACAAATATTTCTTTGGTCATAAGCTTCAATATTGACAAAGTTTAAAAGGTCTTCAAAATATTAAGATTTAGCAAACCAATTTTTAAAAATGGCTCTCAATGTTCTATATAAATAAAGTTGCTATAAAAACATTTAATGGTAGATAGTATTCATCATCAATTATATAGTCATTTTATAATATTTATAATACTTTTTTAGATGTATTTTCAAATTTTCAATCATAACTTACTATATAATTTTGTTGATATTTAAAAAAAAATTATCATTATAATTTGAGATTTTCTATCCAAAAGACAATACATTAAGATAAGTTGTTTATTTTATTTGACAGATACGCTAAGATCTAACAAAGCATGAAATGTCTTGCTGCGCTCTTGGTTCTTCTTAAAAGCTCTTGGCAAGAAGGGGTGCACGGACTTCGTTTCGTGACATTTGGACCTTTGGTGTGAAAGTTATTGAATTTCAAAGTTTTTTACGAATTAAAAAATTGAATTAAATTACCTTATATTTTGGAAAATCCATGACTTTGGCATTGTGAGTCCAAACTCCACAAATCAAAGCCCTTGACTCCTTTGTGCACATAGCTTTCTATTTAAACGTTTGAACCTTTGGTATAAAAGTTATTGAATTTCAAAGGTTTGATTACAAATCAAAAATTAAAAAAAAGACGTCAATTGTGGCAACGGCACAAGGCACACTAGTACCTATCTAAATAAAGTTGAATCGTGTCGTTTTCAAATTTTGTACTTGGGACAAGTCATGGGGGTTAGGGCTTGTTTATGCAACAAAAACAAAAGTTCAATTTTTTTATACAAAATTGACAATTTTGTATGTAATGATATGTAAATGGCTTATATACCAAAAACATTTTGATTTATTTTTTATATATCGATAGTTTTGTGGTTTGTACGGGTTCGTTTTGGCACAAGTGAAAACCTTACTATGCACCCACTATGCACCCAAAAGACAGCACCCACAACTTACTAATCACAAATTCATCCATACACTTGTCAAGCAAGAGTACCCACTAGTCCAACAACACAACATTAACTACAAAATGAAAAATAAATTATTATTTTTTAATTTTAATTTTCTGCTTTTCTTAGAAGGCAAAACTAGAATGCTCAAGTAAGACCTTTTGTAGTTCCATTCTATTTTTTGATCCTCAAGGAACTGTAAATGATTAGAAAATACAAATTTATCTTTGAAGATTGAAACTCAATTTATGCTATTTTGAATAACCATTCAAAATTAAACAAGGTATAGGCATATAACAAGGTTTGGATACTTCTTTAGGAAATGGAATTAATAGTTTCAAAGAGGATAAGAAGTTATTCATAAATTGCATAGAATACTATAACAAGATTGCCATAAATGGCTAGGTTACGTTGCCATAGAAGGATATTGTGAATCTTCTTCAATCGATTGCAATTTCGAGTATAAGAAGYTGCTAATAAGGTATGGTATATGGACATTTTGTACAAATTGACCCTTAAAAACACTATGGGTTTGCGGGGCCCAAAACTACTTCAAACTATAAGTATCCAAAGCAAGGTTTAAATGTTGTACCACATGTGTTTATTCTTTGACAATTCCAACCATAGGATCCTCTTGATAACTCATGTAAGTATATATTTTCAAATATTTGGAGTAAAACTTTACACGCGCCATAAGTTCAATGTGCCTAAACTTCAAAATGTAATTTTAAAAAGTAGCCCTTCCTTTAGATGAAGTTTTGTCTTTCAACAGTTTTAGAAAAACATGTAAGTTCAAAAATTATGTGATTTAGACAATATGCTAGAAAATGAATTGAGAATGTATGTAAAAATTTAACCAAATCGTTTAGAATAATTTTACAAGGATCATAAAGTAGAATGTAGTATTAGAGGCAACAAAAAACTAAACCAATAACAGCATTTACAAAAATCCAGAACAAAAAATCCTCCTAGGGGAAATGTTCTAGTAAACAATAGATACCCATTATTTGTAATTGAATGGTTTTAACATTTTTCAATGCTCAAACATTAATTTGAGCAATCAAATAACAATATTTTTTCCTTTTTAGAGTATACTTTTAGTTGCCAATTTTGACATTGAAATTTCAAAAAACTTATTGCTTTTGTAAACTTCACCAAAATATTGTGAAAAAAATTCACATGTAGGGGAGGCAACCCATTTCTGATCAAATAAGCAATTGTACATACTTGGAGCGCAAGTTTTTTTAATGTGGAATTTTTCCCATGTACAACAATAGAGTTTGGAAGAATTGCATATTTTTCCAAAATTTTATTACATAAAATGAAATTACTAGTATTTTTTTAGTGGAAGATTCTCTTCAACCTATAATGGTGATATAGTCCTTTCTATTTCTGACCATAGGCTAATTGCAAAATCAACCAAGGGCTGATTGCAATATTGAGGTCCTTGTAACCAATCATAATGAGCCACAACTACTCTACGGATTGTACCATAACTTCATGGAAAGACAACAATCTATTGATTGGAAATTGGGAGGTGATCGGAAATGGGTTGCCTCCCCTAGATTAGATTGATTAACATCCATCTTAAGAAAATCATGCAAAAATTGCATAATATGAGGTTAAAAAAAATTGCCCAACTTCTCAAAAAAATCAAAGTGGGATTTCCATTATTTTTTAGAGGCTTACAAAAAGCTGGAAGAATTAATCATGTAGTTGTCTACAACATCCCTAACATGATTGCAATCCATGATTTGCTATCAATGTTTCAGTAATGTGTTATGGTGCAATCAATTTCCAAGTTTCTTGATTTATGAAGAATTAAGTTAAAATTAAATAATACGTACATGTGGCACATGAATTAAAATTCATTATTCATTAATCAAAATCCTACAACACTTGTTTGGTGAAAAATGTGTTCCTTCTTTCAATTATATTTTGAAAGACTCACCAATGTATAAAATTTATAAAAATGGTACAGTTAAGGTTCATACAAGAGGTCCATTTATCCTTTAAAATTTAAGTACCTTCACCTACAATGCCCTACAAAGGCCCTTTTAATTTTGTATAGTTTGTTTTTTCAAGTAATTAAACTCATAATATTTAATTTTGTGTCGTAGTTGATATTATCTTTCTATATATTAGGTAATCAATGMTATCTTATTATAAAATCACCCTTGAGATGTATATAAATGTTTCAAAAATAGTACAATTCTCCACAATC
>VACF01001736.1:0-163252 GCA_006891605.1 Pleurozium schreberi | reverse complement strand
GCAAGCTGAATTTTGAAGTCAACAACAAATGGCTATAAACCGAACTCGGTTCCTTATTGTTTCTCAACAAATAAGTCCGACTACCTTCTTTAAGATGCTCGTACCAGAAACCTGAGAATATAACGTCCCCAGGGCCATACCCATTCCCTTATGGGTTTGTGAAGCTGTCTTGAAGCGTGCGTGTTGCAGTATGCACTAGCATCAGCCAATATGGCTCCTCATGAAGTGGTGAACGCACAGCAACATTATCTCCAATGCAAAGCCTATCGGCGATCCACTCACGGTCAGGACCAGCTTCTACCTCCTCGTTGTTGTTGTACAATCGGCGAGCTTGGCTTGGTCGCTTTGGAGTCAACCTTTCAGTTGCACATGCAATTACAGATGAACAACAATATTAAAAAAGTCAGTAATGCCTCCAGTAAATCAAGGCAGCATACTACGTAAGTCAGAACATCATGTAGTTATTTGCCAAAATACTCGACCTAAACCACTACAGCAACATTCAAGAAAGAGGCTGGCAAATTCAACTACAAAGGGAGAACTCCCACCTGTGCAAGATGAAGCTAGGAGCATGATCTGATTGGTAACAAGGACTCTCATAGTCATAACCAAGACAAGCATGACAGAGGCAGCTCAATTGCCGATACTGTATCAACGTCGAGTCTCTAGCGGACACTGACTGGCACTGGTGATTTCCCATGCTGCCTGGCACCGTTTCAGCCTGAAGAGGGTCTGTTCTGTCCACCAAACCAGGTCCACAGAGTGGAATCTCCCAAAAAAATTTACTTATAGTGCATCGCGCGCGTCGTGGCCCCGCATGTGCTTTCCTGGATTCCTCTTTTAAGAACGCCACGATTTCTGCTGCATTCTGAAGCTTGCGTCCATCCACCTTCATTTGTTCCTTTCGTATCTCTCTTTTTAGAAGAGCACCTGCACCATCCACTTCCCCCTTCCCATGCCCACTTCCAAAATAATTCCAGCACATTTGGCACCCAGAATTTAAACTCACACCACTAGTGAGATTAGGATACCTACTAATGAAATACCAAGCACGTGAAGACTTAAACTGACCACTACATCCATCAGACCAGACGCTAAGATTAGAAGGTGAGAAACCTTGACTGCGCACATGCTCCCAGTTCAGCATGAAGCACTTTTGCACATACAAAGAGTCGTGGGTTTTGTCATCAGAAATGTAATAATGAATTTCTTTCAGAAGCAGAGGCTCTTCGTTTTCAGCTCTCCATGCAGGATTAGGTCTGTAGGTTATATGCACTAGAATGGTTATCTGGTCATTATGCCAATGCGTTGATTGGATTTTGTTCTGAACCTTGAGAGTATAATTTTCAGAGAAATCCACACAAGATATGAGAGTGTCTGCAGGAACAGACCCAAACAGCTCCCGGAATTGGAAATCCTGCCACGTTGCAATGTAATTATGAAGTACAAAAGCTTGTAGTTTGGGTTTGAGGTAAGCGATTAACTCACGCGGTGGTGACTCTCGATACTCCATCGTCACCACTTTCTTTGGATTTCCAAGTCTTTCTCCGATGGTACAGCCAAAATGCATCTTGAGCAGAGTCTAGTAGTACTCGTCTTCCTTGCGCCTTTGAGATATTACGCCTGTCCACCCCTAATAGCCCAGCAATTCCTCTTCCACTGCCAACATTTCCCTTAGAAGCGAATGTACACAAAATATCCTTTGCCATTATAATTTTAGAAGTTTTCTGACCCACCAAGTGCTCTCTCATGCCTTCTCGCACACTACTAAGAATGGAATGTCCCAACTTCACAGATTCTAAGTTACTCAAGTACGTTGGAGTGATGTCAGCCATACAAGTGTGTCCCAAGAGCTTCTCAACAGTGAGAGCTCGTATGTTCCTGTCATACTGTTGAAGACGCTGCGCTGTAAACGCAACAATTTCCTTCGCTACATGCGCACTAATTCTATTCACCCTAGATGCACACAAATTAATAGTACCCGGCAATTCACAAGATGGATTGGAATCAATCGGGACTTCCCTGTTGGCGACAGCTGCCTTCCTCGCCCTGCAATGTCGTGTTCGCTCCCGACTGTCTCTTTTGTGCTTTTCAACATACCATGCTTGGTGTGCCTCTTCTAGTGCACCTTGTGCCTCTCCTAGTCCAGGTGGGGCACATTCTAATGCTTGAGCAGAAGCCATTTCTTCTGGCATTTCAGGAATCAGTGGCCTCACCTAAAAAAAGAAGGTGCATGTACAGTAAGAAAGTCTGATTTTCCAGGGTGATCAAGCTCTTATCCCCTAAATCCTAATTCACTAGTGATTTCTTTGGTGAGAAGAAATTGTTCATCAGCTAGTCTTCATGCCTGTTGTTGGGTATACTTCACACTATTGGCAGGACGCTTACACTGTGGAGAATACCCATTGCAACCACACTCCCCACACAAAACCCCTAAAACCCATCTCCGCAAACACCCTGTATTCTTCTTCCCGCGGCAAGCACTCATCAAACCCTCTCAAAACGAAGATGACGCAAACAAATCAATGACAGCAAGCAGTAAACCCTAAAGCAATATTAACTTCAAGCTTGTAATGAGGTAGAACTTACCAAACCACGAATTGCAAAAAACTTCCAGAATGCAATGAAACCTACTTCAATAACCGAAGTTTTGAAGATCACCCAACCCTCCACTCCGCTCCACAGACCCTGAAGTAGCACCCTCCCCCATCGATCGTCCTGGTTCAGCATTGCAGATGCAGCTTCGGCTTCTGCCAGTTTCCTCACAAACATCAGAAAATGAAACGCACGCATAGCACCTGGAGAGTATGGGTATCCCATTTGAACGCAGTCTTCATCGTGAGAGTGGTGGCATGAAAGCAAAATCTCTACACAACGAGATCCTACTCTCTGCAAGCCAAAAAATCGTCTTACAAAAGCAGCGTCTTCAGCGTCATGTATCCACCAATGCAATACAGAGCTCAACGTAACTGGCGGGTGAAGCAAAACACGGCAGAAGCAGAAACACAAGCAGAAGCACTAGGATCCAAAAGAGACGACAGGAACTAAACCCTAGAAGTCCGCAGTTGGGTTCATCCGCAAGTTGGATCCAAACACAGTCATCCACTGACGCAGCTGGCAACCTCAATCTTCTGAAGTCACTTATTCATCTTTCACTCAACAGTATTCATCCGTTTAAGGACCATTTAGCACAAAAAGCACTGATTACATGAATATAAAGTTGCTTTTGGGATCTCAAACGATGACTAAAAGTGGATGGCAATACAAAATAAGATTCTCTAAAGTTTATGAAAAAAGAAAACATAATCTTCAAACCAAAATTCAATCACACTTTTCACACAACTATCCTAAAGCGTTTAAAAAAGGAAGTGTTACGTCCTAAGTGGCTCATATTAGCTCATGTGCACCCTATATATATATAAGTGTGGACCTATAGATGTGACTATTAGTTGCCTTTAAGAAAAATTCTACAAATAACTAATTATTAAAATCCCACCCTTGTAAGAATTACAGAAATTTTCAGACTAATCAGATTGAGAAATCTGTAGGATTTAATGCGTAGTGCTCCTCCAATCCTAATACCACTCTAGCTTTTATAAGATGTGTTATGACCATTTCATTTGGCAATAGACAACTCAACAGCCTATTCAAAGAAAAGCTGCTAATACAAAGTTATTCTCCAGACTATAGCTAGTATAGCATTACCTGCATTTACTAATAGGAGTCAGGATATGATACTACTTGCTTGGATTCAATCCATATTACTAATGATAATTGATAAAGGGACAGAGAATTAAAAGCTAGTATTAACAATTCAACTTTAGGCATTTACCTTCACAATGAAGCAAAGTGAAAAAGTTTGGATATAAACTTATTGTAACTCTAAATAGAACTCATCCCTGAGTTGATTGAGAGCATATGAACTATAGCATATTAAGTAGTCGATGCTTGTTTCAATTATATTCAGCCCATTTTTTAGAACATTTTCTTTGGTGCCAAGTGAAAGTTCATTTTTGCAATTAGTTGGTGGGGCACACACAAGGTGTGTTTGGTGGAAAAAATGGTTGCTTCAGGGTCACAACGTTCCGCTTACAGCCATGTTAACAGGATCTAAGTGTTGATGTCAATCTAGTAATTTGCAATTCATTTGATTTGTTCTCCTTGCAAAAGCAATAACAAGCGTAGTGGGTTGAAGACATTTGTTGTGCCTCACTAAAATTCCAGTTTGTTGTCATGTTGTAGGATGGGCACAGGTGAGGTCCACTGCCTCTAGGAGCATCTTATCGACAAGCTTCAATCTTCTAAACCATACTTCTCATGCATTATATGTGCAGTTACTTTAGCAATGTTTTGTAACTATCCTTAGTATATAAGTTAAACTGAGGAAATGAACAAGGATAGCTTCTATCATGATCTGTATGTTGTAGTTTATCAATAAATTACACAACCATGTGTAGATACAATTTAGTTTTGTACTTTATGTTTGAAACAGTACATCTTGCTTTGGACAAAAGGATGATACCCCAAAGCCATGTGAGTATGGATAGATAGCCTTCATGGAAAGGTTGATTTGAGTGCTTTCACAAAAAGTAATAAGAATGCTTTTAGAATCCTGCCACGCTTGATCTATGAAAAGTGATGTGTTCAATCAAGCTTAGAATTGATCAGATTGGTGCCCGAACTAAGGATGTTCCAGAAAAAGGTTGTTTGTTTGTTTGTTTGTTTGTTACGTTGAGATCTCCTGGACCGTGCGTCCCCCGATGGCGTGCTTGGTACCATCGAAAAGCTCTCGATGAGGAGGGGTGCACGGGCTTGGTTTCGTGGCGTTCCGACCTACGGGATGAAAGTTATTGAATTTTGAAGTTTTTATGCATTCAAAAATTAGAAAATTATCTTTACTTTGATTTTACCTGTGGCAACGGCATAGAGCACACTACTATAGGCTTGAGGTGAGCTTGAGGTGTGCTTGAGGTCTCCCTCAAGCACATCTCAAGCACACTTTTATTTTTCTCATGGAAATTAAATTAAAAATGAATAAAACATAAATGTATAATCACATGACGTGGCGCTCACAAATTCTCGAAAGGTGTATAGGTCCCCCTTGCCATGTAATTTTGTCTGTGTAACCGTGGGCCGTGAAAGCACCTCACAGGCTGACTGCATGAGAGTCGCACACCAAGCAGCCCCTGCTCGCGCCTCTCTCATGGGCGAGCCTTGGGGATGCTCTTAGCCTCCATATAAATTCTCTTGGTTTACAAAGCATAATGCATCTGTAATAGTGCTTGGCACTATTATATGTGGAAGACCCCATGCTTAACGCATCGGGATGCCTTGACACGCGGGCCCTCACACGACAGGAGGCCCTCGTGTGAGGGCATCCCACTATACATAAGAATGCCAACTTACCACACTTATTTTATTGCCACCGTGGGCCTCCTTCTCTACCAACTTGCATTGTGCACATGTTCGTCAAATGCTAGTATAGTAATGCTACTAACTAGGGACAATACTTTGAAAATTCATAACTTATTCACAGGATGTCCAAAATACTCATGCTAAAGTGTGTTGGAATCCTCTTTCAATTGTCAACATGATCAAAGAAATTTATTAATGTTTCATAATTATAACTATGCTCAATTTTAATTAGTGGTAATTATAGGTGTACAAAACTAAGTTCACAACTACAAAGTGGCACAAAATTTCACATAGCACAAATAGGATGTCTTATTTTATAAAAATATAGTATCCTCATCTAGAATAGTTCTAGATCAAAAAAATTGGACAATAAGAAATAGGTAACAATATTATAAGCTTACACCACTACTTTTGACAAATCTGTACCCCCACAAAATTAAAGTGGACTTCCCATGCAAATGCCCCACCAATCCAAAAGTGGTGCCATCAACACTCTATGTACATCTCTAAAATCAATATATACATATGTAGAAGAAACTATTCTAAAACCTCTATCAAAAGAACTTTGTTTCTTCATAACATAACCTTTACATATGGTATCCAAAAGCCACATTCTTTGGTGCGTTGAAACATCCTTGCATTAGCCAACAAGAAAATAGGAAATACAACCCGTTTACTAATAGACTTGTAAAGAGGCACAGTTGCACAAAGTGACGATTTAGGGCCGGGGTGAACTAATCCCCTCGTTCGGCCACTTGATAAAACCCTGAAATTTTTTAGTTTTCCATGCATGATAGAATTTGCAAGTTCTGAATTCATATTTACAATCATATTTGCAATGAGAGGCCCCAAATTAATCAGGAGGATTGTACAAGGTAAATTAATCGGACCCAAATAGGGGCTTTTTATTTTACTTCCACCCCTGGAATTACTTGGAGTGGCCGAGCGAGTGTCCACCCCGGTTTGGAGTTCCACCTTAATTTCATTTCATTTAATATTTTATTTTCATCCGAAAGGCGTCGTGTTCACTCGCCCAGTATGGATCGTGGCACCTGGATCGCACTCCCAACAACATCTCATCCCCCCCCCAATCCGGGTTCCTTTCGGATGAACTATCTGTTCCCTTCGATGACAAATTGTTCATCCATCCACCCTCATCACCTTCTTCCTGGAATCTAAACTTCAATCCGGTGGTCATTGTGCGCATCCAGTGCCGCGCACATCACCTCCCTCAATTCAATTGCSACTGAATGTTTTCCATCGTCAAGAAATTCTCGGTGCTTGTTAGAATTCAGTTTGTTTGTTAGAAATCCAATTCTCCGGTAGCGATGGCSGGGCTGTTACTCCAAGCCGGGGCGACGTCGTCTTCGTCGTTGGCGTCCTTGTGTGCTTCCTAAGGAACTTCAACAGAGTTATGTGCTGATGCAGAATTGATTTTTTGCTCACACGTCACTCACTATGGGTTCTTCTAAGCAGAGTTGGACTTCAGATTCCCAGTTGGAGCACCTCTGCATGGAATGAAAGCGTTTGTCACCACTAATCAGCTCCAAGTAAGTTGGAGAATGTCCTCCKTTTTCTTTCTGTTTAGTTCAGAGACTTGCTTCAAACTGACAGGATTTATCTAATGGAAGTTGTTACACCTGCGCTGTGTCATCGAATTGTCTTACTCAATATTGTATTACATGATATGTTACAGCCTTTTGACAAGGTAGCGAACGCAGTGGCTTTGGCGACYAGTCCAGTTGTGAGAGCCTTGGTTGATGCTGAAGGAGCTATGCGTAACATCCGGGACTTGGACAAGGTAATTGTATTCTTCGTACGATCATGTAGTCCTCCTAAGATCTGATTAACCCCTAGTGCCCGAAATGGCCAATAGTGGCCACATCTGTAGGAATTGCTGTAAATCATTTAAAGTCCTCTCAGGAAGGTGACAAAATGTTCTCTTTGAAAGAGGAAACCATACCCTACACTTGAATGGTAAAATTGAATGTTTTGAAAGTTACTATAATCGGCTATTGGTTTCCAAAGTGGGATTTTAGCTTGTTCAACTTACACGTTAAGATTAATGCACCTGCAAGTTGCCAGTAGTGTTTGAGATTAACAGAGAAACGTAAATACTTGACCGACAAAACTGTGGGAACTGCTTTGCATTCATGGTGGCGGAGAGACAATTGCTGGAGGAGCACGTGTATTTAGGGTGCCATTCCTTATAGGTGCTCAAATGCACTCATGTAGATAGCGCAATTTGGAACTATTGCTTTGGTTTTTAGTGTTCAGTGACATTAATGATTTGTGCGRCTGAGCAGGTGAGCTTTTCAGACTGGTTCATGTCTCACGGCGGAACTCGCATGAGTATCAAGAGGATGTGGGATCCTATAGCYTATGCTCTGGGCTTCCTCGACTGTGATAACATCAGTGCTCGGTGCATGCTCACCATTTTTGCCTTCTTTGCAACGAAAACAGAGGCGTCAGTATTGCGAATGCTCAATGGTTCTCCTGACATGCGTCTGAATGGACCTATTGCAAAGTATATCGAAGAGAAAGGTGGAAGGTATGAAACATTTTGAAGTCGAAACTGCTATGTAGTCCCCCCCCCCGGGTTTTTTGAAGAAGTATGTGAGCTTTTACCTTTGCATTGACTGTTTCTGAGTCGCGTTGGATCCCTATTAAGCCTGCTCTTCTCTGGGTTCTTGGCTTTACCCCAAACTTTTGTGTCAGAGTTATATCTGATTTTAAAATTATATCTCATTACTGACCTGGTAGGCTTTGTCTTCCAGGTTTCACTTACGCTGGGGGTGTCGTGAGGTTCTTTATGATCGCACTCCTGAGGGAGAGACTTACGTTTCTGGGTTAGAAATGTCAAAGGTGAGTGTTTGGACAATTTTCAACATGATTTTTCCGTTCCTGYAGTCTCAYATTGAGTCGCAAATGTGAMCTYRGGAACACAGKTTTCAGTCATTGTCCTTKWAAGTGGGAGAGTTCGAAGTGAYWGTCAATGTGAAGGCGRATTTTCAAGTTGAAACTGTGTTGTGAATCTGGGGTTTTGCACTAGCAACTAAGATCTCTGGATAAGGGCTCATACAAAATTATGTGTCTTGTTTCGAATGATTGCATCTTTTCTGTTTTGGAAGGTGCCCAGTKCATGCACCTGTTTTCTAGACTATTGTCAACAGAAAGGCACTTGCTTGGTTGTTTTCTAACTTGTGGCCGTGGTATTTAACAGGGACCYGAGAAACAAATTGTCAAGGCAGATGCTTATGTGGCAGGTGAATGATGACCCCTCACATACATGTGTATCTGGTAGCATTGTGATGTAGTGTAATTGTGATTTTGTCGTCTGTTGCATCTTCTAATTGTTTTTTCTTTACATGCGCAGCTTGTGACGTGCCGGGTATACATCGACTCTTGCCAGAAAGTTGGCGCGAGTGGGAGTTTTTCGACAACATCTACAAGCTTATAGGAGTGCCTGTGGTGACAGTGCAACTGCGATTTAATGGATGGGTCACTGAAATGCAAGAGCTGGAGCTATCAAGGTATATTTTACCAGCCTCGAAAGTAGCGAATTAGTACCGGGCATAGGACATTGACGCATTTCATGGGATTGATTAAAATGGAAAAATGCTGCGGAATGTGGAAGGTACCCAGTAACTCTGCATTAATCCGCCTTTTGCAATCACAAGCACACAAACAAACCCTAATAAACTCCTTTGAGTACCWTGTGGGGCATAATGTAGATTTCAGGATTAAATTCCRGGTTTTAAAGCAATAAGATTGGATGTTGTGACTACATAKTTAACAAGACACTTAARTTCTCTGGCTTTGAGTTGTTCTTGGATTGCCAATAAGAACGAATTGAACCACTAAGGTTTAATCATATTATTATGATGCAGGCAATTGCAGCGAGCTGCTGGGTTAGACAATTTGCTCTACTCGGCCGACGCAGATTTCTCATGTTTCGCTGATCTCGCTTTGACATCACCTAAGGATTACTACAAACCTGGAGAAGGCTCTCTCATCCAGTAAGCTCTTATTCTTTGCCCTAATTTGAAAGCCCCTTTTCATTTTGTTTGGGTTCGATTCGCAACTAGTYTCTTGCGTGCAGCTATTGATGGACTCATGTATGATGCATGATCAGAGCGGTGTTGACTCCGGGAGATCCGTACATGTCTCTACCAAACGAAAAGATTATTGAGAAGATACACCAACAGGTTTGTTTCCTTCCTCACACATTCGGGAAGCTCGTACGCGCACAATAATAGAAAATAATAGTAAGCTGTACGAAGATTGGTACACKCTATTTTGGTAGCTTTGAAAAGTGTCGTATTTGAGTTATGCACCTAACTGCCCAAGCCAACWATTAGAAATTCCACTTTGGAAGCTCATTATCAATCATAATGACTTAAAAAACTTTGATTTCTGTCGTTAAAAAATCAACTTCTTGTTGCTTTTTTCTTTCGGTATGTTTCTGTCCCGTCCTTAAAGCTTCCTCAGTCGTTTATTTCAACGTGGAAGCGGGTACTTTTTGGCCGTTTGGGCCCTTGGGAGAATAAGGGTAATTTGAAGAGTCAACTGATATGGTGAAGTGGAATATGGGCTAGCTATTGGGAGGCCAAATATTCTCAGACTACCATGAGTTAAAATGAGCGTTGTTTGGCTTGTTTGGTCGCCTTGGTACCTGCTGATGTGTTGTACTACACTAAACAGTGAAATTAGGTTGCCCCTCACTAATTTCTCGACATTCCACACTATATAAATATTTATTCTTACTGAACAAGAATGCACTATTTTTAATTTAGTTATTGGTGTAGTTGGAACTCATGAACCTCCATGTGTACAAATGGAAATATTTATAGAAATATTTGTTGACTTTGATGACTTGTAGAGTAACTTTCTTGGGGTAAGGCAACCTAATTGTAAAGGCAACCTAATTTCACTATTCAATGTAGGGTTGTACTTATAAATGGCTGACCTGTATCACTGCAATTGTTCAGATTATTCGGCTCTTCCCCTCGGCTGCTGGGCTTGAATTAACGTGGTCATCTGTGGTTAAGATCGCTCAGTCACTCTATCGTGAAGCTCCTGGCATGGACGTCTTCCGACCTGACCARAAGACACCCGTCTCCAACTTTTTCTTGTCAGGCTCCTAYACCAAGCAGGTAACAGCATACTTAACCTGCTACCCATAGGGAATTGATTCAAGACAACTCCACCTAATAATCATCTCAACAAGCATTTGAACATGGTTCCTATTGCTAAACTATTTCTTGTTGGATCTTATTGGGAGTCAAAAGAGAATTCCAGAGTCTATTAGCATGCGTTTTTTGCGGGCACCGTCTGAGTAAACCATGATTTTTCAGAAGGCTGAAAATAAGAGTTTCCAAAATCGACTGTAGGCTCTCTTGAATAGGATTTAGGGTTTAAAAACAGGTACGCAGTACGCACATTTAGGTGCAGTCACATATCGACACTGAAGCCCAAATTTTTGCGAGTGATGTCCATCATGTTGAGTTTTCAATGGAATAATATTTTGCAATTCAAAGTGCTGTATGTGCTTACACAAAATATGTGGATACACTGGAACAGGACTACATCGACAGCATGGAAGGAGCGACCTTGTCTGGACGTCGGACATCTGCTCGTATCAACGAAGCTGGTGTAGAGCTCGACGACCTTCGACAAAGAATAGCAAAAATTCAAGCTAATGCTTCCCTGCAAGGAGAACCAGCCAAAGATGAGTTGACATTCGTGTAAACTGTGAATTAGCACACATTGAAAGAACTGTAATTTTAAAGAGCTGATTCTTTTAGACCCTTCGCAGCAAAGCATGCGAAAGCACATATGTGWCCTCATTGAGTGATCAGAACACACAGAGACTTCACCGAAAGAGTGATTTATTTTGAAAGGTATATCGTAACAGTATTTATTCAGAGGTTCAGATTCTTGAGGCTGTGATTGTAATCAGACCTGCCACAATTGAGGTGTTTTTTTATTCAGATCTGAATTATGTGCAATTGCGTTTTGGCAGCAGTGACAATTATGGAAGTCCAGTGTCTCTCAAGTGGGTGTCTCTTGTTTCAAGTTTCAGAATCAGAAATGGAAGGTAGGTTTGATTGTTGGGTCATTGCAGTGTGCTTTCGCAGGATTCCGAGCTTGACTATGGGTTACTATTGTTCTTGTGAAATAATCTAGTASTAAAGATTCCATCAGGGAGAATGATCAAATTGTACGTGACTAGCTAAATGTTGTTGGCTTTAAGACTATTATTTTAGGCTTCTTTTGTCGGCTCTAAAATGATATCTGAAAACCAACAAGAACGATGTAACCATGAGGCTCTATCCTAGGTGAACAACAATATTAATTTATTGACTAGTTGGGTCCCACATCCCCACTCCACCAAACCCCAACCAAACCCTAATGGTGTTGTATGGTGTAAATGCGGTTGTAGTTAGGATTTGGAAATTAGACTTTAGAAATCAAAGTCAATGCCCTAGTCCGTTCAAAGGATAGAGCCAACAGAAGCTTTGCTTTTCAAAATTCATTGAATTTTTTTAGAATGAATGTTTTTGTTATCTTCGTTAATATTTTTGTCATTATGTAATTGTCAATATTGAACTTTTACCCTTTGTAATCCCTTCATTGGCAATTGATTATAAAGTCCTAATGAAATTCATATCTAATTCACATTTTTAGCACATCTTGGTCACATACTTGAGATCATGCTTAGTATTATGGGTGGTCATCAAAAATCATCACTTCAAATSTATTTCAATAATTTTGTCCAAAACTTAGTTAAATATTTAGAGATAAAAATATTTAACCCTTAAAGGATGATAGGGACATTTTGAGCCCTTTGGATGACAAAAATCAATTGTAGTGAATCCAGAAAAGGTATTTTTCATCCTTTTTCTGGGTAAATGTGAAAGTAGAGATGTGCTTTGAGATGGTGGAAATAAGGTCATTGAATGTACGAAATAAAGTCATTGAATGTATTGTCATTTTTAGGTGCTCCAATTTGTAACACAAAGCCACATAAATCCATGCCCATGCAATCAAGTCCCCTTATGCCCATCATCAAATTTTTAGGTGTTGTAGAAATTTTTTATGTGTTGTATGGTTAAACTTTCCATTGTTTAACACTGGGTAGTCCACAATGCATAGCCCACCTTTTCCCTACGGTAATAGGTCCATCCTTTAAGGGTTAACTAATATCTTCCTAATAAGTTTTCAATGCAATCAACCAATTGTATAAGTCTGACTTTAAAATTGTCAAAGAGATTTTTTTAATCAAATAATAGCAGTGTACTTTCATATTATTGAACAATTGAATATTCTATCCAAAATGAACTATTGTAGTTTTGTTCATTTTGAAAATCAGAACATTACATTATGCGGGCAAGGCCATCAATTCATACTATTTAAAGGACAATACTGAGGTTTGTTCTTTGAAAAAACTTTATTTGAACATCGAAAACAACATTTGACAATATATATTCCTCCTTTTATAGTTGAAGAATTTGCTATACTATTATGTGGCCTCACAATGATACAAAGTTAATTCATGCCAGCCAACCCAATAGTTGTAGGGGTTAATTCTCTCTTAACTAAAGTAGCACCACCAAATGTAACAGGAATCGTTCCCTAACAACTAAAAGAATGACTTAGATTCAAGCACAAGTGGATCAAAGTAGACAATTGGGGTTCCCAAGAAGTTGTTATCTTCCAGGAAGTGGCCAATCACCTGCGCGTGATCCAAGCTTACAATGTGCCGCTTTTGGGTGTTTCCCCACCTACTTTGGTGTTGGTCTAGTGCCCACAATAGGTGCATCCACACACTTGTTTCCAAAAATTCATATTATATTCATACAAGCTCGAAAAAATACAAAACCAATTCTGTTGGTTTTGTAAACCATTTCTTAACAAATGCACATCATCTTGTTTTGTAGATACCCTCAAGATTGACAGATCGTGATTAAGTGTCACATTTAGGTGCTTCTACATAAACCTTAGGATGGAATAGCCCTTCACACCAATCCATTTGGGATGAATAAGTGAACATTCATCCATTCCTAAGAAGATCGCTGTCTGCACTGCCCAAAACTAGATGAAAGAAAAAACCTGGATTGTAGCCTGACAATCCCGATGATTCTTCGCCGGAGGGCTTTCACAGTCTCCGCAGTTACCGAATTCGCCACAGCTCCTTCACGCAATTGGGGCAGATTTGCACTTTCAGTTCCGCTTCCTCGCACGAGTATTGAATCTGTATTGGACATTCCGTTGTACTGKGCGAGCTCGAAATTTGTTAAGCGGGAGGACACAGCCTTCTGGCAATACTAGCCAAGGAGAGGTCAATCGGGAGGTTTTGGCTTCGTGAATTGAGAGAACATCGACGTCAGGATGCCGATGTTCAAGACCGCCTTCAACGGCTAYTCCGTGAGTTCACCTTCTTTTCGTCTCTGCTCCTGTTCTTTCTTCTTGCTTTTCGCTAAAATTTATTGTTCAAGTGAAAATCTGCGAATGAGCGTAGTGTTGATGCAATTGAGGAATCAATTAATTATAGGATTCTTGGGGAATTTCGAAGGTATGATCGAAGAAGATTAGTTCGCGTAAAGAGGAATTGGAAGTACTCTAGGCAATTTTCGTTTAGGCAGTGGTGTTCTTTGTCGAATAGTTGTGTAGATGACCTAATTTCGATGGGTGTTTGTTTTACGCTCAGTAAATTTTCTTGAATTCCTTATTGTCTAAGAATTTCGGGCAGAAAGAGTACTTGTGGTCGAAATGCCCTGTGGAACTTGAGACAATTAGCTGAAAGAGTGTAGATTTTACTTCTTGGAGGAGTATGTTTGTGTCGACATGTGTGCAACATTGTCAAGCTCCTGCGTTGTCCAGCACTGTTTAGCAATCTTAATTAAGAAATGGCCTCTTTGTTGTTTAATTGTAACCTTCGAAGAGGTTTGGGAGATTAGTATTGACGCAAATGAGGAACCGATTGTAGGCTTCTACGGAACTTTACGAAGGCTTGATCGAAGAAGATTAGGGGACTCCAGGCACTTTTCATTGAGGGCTAGATGACCTTATTGCAGCGAACCCCCCGATTGATGTTTCAAGTCTCACTAACCTGTTTTTAGGTATTTACTACACATTTTTTTTGTGATGGGTCCAATATTGAGCCCCCAAACTAGGACCGTACCGAATTCTAGGAAAGTGGACAGAAAATATTACTTCTGGTAGGATTTCTACTTTCTTTACAAGCTCGGTGGAACAACACAATTAACTAAGAAAGAGTAGAGTCGTTTCTCTTGGGAGGACCATGGTTGTGTGGACATGTTAAGCTCCTGCGTTATCAAGCGCTTTATTGCAATCTTAATCGAGAAAGGACTGTCTACGTTTAATGTTRATAGCCCTCACCTTTTCTGCTSATTGTTGTATATCTGAAYTGTTGKCTGTGGAAGATCRATTCTCTGCTYTATGATGAGTAAAGTRTGTATGTGCARTTGTGTTGCATTAGAGCAAATTCAYYTGTTGGGGAACTTAAACTCTCGCCTTATAATTTATGCATTTCTTTTTGAGACATAGTGAGCAATTATATTTRGCGATGTAGGTAATTAGTRCTTTGGGGCTTTSAACTTGGAGGACTTGYTGATTTTACCAGGTGAAATTCAGTCCATTTTTGGAGAACCGTATAGCTGTGTCCACTTCAGAAAACTTTGGCATTGTTGGTACCGGCCGCCAGCATGTACTTGACGTAAGTATCTTTCATGATATATTTCTTRTATTTGAAGGCRGTAGAAATTGAAGAATGCAAGCAGTTTTACCTTCGCTTTCGAAAAAGATACGGAGCATTCCTTCTGCACATTTCATATGTTTAGTAGTTATGTTAGGGATGTTTTGAGTAGCACAACAGAGCTAGTCATTCCTTCCCTGATTTAAGAGAACTAAATTGTCTTTATTATTTGCAGTTAACTCCGAATGGCATGGTGCAAATAGCTGCATTTGATACCCCCGATGGTCTTTATGATTGTGCGTGGTCTGAGGTACTCTTTCTTCACCTTCACTGCTGAATTTCACCTATGTCAGAATCTGTTATTCGTAGTTGTCCTGCCATTTAGGCTCAAACCTCATTTTTTCAATGCTGAAGATCTCATCTTGTTGCAATGTCGATGCAGAGGTGCCTTCCTTGAAATTTTCCGCTAATTTTCAGTCATGTTTCGGTGCTCTTGGTGATCTATATTTCTTGATTTCCATTGTTATACACTTGAACATTTAAACAGGACAACGAAAATGTGCTGGTATCAGCAAGTGGAGATGGCAGTATCAAGGTAATGATCAGATCCTGCGGTTACTCTTCAGATTTGGCTAGAGTACTTGATAGTCCTCGAACATATACTATTGTTGAAGAAGACCTTAAAACGGACCTTCAAATATATCTTGCCGTTCGAATATGTGGTCAATTAGCGGATAAGTCGTGAAGCTTCGCTAATAGGATCTCTGACGGCGTACATGGACGATGTTGTTTGCTCAGGTTTGGGATTTATCAGCTCCTCCCATGGCTAACCCAGTTAGCAACCGTCTAGAGCATGCACATGAAGTGTACGTCTTAATCCTTCTCATTGTCGTCTGTAATAGACGCAATCTTCTAGTTTGAATATCCTTGACGTTGGGGACTTCTGCTCGTTTTCTCTTCGAGTCTAAAGACTTCTCTATATATTTTTTAGAGCTGCCTTATCATAAAATTCAGCTGATTTACATGTTTGTGAGGTGGGCCTACTCTATTATGGTATTTGCTTCAAGTACAACCAGATGCGTATACTCCGAAGCTATGCTTTTCTCTTTTGGTCTRCAGTGCCATATTGAATTGAATGAAAAACGACTTCCCCTACACACGCCTGCAGGTACATGTTAGCGTTGGCTATTATTATTTTTTTATCAGTTCACTCCTTTTCTTTCCTACCTTATTGCTCCTATGAGACCTGGACTGAGGACCTGATCGGGGTCTCATACCCTTTTTCCACATTTATTCCGAGATGGGCTTTGAATGAAAAAAGTGTACAGTCAGTGCATCAAGTACCCTACGTGAAGGTCAGATTCGACATACGTTTATGTAAAAAAAAGTGGCACATGGCATCTAGTGATTGGTACAAGGTGACTTGGATTTGTCAAAATTTGACTTGGATTTGTCAAAATTCCATTTTCCGCACCTCTCTTGAGTGCATAGTGTATATGAGGGTGTAAATTTTGAGTGCATAGTACACACATGCTCGTCATGTCCCATGTTTGAGCCCCTTTATTTTGTGGAGATTAACTTTTTAGAAAATTTGCATATATAGAGATGGATGAGCAACTTTACAGTTGCACAAGGTATCAGATAATGTTTATTATTGTATCCGTATCTGTAACCAGAAGCCAATGTATCCATATTCACATCAGTATACATTCAAAAGTTCATCGGTTACTTCTTTCTTCCTAGTTGTCCAACGTAAAATAAATCTAGGTGGGGGCCCTTGTTTCTCATGAACTTGAGAGAACTGAGTAAATATAGATGGTCTAGATCCATATCCATGTATAAATATATCCTTATTTATAACATACTAGCCGAACCTAGATGTTAGGGCGACCTAATTTCACTGTTTAGTGTAGAGCCTCCAACCTACATTTGAGAATTGTTTTTGAGTTTTATTGGCTATTTTCCTCCAATTTCCAAATTGAACAATTTTTCCAAGTTCGGAGTCTAGTTATTTCCTCTATTTTTTAAATTCAAAATAGAATTCTATAGATTTTTTTCACCAATTTCTACCAATGTTTCCAAATTACTACCGATTTTTTCCCATTTCCACTGGCTAACTTTGAATTAGCCACCGGTTCTTCCCAAACATTGCCTCCAACTTCTTTTAAAGAGTTATAATTTGCTAAAGGAAATTTTTTCTAAAGGAATTTTTTCTCTGAAAATGTAAACATATTAAAAAGTGGTTGGGATTGGYGTCCCACTGACCATCCAAAGTTTCCAAACATGCCCATGCAGATCTTCTGGAAGGTGGATCAGTAAACCTCACTCCAACTGAACCCACCAGAAAATGATGGCAAGCCAACCCCATTCAACCTAACCCATAAACGTCATTGAGGTTATTTTCTGATCGATGAATGAGAGAGCATCTTTCTGTGTAGGACAAAAGTGCAACTATTCATCCTCAAAATTAGGGGTGAGTGGAATTGTAAGATCTTCCACAGTAGTTTGACTTCGAAAGCTTGCTTCTGAATTATTTTTTAAACCAATGATTCTCACAATATCAAAATTTATGATTTCCACAATGACCTACCCACCATTTAACCTTTGAACGTCAAGGCACACGTTTTGCATCCGATGGATGACAAAAAATCAATCTATAGAGGAAATTTTTTTGAGGATGACAAAGAATCAATCTATAGAGGACAAAAGTGCAACTATTCATCCTCAAAATTTTGTGTGGAAAGGGGATATCTTTTGCACTAGTTTGACTTCCAATGAGTACTTTTGGATTATTTTAAACTGGTGATTCCCATGGTATCAAAAATTCAAAATGGATGATTTCCACGAGCACCAATCCATCCTTTAACCCCTGAGTGCCCCAGGGCCAAAATATGGCCTCTCCATTTTTTGAAAGATGTCCTTGTTTGACACTTATAATCTTTTCAATGGTACGGTCAAAGGACACATCATTTTTCTTGTATCTCCATACCTCTCTCTACTAACAATTGGTATGGTCATTTAATGTGGATCTTTTCTTAGGTAATAGTTTAATTGGAATGAGTATAAAAAAGCTTGAATTTCTATGACCATGGACTGGGTGCCCTTAACCCCTAAAGGATGTTGCCCACCAAAAGGGCTGGCGTATGTTGTCCATATATTGAATGTATTGAATCCTCTCTGAACACTCAAAACTTCCCAAAACATTCTCAAGGTGACCAGTAGTATGACTGTGACTAGGTTTGAAATTTATAGCTTGAATGGGATTCATGTCCTACTCAATTTTCCCTATTGTATTCAAAAAGGGATAACATATAGAAAACGATAACATCCTTTAGGGGTTAACCCCTGAGCGCCCAACTCATGTTCACCAAAATTTGAACCTTTTCGCACTCATTCCAATCGAACTATCATTAAAAATGAGATCTACAAAAACTAACCGTACCGATTCAAAGTAGACCCGTACTCTAAGCTATGGGCAAATGGACAAATGATTTGACCGTACCGTTCCAAAGATTATAAGAGTCAATCAAGGGCAATCTTTCACATTGGAGAGGCCATATTTGGGGCGTTGGGGCACTAAGGGGTTAAGGTAGAGACTCCTCCCTGCCAAGTGTTATAACTTGAAAATTCTCGTGAAGATTCCTGTCTATCACAAGACATGAAGACAATTGCTCCTTTTGTTTTTTTGCTTTTCCATCTTTTCTCAAGTACAGACTTTCCATCTGCTGTCCAGTAAGTTAGCAGTCAACATTGAATGGGGGCGGGGGGGGGGGGGGGGGGGGGGGGGGGGGGGGGGGGGGGGGGGGGGGGGGGGTCCATTTTATGCAACCATCTCCTCCTTTGGCCACCTGTTGCACTTGTACAGCTGGCTATAGATCCCTTCAACTTTAGCATTAACTATTATGGCTTCAGCTCATCATACGTAATACTGACTCTTGCAATACAACAATGTAACTTATTGGTTGAAAATCTACTGGGGAAAATGAGTATTTTTCACTACACTACAGTCAAGTATGAGGTAACTTATTTGGGCACCAATGAATAGTGAGTGTGGGATTGTGGTGTCTCAACTATGGCCCACATTGACATCACATGACATGATATGACCGAGCAATGGTCCTCTCCATGCTGGGAAGGTATTATATTTTGCTAGATATTTGGGAGGGGATTTCTTAATTAACCCATAATCCTAGGACGATGCAGGGGTGACATAACATTCAGTAGCAAGCATGGTCTACAGTGATGGTGTGGAATATTCCACATCCAACATCCTCCACATGTCCAATTAGCTACTGATGAAGGCTATTGGGTGTGGTATATTCTACACCATCTACCCTAAGCCAAGGGAGTGCTAGAGCACGCTACAAAATATTATGGCCCCTGGAAATCATGTGTTTTAATACCGTGTAACATCATGTGTATAAGAAAATCCAAAAGCACTCATTGAAAGTCAAGCTATTATAGAGGTTCTCCACTTTCCACACAAAATTTGAAGGATGACTATAGTTGCACTTCTATCCTATACAAAAGAATTTGTTGTCGTTCATCAGACACTTTGTGTCCATGGTGTCCTTCTTGGGTTAAATGACGGGTTGGTGACTGTGAATATCATCAATTTTGATATTGTGGGAATCATTGGGTTAAAAAAATTACAAAACATGCGTTGGAAGTCAAACTACTGTAGAAGATCTTCCCTTTACCCCCTAATTCTGAGGATGAATAGTTGCACTTTTGTCCTACATAAAAAGATGCTCTCTCATTCATCAAGCAAAAAATGGCCTCGCCATCGTTTATGG
Source organism: Pleurozium schreberi (assembly GCA_006891605.1). Classification (NCBI taxonomy): domain Eukaryota; kingdom Viridiplantae; phylum Streptophyta; class Bryopsida; order Hypnales; family Hylocomiaceae; genus Pleurozium; species Pleurozium schreberi. The sequence continues at coordinate 143,320 of VACF01001736.1, read as the reverse complement.
GTTAATTCAATAATTGGAATTAGTTGTGGAGCAAAATAAGACAATTTTGTCTCTGCTTTTTAAGAATGCAAAAGGACATCTTGCCTCAATGTTTAGCAATATTACAACAAGTTAGTGCCAACATGAACCATGCTCTAACACTTGGTTCTATGGTGTATAAAGCCCACCCTTTCTACTAGTATTTACTACAATAGAAACATAGTGGGTTTGATCAAGAATTGTTGCAAAGAATTGAACCAAAGAAAAGTAGATTGAAATTGAGAGGTTTTTAAGTCGCAATGAGGAAAAATAAAATAGAGAAAAGGAGGATGAAATTCAAAATATCATGTTTTCAAAAAGTGGTAATTGAAATCAAATTTTCAAATTTTGAGTAACTATTGATCTATTGATCTCTAATGGGTGTATTAAACTCTATTATTTTTTTTCTACTTGTCATTATATCATTCATAAAATTCCAATTGTTATGACTTTATTGCTTAACTACCTCTTTAAACCAAATTGAGTCTAACTTCATATCCAAAAAACTTCAAATGAATCATTTGAAAGCTTTGAGAAAGAAACATCTTGTATAGGAATGGAAATTAGAAAGTTTATTTTACAATGTTGTTGTACGTAGAAAAATTTATATTATAGAACATGTTGGCATTAATAGCACACTTTCTTTTATTGATTCAAATATTAAAGGATCAACTTCATAAAATATATTTAAGTTTGATCATGATTTCAAATTACTTTTGCAGTTTTAACACCCTCATGGTCAAACATTATAATATTTCAATCCATAAGTGATAGTGTTTTGTTTTGTTTTCCATTGGTGATCTCTAACATGTCTAGTTTGAATTTGTATGGTAACAATTTTAAAAAAACTTGCTACAATTTATGAAAATAAGGTTGTATTTATTATATTGAGAGTTTAATTTCGCAGTCTCATTTTTATCCTTGACTCGTAGTTAAACAACTCTATCTCTTTACTAGTATTCTTTTATAAATAGGTGACAACACCAACTTTTAGAATTTCATTATTAGATCACTATTTGAGCATTATTTATTTTTGGTTTCAATTACTATTTTTAATTGAATTTTCCAATAACTAGCATTCTTTCTCAAAATCTGCAAAAAGTCTCAATATAATGAATATGGCCTTAAATGTGTATAATACCATTATCAACTCTTTGAGATTATTCAAAAAAAATAGCATTTCATAATAAGTGATTTTTTCAATACAAAATAAAATATTAAATGAATTTTTTTTGTTCAAATTTTTTTTTCATATGCCATTTTCAGACCACGCCATTTAAACTATCTAGGATAAGAATTCAAGCAGAAAAAATAGACATTCTGTATTGGGCTTCGTCCTTCTCATCAACTTATTTTTTTGGCAAAATTTCCTTCGCCTCGGTGATTGCCTTATACAAAATTTTCAATTATATATGCATTTGATTGCAAGATCATGAAATTTTCTCAAAGATTCATTGATTTCATCCACTTAATAAAAATCTCACGTGAAAAATATAAAAATTTAATAGTCATTACCCACACTATTTGAGTGGTCCACTTCCTCAAACTACTTGTAGTTGAACTACGTCTCCGAAAGCACCTCTGATTCCAGTACAGGTCCGTCACGATCTCAAAGAGGACCTCGTTTGGTAATGTCAATATCGACATGTGAATTAGGGGATGTCGCTGCCAAGGAAGTGCGCCTGAGACAYACTCCTGCAGCCAGAGTTTTTGTTGCAGCGGCGGCCACCATAGCCACTACTCAGAGCGCTCGCGTACTTCTTTGCGCTTAAGCCACTGTGTCGTTCTATCAGATTTCCAATTACCKTGAAAATTAGACCTCTGTAGCTTTCCTCCGGGTGCGCCGATTCTGTAAATTACATTTTCTGAGGGATTTCGTGTTTTTGGTGCTTCTTGCGGCATTGCTGCGCTGTGAGACGAGACGAGAATGCGATTACGGTGAGTGTCAATAAATTTTTGGATTAGAATTCATAGAGCATGAATTTACTTGCGATGAAAGAATTAAGCTAAGGTTGCTTCTGTGTCTCTGTGTTTAGCAGAGTTTTCGTGGAATGATTTTGTTCCATGACGAGAGTGTGTGCTCGTTAGCGAATTTCTTAAGTATATCAGCACCGATTTTAAATTTTAATAGTGAGTGTTGTCGTTCGGCCTCCTCGTGGCCGTGCTATGTCGCGTTTCTGAGTTCTTTACGATTTGCGTGAGATTCGTGTTGTTTATTTTTGCAAGCAGTGTCACGATGCGTGTGAAGACAGTAGAGTGGAGTTCTTTCTTTACAGAGGGAATTTTCTTGAGATCATAGAATTAAGCTACGAGAACTTAGGTTGCCTCTTTGTCTTTGTGTTCAGCAGAGTTTTGTGGAATGTTGTTGTTCCGTGTGACAAGCGCTTGTGGTTGGTATCCAATTTTATCAAGTACAGGTGCAAGGAAACTTTTTGTTATTAGCGTGTGTCCTCGATTTGTCTTTCGGCTTCCCTGCGGCCATGCTGGTTCGCATTCCTGAGTTCTTGCCGATTGAGTGAGATTCTCGTTGTTTGTTTTTTGTAAGCAGTGTTGTGATGACTCTGTAGCGGAGTCTTTTCTTTGTAGTTGAGGGGCTTATTTTATCAAAACGCGGAGGTGATAATCGAATGGTTTAGGATCCTAATAGAAGCATTAGTACGAGTGTACTTGTTTTAGTGAGTTGCCTGCCATAATTAAGTCGTTTCTTTATCTTGGTCTTGCTTCTGTCCTTATCTTTCCAGCACATACATTTATTTGCTGAAATGTTYTGCACCAATATTTCGGGGATGTATTCCATCAGTTCTTGTTCTGCAATTTTCGGTTATCAGCTTCTGTACCGTTCTTTAGGCTACATCTACCGCTGATTCTTTCTCAAACTGCAGATTGGTTGCCTTCGCACTTTTCAACTTTTCTGCTTAGCTCATACTCTTTACGCCTTCGTGTTGCAATATGCCAGTATCCTGAAACAGAGTCGCGGGAAGATGATGCGATTCGTGAGCTGCACGTTTCATATTCGAATTGCGATTGGTAGATCTTCCAATGTATACATTGAATTTTTTATGTAATTATCTTAGCACACAATTTAATATAAGTCTGGTTAATTCCATCTATTGTGCTAACGTATTTTGCAATCGAGGCTAGACCTGAAATTTTATCTTGGCTCTTAATGAGTACGGGCGAATGGCTTTCGTGTTCTACTACGGACTTGAATCCTGGATGTTGGATTTGYGGTTAGCTCTTCAAATTTCTCCTTACGAGGTTGAGGAACGTGTTCGTATGATGACATTGAGCTAGCATTGTAATACTCTCAAAGTAAAGTATATCATGTTTGGTACAGAGAAATTGTTTCCTTCATTTAGGTATTCGAAACGGCTGTTACGGTGTTGACGTGTTTGTGGTCGCTGTCTTTTCACGCTTGAGGACCCTGTACTTGTGCTACTGCCGCTGTTATGTCCACCTGACAGAATGTGTCTTTCATAAACAGTTCAAGGTACCGCACCGAAAGAAACCTTGCTAGGTGCTTGCGCGGGGCAAGAATTTCCTGAATGCGGATGATATCTGAAGCTCAGAGTAGGTCTTTGAGCCGATCATGAATATTCGTTTCGGTACAATATGAGTAATTCAAAGCATTGTTGCAACAAATTAATTGCGTGCCATTGTGGGGTTTGGGCTCGTTAGTGACTGAAACGTCGCTCCTGGAGAAGTTAATGGGATCCCTTGTTTGTGTTGTTGCAGGGAACCGTATAATGGGAGCATCTTATTCAGGAACAGTTGAGAGGATGAGATTWTTATGTAAACAGCAACACAGTGTTGTAGTCGATTACATGCGTGTTCCTTTTGTTATGTTCCGGCGGAATTGCCAGGTATTTTCGTAGTATCATGTGCTTTTTTCGAGAGAAATTTGGAACTTACAGAAAGTAATTGTATGGGTTTATTTCTAGAGTCACACGTAAGGAACAAATACATTTACCCTTTTTGATCTACATGTTGAGGGTAACCACGTTGCGTCCACCTGACCTATATTGGTTGTTTTTCTCATTTTCATACATGAATCTGAAACATTTGCTATGATTGTTACCAGACGGCAGTGTTATTTATACGGAATTTGACAAGCCAGCCCTTACACCCGCCCTTTCTGCTGTACACCATTCTCTGGACACTGATGCTTGCAGCAACCGTGACAGTAGCTGCACTCAGCCTGGAGATGGGTTTTGGGATTGCTACCTCTCCCCACGCGGAAATAGCAGAGTCTTGTGCTTTGCAAATTAACAAAGCTTCGCCATCTTGTCGACGGTGTTTCCGGTTGCCACTCGATGGTCCCCGCGATGGTCTTTGTGTTCCTGCAAGTTTATTCAAGAAATCACCGATGGATTTTGCAGTGCCGCCTATCTTTGCCGCCCTTGTAGTGACAGCTTCTGCCTTGTTCGTTCAAAGCCTGGGACTTTGGAGTTACTAGCTACTCTTTGTCTCCAAACGAATGATGCGTATGAGGAATTATCGAATGACACGCCAAGGTTTCAAACCCTGTATATGGCAGTTGGATGATGGGCTGTTCCTTGGCTATAGTGTTCTCCGGACTTAATAATCACTCAAAACTGGAGATGCCGTGGGTGTAACGATCAGCCTCAGCTTACATATCTCTATGGCATGGACTTCTCGCATATTTGTAGGGAGGATAATTGTCGAGTATTGTCTGCAATTTTCCAGTGAGTGGCCTGGGACTTTGGTGGTCTTGTACTGCAGGGCTGTGATGATACGAAGGTTACGAACTGGAAGGTGTGAGCAGTCTCACTCCACGTTGACGGTCCACTGACCGCAAACTTTGTCTCTAGCTAGTCTCTAGCTGGTTTTGGACGGCTAGCAGAATAACTTGTCATTTATTTAGGGCATGCACCGTAGTATAGTGATGGTACTGCGTGGCTGTGTTTTGATGGCCAATTTAGCAGCCTCTGAAAGTGCTACTGACCAGATGATATTTCCTCATGGCTCCTGTACAATGTAGATTATCAATTGAGCTCGGAGAATGTTCAGGACATCAGTAAATAAATATTCTGTTGCGAAGGCGTCCTTCTGTAATTCAGAAGTGATGACAATCATCTATGTTGGATTCCTCCAGAAATGTGCGGGTTAGTCTCTTGAAACTTGGTATRTACGCTGCAATGACCACAACAGCGCGTGGAGCCAAAGAGTTAGTGCTCAACGGTTTTAGAGTGTGAAATGACTGCTGACAAATGAACAGTTGAACATGTATAGCCCAGCATCAGGTTCAGGTGACGACGTAAGTCACGTAACAACGGAGGGTCAACCTTTGCAGGATAATTTCTGATATTCCAGTTGGTGGAGGCACATGGGAAGCATGAAGTTGCACGCAGTAATAGCTACGGTATTTGTTCTTAGGGTTGCAAGGTTCTCAATGAMGTCATTTGGACTGGTGTGGTTGGAGAAAGACGTGCGAACTTTTGAGTTCAGGCCGCCTCTCTGAGCTCTCTATTTCCGTATTTTTGAGTCAAAGTATTGCTGATGCAAGTAGCCAGGATGAATGTTCATGGGCGGTACTGCGGTAGTTGCGTCTGCTCTGCCAGGGTTACGGTACAGTAATGCTAAGTGATTGTCAAAGCATAACTAAGCTTACGTCCTCGTCTGCTGACGAAAGTCAGACCCGTGGTGGGATACTGGTAATGGCTTCGTGGCAGGTCTGAGTCGGTGGTGCAGCCTTACTAATTACGAATTTATGGATTTGGTGCAGGCTAGTTTCTCCCGCCATGACCTCAGCAAACCAACCAGAAGGCTTGTTGATTAAGAATTTCAAACAATCAGTTTCATTCCTTCTCTGGTATGATTTCTTCATCGTGTGTCCATCGAATATTACCCCTGTCAGTATGCAATTGTGTACCCTACTAGAATATACCCAACTTTAGAGCGATGTAGAAAAGCAATCAAATTTCAGTCTTATTCACGACTCCATTATTGATATGATTGCACTTGAATTCCACCCGTACAACCGTACAACAGTGTATTAACCCTTTAACGCCCGTGGTCGATTCTGGGGGTGGAGCCGGTTWTTTCCATTTTCAGAAATTTAGCACAGGAAAGTGATAGGAGATTGCAAGCATTTCTGTGTTTGCTGTTCCAATGTAAAGTACTTGGTGATTCGCACCTCCTATAGAAAATTTGAATTGCTTTATCATTCCAATTTTCTGTTTATAACAATTGTGTATGAGCATGTGTTGTGGTATGTGCAGTAAAAGTGTTTTGCATGCTATGTGCTTGGCTTTTCAATTACTGCATTTAAACTTGTTTGTGTGAGAAGCCATAACAAGTGAGGTGATTCATAGCAACTTTTTTTTCTCAAATCTACAAAATATACAAGGTCACAAAAGGCAAGAATTGAGAGCCCTCATTTTAGTGTATAAATCAACCCAAATTTCACATGCCAGCTCTGAATAAATCCATTTTTGTCCAACTCGAACCCAAATAGAATTCTCCACATCCGTTCTTATGGTACGTTCGCACTTGGTGGTAATTAAAATTTTGGTCTCATTACAGAGGGGGTGGTTAGACACAGTATCCCACTGAGCCTCTTTCGAGGGCAGGGCTGGGATGCAGGCAGATCAAGGCTTGATCTGCTCCACAACCCTCTCAAGACCCCATAATCTGCTTTTAATTTTGGTTTAAAATTGATTTTTCCATCTAATTAAAATAGGATGAAATAGGACACAAGATTTTCAATGAAAAAAAATAGAACRAATGGTATGGATCTTGAGCAACATATTCCATTTCTTGTGCCACTTATTCAACACAGTCCCGYAGCCAATTTTTTGTTGAAGTTGGAGTGGAGAGAAGATGTTTATACTAGTGGAGTAGTGGTGGGTGAAACAAACCATGTGGGATATGTGAATTAGGCCAAAAAAAAAGCTCCTCCACTCATGGTTAAGTGGAAACGCAGGAATTGTGATAAAAGTCAAATTTCAGACCTCATTTAGACATAGTAGACTATATTTTTTCAAAAAACTTCAAACTAAGAAAAGTTGGGGAATCAAGTTAAATTTTATCCCCAAAAATCCATTTGAGATTTCAATACTCCACCTAAAAGTTATGAACAAATTTCAAAGGAGGTGTTTGAAAATGTCCAAAAAAATGTCCCTTCCACCCCACCCCACCCCATCTAGAATTAGTCTAGAATTGTTACGTGACGCTTCAAAATCTCAAGCGGATTTTGGGTGCTTTCACCTTAGTCACTAAATAATTCTCTAACAAATTTGTTGAACTTCTTAGTGACCATGTTCTCCAGTCAGTTTTAGATGTTGAGCTTCCACGGAGATCATTGGCATGAGGTTGGAGGACCACCCGTGCGGGAGTCTCCTTTACTCGTGAACAATGTTATGTCAAGAGACATGCCTTTCTTGCTTGTCTGTAAGTAAAATATTTCTTAGTAGAAGGTAGGAGGCGCTTAAAGCGACCATTTAAGAGCTGATAGCCTTCTCAGGGAAGCTAAGCTCCGTGAAATAAATTTAGTAAATTTTTGTAGGAAGATAAATGGAATTGGAATCTAACTCAACTTGTTTCTTATTTTTTGGACCTTTACGGAGTTTATTACAAATTTTTGAAGTTGCAACGCAATGGTCATCAAAAGCAACCACCTCCTAAAATGTGAACAATTGGTGCATTGAAGAAAGAAGAATGTACCTCTGAACCAAGTTTGCTTTTATTTCTTGATCATAGTTCGAGCCTCTTATCTTACCTGATTATTGCATTAGATGTTTATTCAGCCCCGTTGGAGATTGTTTCACGGTTGTTACCTGAAATTTTTTTCCTACACAGGGAACCAACAACTACACTAATGATGTTAAATAGTGTTAACTACACTAATTGATTTAAAACAGTCATAAGTTTTTACTCTTAAATAATATTTTTACCAACTATAGGTACAGAGTTTTCCCAACTATAGTGCTAATAGGATCCATGCCTTCAATAAAAATATTCAAGAAGTGTAAAAACTTATAGCATTTCTAAAATAGTTAGTGTGGGTACACTAATTAACATCATTAGTGTAGTTGTCCGAAGGTTTGGATTTCAAAAAAAATTCAAAAATTCAAAAATGTCAAAATGTATAAAGAAACTGAAAAAGTGATTTAATTTTTTTTCCAAAGATTATTTTTTAAAATATTTAATAATTAGTTGAAAAATTAATTAAATTGATATTATCTGACATGGCAGTCTCTCGGCCACGTCAAAATGCCTATGTGGTAGAGTTCCCGAAGTTCCCAATGCGATCCCATAGCCCGTGAACCCGCAGTCTTCTCAACGTTCCCAAAAACATCTAATGTGAGATTATCCAATTAAAGTAGAGGTACCTATAACAGATTATTTAAGCATTTTAGCCTCAAGGATGTGGGAAATTTGTTGAGAAATTGAGCTTATTGTGTAAAAATATAAAGATGAGGAAGAATGCAAAAAAAAAATAGATTCTTTTTTCAAGAATGAATATTTTATTCAATATAAATGTGGATTTCTTATTCCAACCCATTCCGGGCTCATAGACTCACGTGTCTGTTATGGTTAGTTTTGGCACTTTTCCTAAGCAAAGAAAGAAGAGAGATGAGTGGATGACAAGGTTGAGGACAAGGTACAAACAAAGAATCTTTTTCATTGAACAATGCATCCAAGTGTTGTCCACAATAGGTCACCCTACAAAGCCATCACAGGGTGGCTGTCTAAAATGGGTGCCTTTACCTTACAGTGAGAAACTCCTTGATTTGCATGGTCCTTAAAAAGAAAGTGCTAGTTGGAGGCACAAGTTTTGACACCCATGAGGTGATGGAAGAGGATTCTCTCACTTTTAAAAGGAGTGTTTGTTAAAGATATAGGACCATAACATTCCTGAACTTCAAGGCAGGAATCTCTTATTTTCCAAGAGTCCAAAGCTCTTTTCAATATCTTGAAAGCTAACTTGTCCATGTCACTAGTAGAAAACAGGCTATAAATGACTGTCCTAAATGACTGAAAATTGTTCACAATGACTACAAATGAGTCATTGTGAACACTTTTTAGTCATTGAGGATAGTCATTTAGGACATGTTTTTCTACTAGTGTGTATTGTGGACAGTTGAAATACAAATATATTCTTCTTGTACTAAGTGCTATTGTAAAAAGACCCTCTTACCTTTCTATTTGAAGAAAAAGAGAAAGAATGAGCAAAGAAAGAGCTAAATGGCAAGGTGCTTAGATTTCCGCATGACTTACCGGATGGAATCAAGAATTTACACTAAAATCCAACTATTACACTTTAAGTTACTTGCTACAAGAACTGGATGGAGGACAACCGGCATCCCAACATAGGGACAATCTAAATGTTCAACTTGTAGAGCAGGTCTAATAATCTTTCAAACTGCCTATTTTGCCATTCAAAAAAATTTACATAGCAAAGAGTACAATTTTTATTTTTTTTCTTGCATAATAAACATTCAATTCTTACTCAATTCCAATCAAGCATACCAAGTTTCAGTTTCAAAAAAGAACAAAACTCCATATCAAATGAATTATATCATTTAATATTCATTTTAATTGATTGAAAAACATTGATGATGAATTTTTTTTTGTTGATTCAATTGCATAAATATGTAGGGAACATCCATACACACATCTTTTTGTCAACAACCATCTTGAAAAAAGTTTGAGGATTCCCTCTTATACATATTTCATTGTTGGAGTGATAATCGCAGATCACGGAGCGGTAAATCCTTACTGATGTGGTCCTGGCAGAAATTCCTTGGCCATGTGAATGTTGTGATCTTCTCTGTACCGACCCTCTATATTTCTCCACAAAATTCATCACAAAGAATTGAGATAAGGTAGGTGGTCCATAAAGTTCCTATCTCAGGGCTAAAGCTGCATTTTGGCAAGGTGAAACTGCTTGAAACAATTTTCAATAAATTTTCCTTGAAAAGACAAGTGGAATTGGCATCTAATCCAAGTAGTTTCATATTTTTTGGAGCTTTGTGGAATTAGTTATGATTTTTTGAAGTTGCAAAAAGTGCATTTCTATGGGCTCTAAAACCGACCACCTCCTCAAATGTAGACTGCTTGTACATTGGAGTGTGCAAAATGTACCTCCACAACCTGATTGATTTTAGAACCTGCTCCATTTTAGGACCTCCTACCTTACCTCCGTGGCATGTACTACTGTCATAGATCCTCACTCTAGGATCACTGACGGGCGTACATTTGGTTGGTATTGGGTTTGCCTACCTTAATACATGCTCATCAAACCTCCATACTGGTCGACTGCAAAATGTTGGGCAAAACCCTGACAGTAAGGTAAGACAGCCCATTGTGATCAGAATTTGGAGTTTGGCCTCACGCTACTGTTGAAAATTTTCAATTTTTCCCCACTTAAAGACAAGTGTGAGAAACAGCAAGTGCAATTGAAATTATATATTTTCCATAAAGTATGAATTTTCTAGGAATTTTTAAAGTGTTTAGTTTTCCATAGCCCAACAAGGTGTGTAGACCACCCCATAGCCAACAAAATCTGAACCCATGATGGTCATCTCACCATCTAATGCAATCACAATATTTTCTAACATGGAATGCCTAAAAAGTCAATCCTTGTAATGAATTTTACACTGAAAAGTTGGAAGTGCCTTATGTGGTCACTAATCACTCCATCACTACCATGTAAGACATTGATTGTGGCCCAAATCTCACAAAACTAAAAAAACCACTATGGGGCCACTTCATAGGTGACCACTATGGAAGAAATAACCGCAATGGGCTGACTTACCTTAAGTTGTGCATTCATGATCAAATGTTCTAATCTAAAATTCTACTCTTCTGAAACCAGATCTGTCCAAAACACATCTGATTGAAGATCGATTCAACCTGGCAACAGTCAAATTGTAACGATGAATGGAAGTCGTTCAGGCTCAACAATAGGCAGCACACGCACTATGGTCGTCGAGCTGATTGATGAGCTTTTCCTGAGCATGCTGGCTGAATCTTGGCGGTGAAAGTCGGCGTTAAAGACGGCAAGTATTTAAAATTATTTTTAAATACTACAATTCTACAATTGGACATTGTGAGGAGACTGGTGCGTGTTTCCCTACATTGTCACTGGGTTGAGAATCACAGATTTTTCTTCGACATCTGTTTACAATAAATAAGAGTCGGCAGTCGTCTGCGAGGACTGACACGACACAACAACCATGGCAACCGGGTTATTTATCCGGAAAGAATTAAATGACCAATGAAGGTCGCTGCGAGGACTGACACGACACAACAACCATGGCAACCGGGTTATTTATCCAGAAAGAATTAAATGACCAATGAAGGTCGTTGCGAGGACTAACACAACACAACAACCATGGCAACTAGGTTTTTTATCCGGAAAGAATTACACACCACGGGCTTCACCGTCAAGACACAAGAGGAGGAACACGAACAATACCACCATGAGAGCAATGTCACCATGGGGAATTGAACTGGCAACCTCATGGATGCACTTAGTGGTTGAGCCATCACCCGGGGTAGTTTAGGGTCATTTCGGACCTGTGTGTCACAACTTTCAATGCTCTAATTGTCTTATCTTGTAATTTTAGAGAAGCTATCAAAGACTCTTGGTGACTTAGTTCAAAATTCTCACAATCAATGGAAGGTCAAAATTGGAAGCTATGGTTGGTGGTATATTCTTCAATTGCCTCAWGTAGAACACTATCAAGACCAACCACTCATGGACTACTATTGCAATTGTATTCCAAGACCCTACGAACTTGTTCTTGAGAATTATTTAGTCCATTAGTCAAATCCTGAGAGTTAAATAAGGTTTTTGTGATAAGCTTGCTTTGGTAGTGTATCCTGAGCCTTAGCCAAATAATCAAGTTGCATTGTTGGCTTTCTAGGGAGCCTACTCAAGTGGAAGGAATTCTATGTGATTTGAAAGGGTGGATCAAATCCTTGGTTGCCAATCCAAAATTCATACACTTTATTCTATCTTATTATGTTGTGGGAAAATAATCCATCAAGTTATAATGTCATTGGTTTATAACTATTGCATGCGATGCTTTAGTGCCTCTAATTGAATTAGGATGTAGGAGCCAAAGATGTGATTTGAGCCAAATTTTATATCCCTCTTCTATAAGTTTATTTTATATGTTACACACTTACACAATTCTTGAGCTTGCTTATGATTAAACACACTACATCAGTTAATAAATGTTCTTGAATTGTTCTTTTTGTCATTTGAAGGACATTCTATATTATTTGCGATGTCATTCACCTTTAACAACACTAGTAAATGTTCAAACTAAAGATAGTAAGACCAATTTTTTTAAGAATCATAATCAATCAGTGCCTCTTCTTGAAATTATCTATATCATTGATTCATGTAGAGTTTTCTCTCTTCTTTCTATTGATACTCTCCACATAGTTTTTCTTGAAACTTCCTCAATGAATATTAGTTGTGCATCCATAAGAAGAGAGAGCTAAGAGTTTTGCAAGATCCAAATGACTATGGCAAAGAAATTTCAAGACTCTTAGCTCATTTGACTCTACGTTGACAACTTATATCATTCATTTCAAGTAACAATGTTAGGTGCACATACCATTTTTTTATGACATTCAACAATTTTGAGTTTTTAGTCAATCATGAGTAATTGAAGACTAGAAGAGATTAATTGTAACTCAATGTAGACTTCCCCATTTTTTAAATAAACTTCAAACACTGTTATTTCTACTATTTAAGAAGTTCTGGAATGTACCAAGTAATAATTCTAGAAACTTCCACCTTTCTAGAAGAACCTTGCTATAGCAAATGCCAGGTCTTGCAGTAGCCTTGTTAGTGCACCTCCTCCCTAGTTCTAAAAACTTGCACATGCACTTTCAAGCTTTGGGTATTTGAATCAAAGTCAATACCCCAAGTTTCATTCAATTTCTAAGTAGTTGAACACCCATATGATATACAAATTTGCTTGCAAGATCATTTTTCATCATGCACTACATCTTTCACCATGCAAAACCAGTTGCAAAACCCTCAAAGAATTGGATGATAGTGGATACAACACTCACTTAGGTGTCAAATGACCACAAGGAGTTCATCCAAAAATCGACCCAAACTTAAAAATTCATGCTTTGAAACCTTGATTGACTCTGAAAGATTATGTTACAAGAAATTTGATTATGTCATGTTATAAGTTAATGAAGTGAATGAATTTGTTGGCAAAAAGATTGTTTTCTTTTTCTTTGCATATATTAATGGAATTCGTACCATACATCTCGATTTTGGTCCTCCATAGAATTGACACTTGTTCATTGTTGATTCAATTATAGTTAAGTTCAATGCTAGTTTAATGTATTTTTTGGCACTGCCTATTGAAGCAATAATAAATCAACATTAGATGGTACAATCATATCTTTATACTTATCAAACAATTGGCATTGTAGCAACATCCAAATAGTGTTCTTTTTCTTCCATTTCTTAGTCAATACTAAGTTTGTGCAAATTGATTCAATACTTTATAAACAAGTATTCAAGATGCAACATTGCATCAACCTTGTTTCTATATCAAATCACCAATTAATCTTCTATAACATTGATTGAACATTATTCATGCAACATCCAATCAATTATACGATGTTGTTTAGTTATTGAGTCAACACTATTTTAACACTAATTAAGTGATTCAATTAATTGGCATAGTCCAGTAGTTTAATAATTTCAAGGCAAGGACTTATAAATTGGTAATTTTATGCATAATATGTAAATGGAGATGACAAAAAGTACATGTACGTGCATCCTCATGCCATCTTTAGCCACCCACAGACAATCAATCACCCTCAAATAATCAACCACCCAAGCCAAATGCAACTTTATACAGCTTGGTCATCAATACTATCAACTAACATTGTTGGCAATTGAGTATTCAAAACTTGAATGAATTTACAAAGAAGAAGCCTACTTTTATAAAATGAGGAATCACTTGCACAGCTTTGAGGATAAAAGTTGTTTCTATTACTACCTAAGCTTCTATTTGTGTCTGTGACCACTTCAACTCTGCACACTCCATAGTAGTGTTGAACCTCACATATTGATACATTCGTACAAGTGCTAAATTTTTTGTTACCTTGTTTCTCTTTGCATCCAATAAGCTACATTGAAATAGCAAACAAAGCTGACCATATGAAGTCCTCTCCTCTTCACCAACATCTTCCATTTAAATGGCAACTGTGTTGAAGTATGTTCTAAGAATCATTCGTTCCGGGCGTTCATCCATCTTCCTATAGTACATCCATCGATCACCTGTACATGAGTTAGAACAAGATTAGTTGGTAACTGTCACTTTAACTTAGTATTGTATAGATTGATTATCAGGAGTAGTGGTGATTAGTAACAGACGTAGTGGGCAAGCACTTGAGCTCCCACTGTTGCTGTGTATTTATACTTGGACTTCTCCTGGTTCATTATCTGAATGAAGCAAGCTTCAAATTCAATATGGTATCAGAGCGAATTACTTGAGAGTTAGCAGAATTGTTTACTTGAGAGATTGTGGTCAGTTGAGAGGACGAATGAGCCTGTGACGAGAGAGTGTTGAACTTGAGAAGAAGAAAAAGATCAGAGCTAGTCTTGTTGAAGTCTGAATGTCAATTGAGCATTGCTCCTGAACAGTAGCATTGAAGTCCAACTCAGTCGAGCGTTGCTACTGTTCAGGAGCAATAAGTCTGAATGTCAATTGAGCATTGCTCCTGAACAGTAGCATTGAAGTCCAACTCAGTCGAGCGTTGCTCCTGAATGCAAGAGTGTGTGTGAGTTAGAACCGTGTGAGTCAATACGAGCAGAGGCAAACAAAGTTGAGCATTACCGAGTAAAAACGTTAGTTGAGCGCTGCTCCTGAATCCTCAAAGAACTAGTTCTTTAGTGAGAGATAGATCTACAGTTACGATCAAAATGACAGAAACATCCAATGTCGCTTTTAGAGAGGGTGACAAGCTGAAAGGGTCCTCCAATTATTACGTATGGGCATTTAAGATGAGAGCGGTCCTGAGAGCCAAGGGTCAATGGGCGATAACAGAGACTGAGCAAAACCCAACAAATTTTCCAGCCACGATAGAAAGGGATGTCATGACTGAGGCACAGTTGAAGCGGAAGAAAGTCCTAGCATGTCGATTATTGTTACTTTAACTTCAGATGATATCATTGACCTCATTGCGGAACACACAGACCCGGCAGCAGCTTGGAAGGCGCTAAAAGATCAATTCAACTCTGGTGACCAGTCGCAGATACTTACACTGATGSGACAACTGCAGGGGCTTCGCATGAATGAAGGAAGTTCGATTGAAGATTACGTGAAGAAGGCAAGGGAGCTGAAAAACCGCTTGAGCAGCATGGGGGAAAAACTGTCAGACCGAAATGTCAATTAGCTCGTCATGAACGGACTACCGCGATCTTTTGAAAGCACGATCCAGACGTTAACTCACCTTGACCCAAACATGACGTTTGAAAAACTGAGCGCAAGTCTACTTTCAGAGGCACACCGATGTCAACACCAAGATCAGCAAGCTGGTGACGAAGAAGCGCTGGCGGCGAGTTTCCACAGACAAGCGGACATTCGAGGAGGTGGAGGACGTTGGTCGATGCGCGGTCGCGGAGGATTTCCAGGCAGAGGCTACTTCGGCAACCAACCGTATCCGCGACCACCGCCAATCTGCTTCAACTACCAGCAACCAAGACACATCGCCAGAGACTGTAAGCTGCCTCGCAAAACCTACCCACATCACAGTCAGGAGTCTGCAAGAAACACGATCTACGCCAACTCGGCACAAATGTTCGGTTCAGATCTAGATGACACTAACTCGTACTATGACCCGTACTATGATCCATACTACTGGGGAAACGGACCTTGGTATCTAGATAGTGGCACAACGGGTCATATTGCCGCAGACGCTCAGAAACTAGATCATCCACCTACCTCCAGAGTAGAGACCAGTACAGTCAAAACTGGAAGTGGGGAATCTCATGCGATTCATGAAACTAGCTCAGCCACTGTAAACACACAAGACGGTACAATAAAGCTGAAACCGGTTAAATACGTACCTAGCATGAAGAAGAATCTAGTCTCCGTTGGAGCTATTGCAGACTCTGGTCACCAAGTCGTCTTCTCTAGTAGTCAGTGTTGGGTCACAAACAAACAAGATCAAGTAGTTGCATAAGGGAAACGAGACCCGGAAAATGGATTGTACTGCTTTGGAAATCAAATTGAAGCATATTCAATCTATAGCAGTGATGTAGCTACACTTTGGCACCGTTGCATGGGTCATTTAAGCTTTCCCAGTCTATACTATCTATCGCAAACTCCACACGTCATAGGACTTCCCAAGATTGCTCTTGAGAAAAAGATATGCCACTACTGCCTAGCCGGACGTCAAGCCAGAGAACGTTTTCCGAAAGCTTCTCAAACTCGAGCATGCAGACCTGGACAGCGTATCCACACCGACATCATGGGACCCATGCAACGTGAATTGCTAGGAGGCTCGCGTTACGTCCTGATCTTCACCGACGATTTTTCTCGAAAAAACTGGACCTATTTTCTCAAACACAAAAGTGAGACCATGACCAAGTTCCGTGAATTCAAACGGAAGATAGAAGTTGAAACGGGTCGTTCGATACAAACATTACAATCAGACAGAGGCGGAGAGTACACATCGACAAAATTGAAGAACTTCTGCATGGAACATGGAATCCATCAAGAACTCACCCAGGCAAGAATACCGCAACAAAACGGCATGTCAGAACGATGGAATCGCACCATCATGGAGAGAGTGAGGAGCATGTCCCAAGACTGCAACTTACCGACCTACCTTTGGACGGAAGCAGTATCGCATGCAGCATATATGATAAATCGAAGCCCGACAAGGGCAAATTCGGGAATGACACCTGAAGCCAAATACTCAGGTATGGTTCCTGATATATTGACTCTGCGAATTTTCGGGTGTATTGTCTGTGTTCATGTACCGAAGAAAGATCGAAAGAAACTAGATAGCAAAACGCATGCATGCTTGTTCCTGGGAATTGACTGTGAGTCTAAGGCCTATCGCCTGTACGACAACCACAGAAAACGAGTGATCATTAGTCGTGACATTGTATTTGATGAAACACGAGTAGGGTTTCAACACCTTGAACCATTAGAACCTATGCCCAGCATCCCACAGTTATTTCAGAACAACCCTACGAGGGAAGATACAGATAATCACACCTCACGAGAATCAGAAACTGGCCTTGAATCGGTGCAAGACTCAGACCTAGATCCAAGTAGCTCACCAGTCTTGCACCCACAGCCCAATCTCCCCTACGAAACATGCCAAATAGAACAAGACAGCGACCCAGAGCATCAAACTGATCAAGTACCTTCGCGCACCAGGAAGCCTGCTCTCGTCGATCAGAACACTGGACCATTGGAGCGCCGCTATCCCAGTAGAAACCGAGCACCTTCTGTTAAATTGAAGGACTTCTGGACACTGATCTCAGAACTATCAGAAGAACCATTAGACTTTCATATTGCCTCGCAGCAAACGGAATGGCAAGAAGCAATAATTAGTGAGATCACGTCCATCCTCAAAAATAGAACCTAGGAAGTAATAGATCGACTCCCAAACCGGAAACCAATCACAGCCAAATGGTTGTTCAAAATCAAGAAAAATGCTCAGGGGAAACTCAACAAATTCAAAGCTAGGTTGGTAGCTAGAGGGTTTCAACAACAAGAGGGAGTCGATTACAATGATATCTTCGCGCCAGTGGTTAAATGGTTGACAATTCTTATCATGTTTGCACTTGCAATAAAACATGGGTGGTCCCTACATCAGATGGATGTGATCACAGCGTTCCTTAATGGAACCATTGAGGAAGACATACTCATGGAGATCCCTGATGGTTTCCCTGGACCTAGAGACAAAACAAAAGTATGCAAAGTAAATCATGCACTCTATGGCCTCAAACAGGCACCGAAAGCCTGGTATAATAGAATTTCCAAGTGGCTCAAGGAACAAGGATTGACTCAGAGCAGTAGTGATCCAAATCTCTACTTCTCTAGGAAAGATGGGAAGCTTATTACACTCTTACTCTACGTCGATGATCTGATTATCACTGGTGATGACGAACAAGAAATTAGAAACCTGAAAACCAAGTTGCAGGAAGAGTTCGAGATGACGGACCTGGGCGAAGCGAGCAGCTACCTTGGAGTCGAAATCCACCGCCAGCCCAACGGCATATACATAAACCAGAGAGGCTATATTCAAAAACTGCTTGCGAAATTCAATCTCCAAAACTGCAACCCCACTAGATTACCGATTGACCCCAAGGCTTCCTGCAGAAGGATACAGGAACTGCCAAAGTAGACCCATCAATCTATCGATCATTGGTTGGAAGTCTGTTATACCTTGCTCATACCAGACCTGACATATCTTATGCCGTAAGCAGTGTATCACGCTACATGGAAGAGCCAGAGGAGGCCCATTACCAAGCGGCCAAGAAAATCTTACGTTACCTCAAGGGCACAATGGACCATGGAATGTTTTTCCCATCAGACAACACCTGCACCTTCCACACATACACTGACGCCGATTGGGGAAGAGACATTGACTCTCGACGCTCCACCTCAGGCATTCTGCACAAGATGGGCAATAGCAGCATCCACTGGAGTAGCAAACCCCAACCAACAGTGTCACTATCGAGCACAGAGGCTGAATACAGAGTCTTCACGGACGCAGCCAAGGACATCATACACTTCCGACGGATGCTTCATGAACTGGGAGTACTTGACAACAATCCCACRGTTTTGCTAAGCGACAACCAATCGAGTCTCAACTTGGTCAAAAATCCAGTATTCCATGCAAGGACAAAGCACATAGAAATTCATCACCACTTTGTAAGGGAGGCCGCAAGTGCCGGCATCATACAGATGGTGTACATACCAACCACTACTCAATTGGCGGATTTCATGACGAAACCTCTTGCATACAAGAGCTTCATTGAAAATCGACGTCAAACAGGTGTACTTCCCTGTCCAATCTCTATTTCACAAACTTAATGCGTGCCCACTCAGGTGTCTGCAAGTTATCTAACCACAGTGATTTTCTACTAACCCTATGCTTAAAATCCGGTGCCCTCGGGTTTCTTCGAGTATTGCGATTATCCCACCAGTGTTCAAAATGATCCGCCAAGTCTCTCTAGTAAAGCTCCGTACCTAACCAAGTCGTGGTGCTATCACCAAAAACCCTAGCACCACTGCCAACGGACGACGAAGAAGACTCTACTGTAATGCTGTCCTAGCTGCCTCATCGCATCGCTGCACCAGATACCACAAGTGTACGCACACCTCCTGCAGCTTCTCACACACTCGACGGACAGCTAATGCGACGAGCCAAAGGATCAGTAGCAAAATCTGGACCTAGCCTTCCCAACACCAAGTCAGCATTTGGTCACACAACAACGCTCGACTCAAACCTATGTGTAATCAACAACAAATTCAAGCGAGACACCCACCAGCGACATACGCTCTTCAGCCTCGCGCAGCACTCGCACAGACTCAATCGGGAACAGCAATAGACGCACCATGTTTCTCTCCTCACTGAGCGGAAAAAAAAATTAGGGGTTCTTGGAACAAGGGAGGGTGTTGAAGTATGCTCTAAGAATCATTTGTTCCGGGCGTTCATCCATCTTCCTATAGTACATCCATCGATCACCTGTACATGAGCTAGAACAAGATTAGTTGGTAATTGCCACTTTAACTTAGTATTGTACAGATTGATTATCAGGAGTAGTGGTGATTAGTAATAGACGTAGTGGGCAAGCACTTGAGCTCCCACTATTGCTGTGTATTTATACTTGGACTTCTCCTGGTTCATTATCTGAATGAAGCAAGCTTCAAATTCAACAAACTGAATTGTACCACTCTTTTCCATGGAATTCGTGAGATGCTTGTGCATACATGGGCCAATAGCCAAAATGAGTACCACTACCAGGAGTTATAGCCAATGAGCCATAAATGTGCAGTACCTGTAATTGACAAAAGGGAGCATCATATATCAACAACTATGAACAAAATTCAAGCCCTAAGATACAAATACAGAAATAAACATATTAATTTTTTTGAAATGGTGGACATGATTTACTTACTCCAACATCTTTCAAATTGTTGTCATGGGTGTAGACTTTCAAGGTTGTTGCTAATTCCAAACCAATCTCTGGTTGTGCAAAAAGTATCTATTGTAGTTTGGTTGGATTTAAATAGCTAGAAGTGGCAATGCTATTTGGCATCAGAGTTCGTATGCGTAAGGTAGTTTGGTATCCRGCTAAGACATTTTGCCCAACCTCCACAGCCTGCAATCAAGGGTGATTGAAAGAAAGGGTGGTACTATTTCCCGTCACAATTGAAGTGACCTTGTTAATTTGGGGTATAACTTTTGGAGCACAAGTCCAATGAACATGAAATTTTTATTGAACATGTCTAACTTTATGGTAATCAGATCCCTTATTTTTTAGAAATTAAAAAAAAGCAATTTATATTTAAAAACTATTTTTGTTAATTTTTCACACTTTGAGGTTTTGGGGTTTTTACTACATTATAAGTCCCCAAATTTAATGATTTGGAGTTGAAAATTTCATGATCTATTTGAATAGTAGGAAGTCGTGTACCTACCAAAGGAAATATGAAAATATGCTATTTTATGTCCTCCACATGAGTACAAATAGCACTCTAATTGCACGCCATTTTTGAACATTGAAGATGTTTCTTAGATCATTTTTTTGGTGAAATCTCATCACCATGAACTCTTCCCAAATGGCCAATTTTTAGTCTTAAAAAAAATGTATTTTCCTATTTTTTGTAAATTAAAGTGTGAAATTACAGTGACAACAACTATTTTCATGAAATTTTGCACTTTTCTAGTTCTCCTACTTAGAGAATTTTTCTATGGTTTTCCTTCCTAGGGTACCTTCTTTGTAAAGGTTCATACATGAAATATAATTTTTATTATTTTAAAAAATTGTTTTTCTAATTTTAAAGTACTCCCAAAGAAAAAAATGAGTACTGTAAAAAACGCTACGCAAATTGCACACCCTTTCTTGCAATGACCCTCAACTCAAAAAATTATTACAATAACATGATAGCATAACAACTTAACCATAACCTTATATACTAAAGATATACTAATAATCTTTACACTAAAATTGAGCTTAGATTTACTTGACTGAAAATGTATTAGGATTTTGCCCTATGATTGACTGACTAACCAACTTGATAGGTTGAAGCGCTAATAGTAGATCTAGAGCATATCAAGTCTAGAGCTGTGGTTTTCTCAATAGTGGGTGCAAAACCTTCTCTTTCGTGGGCATTTTTCTGAAGTGCTTGTAATCTTTTGTGCTTCACAATATAGTTGATATAGTCTTTCCGATTGATGCATCTGTAAGTTGCTTTCATTTAAGCAATATGCAAGTGCTCATAAAGATTAGAGCTATATTCAAATGGCGTACCAGACCTCCAAATTGCATCACTAAAGTGGCTCATTACATGGACTTTCACTAAATGAAAATCTAATTTTTGCCATCTTGATAATGCTCTTGTGAACGCTTGAATTGCTCTGAGATTCTATGGAACAACAAAAAATGAACAATGAGGTTTTAGTTCATTGAAAWATGATGACCTATTAGTATATGAGAAAACTTACCCGTCTATGGTTCCATCTCATCTTCAAAACACAATAATGAGGATTAATTGAATATTAAGCATCCAAATCAAGTTGGAATGCAAAATACAAGCGAGAATACAAGAAGTCATCAATTAAATCTTTAATGAGCTGATTACTTACTCTTGCATGAGCTAATCCATGTCTATATGGGTGTCTAGTGGTCTCCCGAGTAAGGTTGAAATTGTTTTAGACAATGTTGCAATAGTAGGTGCAAGTTTGAGTTACAAGGCTCTCCTGCCTTGACTATCAATTTTGTCTTGAGAACCGTGAGGGTGTCTTGAGGATTGACTAGGTTTATTCCTCCCTTGTCTCAGGGTTGACAACACTGCAACAACACTACTTTAGTCCTTGCGCGGTAGAAAGCCCCAGACCAAAGATAATTTGGTATAGCAAACATGACTTTCTTAACTCTTGCCTGGATACCTCTCCATATGGAGGTGAAATAATAAGTGGAAGATAATAAAACACTATTCACTATTACGCCTCTCCCTGTTGAGTTCAGACGTGCTAAGCACCAATATTGTAATTTCCTAGTCATTTTCTTTTGTAAAGAGTCATGTGAGCTAGCTGGTTGGTCCATTCCAAACAGGGTACCTAATAATTTCGAGACACTATTGTCCTCTATCCATGTGATCCCAAGTTGGTGAGTCCAATCGGGTCTAGCCTCTCCTCTACTACCCTTCCAATATCCCAAGACTTTCCCCACTTCAAAACAAGCCTAGTGGCGGAGTAGAAGTGTCCCAGCAGAGAGATCATTGCAGTTGCCGAAGCCTGTTCACCTAACAACGTTAAGGATGTATCATCAGCGAAATGAGCGCAAGAGATTGTTTCAGGACTGTTCCTTGCACAATGAATCAACGACTGCTGGTCTGAAATTTTGAATTGCAAAAAAAAAAAAAAAAATTGCAAAAATCTTAGAAAGTATAAAGAAACTGAAAATTGCTTTAAAGTTTTTTTTAAATGAAAAAAAATAAATTACAAAATGTTTAATAAATAATTAAAATAATTAATTAATTAGTATTATCTAACATGCCAATCTCTGTGCCACGTCAATCTCCCTACGTGGTAGAGTTCCCAGAGTTCCCAATGTATTCCCACATCTCGAGAACTCGCAATCTTAAACGGTCCAAAAAACATCTAATCCCTTTCACCAAGCCGGAGGAGGAACTCCGTTTGACACCATAGCATTTTAGGACTTCACCAACTTATAGGAAAAGGTAAGGAGCTCCAAGTCATCCTTGTCTTATTCACCGTGTGATGGCAAAAGCAGGGGAAAGAGCTCCATTGACCTTGACCATCGCTTGGGCGTCGTGGACTAATAGCATCATGGTCATGGTGCTCAACTCTTGGGGAATGCCAAAGGCCGCTATGGCACTAGAGCTAGAGGAACTTCTAGTCAACGATGTTAAAGGCTTTGGAGACGTCAAGCTTTAGAAATATTTAGAAGTATCAATATTTCAATCGCTCCGCCCAAGCGATGGTTTCATTGGTGAGAAAATTGTTGTCAAGAATGAAGCTTAATGGAAGAAATGCGGATAAATATGCATCAATGATTAATTTCCATGACAGAGCACCGGTTGGAGGAGGAGTTGGAGGATTTTGGCAAAAAAATAAAAAATTGTATGAAGTGTTGAGCAATGTTATTGGCCTCCAATTGGAAAGCTGACGACGAGATTCTCCTTTGTGAAGCAAGGAGATTACTCACCTTTTGTGATGCCTACGGGGGATCCTGTGAACTTCCACTGCTTTGCACACCATTTTGAAATAAGGTAAGTTAGGAGGTCCAAAAAGCGCCCATCTAAGAGTTGAAACTGAATTTTGGGAGGTGGATCTTCTTGAAACATTTTTTTAGTAAATTTTCCTTGAAACACAAGAGGAATTGGCATCTAACCCAAGTCGTTTCATATTCTTTAATCCGTGAAGCGCCCAACCCATGTTCACAGAAATCCAAACCTTTCCATACTCACTCCAATTAAATTATCACCTAAGAAAAGACCCACATTAATTGACCGTACCGATTGATAGTAGAGACATGTCGAGAGATATAAGAAAAAGGATGCGTCCTTTGACCGTATCATTGAAAAGATTATAAGAGTCAAACAAGGACATCTCTCAAAGATGGAGAAGCCATGCCATATTTTGGCCCTTGGGCGCTCAAGAGTTAAAGCTTTGTGGGGTTAGTTTATGAATTTTTGAAGTTGAAAAGAAGTTCATTTCAGTAGGCTTTAAAATGGACCACCTCCTCAGACTTCTTGAACATTGGAGAATGCAAAATGTACCTCTAAAGCCTCCCTGTTGACTTCCATTTTAGGACCTCCTCCCTTATTTAGTCCTCCTTTCCAATGTCCCAATGGGCTTTGAAAACTTAGCACGTCACACAGTCTGGGCGAGGAGCTTTCGCTGTGGCCTCGACTTCTGACAGCAGAATCGAGCTCTTGTAAGCGGAGATGGGTTTGCCGGTTTGCCCAGCGAGAGTTTCATGTCTCCCTGTGTTGATGGCTTATCAATATGTGCTCATATTTATTCCTGTCAATTCATGTGATCTGCAAAAGACGAAGTACAAAACTGCGTTGCTTGGAAACAACTTCGTCAGGAGTGGCTGTAAGAAAATTAAACATTCCATCAGCTTTTGAGGTGTGGAAGTGTGGAACTGTTGTGCAGGTMTGGGGAGCAGGAGATTCCATGTGCACTGTGCAGGAGTCAATAGGCTCTGAAGGAAGGACTGCAAACTATCATTCAACTCTGATCAATAATGACCCACCAAAACACTATCAGCTTTAGAAAGATCATCATAGTTTTGTCATGAATTTCTGAACATTCACAGTATTGGTAAGCTCAAAATTAACTTCTGAATGATGATGATGCATATTGGATGGAACTAATTAAGCAGTACACTAATGATGGTAAATAGTGTTATCCATACTATAATGCTATAAGAGTTTTACACTTCATGAATATTTTGACAGAGTGCATGGATCCTAATAATACTATAGTTGGGAAAACTTTATACCTATACTTGGTAAAATTATTCATAAAGAGTAAAAACTTATGGATGTTTTAAATCAATTAGTGTGGATAACACTAAATACCATCATTAGTGTACCGTAACCTTGACAAATTAAGAAATGTAACTACTGGTATTGCGCTCTAACTTTAGTGAAATTGCAGATACTAGACTTGAAATTGATTTGCCCGCATCAACTCCTTCAGCCCATCTAAATTAAGTACACCTAAAAGTGCCACTTATTGGTACTACGCCTAGTTACTATTATTAAGCTAATGAGATTTTCATATAGTCTTGTTGGCAAATAAAAGCACGGGCCAATGCACCAATAAACGCAACATTTGGATACAACATGCAAAAGTTAATAAGGGTCGAAGTTTGTTTCTCAAAGCGCCATCTACATTCCATGTACATGATTGAATTTGGAAATGTACATGGATTGTAGATGGCGCTTTAAGGTCAGCTGCGCTTTTTGGGTGTACCCACCTTAGTACACATGCTTAACTTTGATCAATTAAATTGAACTTACAACATCAATTCAATTGAACCCATGATGGACACATACTGAACTTAGATCAATCAGAAGATCCATCGGCTCTATCAACAAACACTAATAATTACTAAGTATGGATTAGTGCACATGAAGCATGAACCTCAGAGAGACACAATCTAACAGAAATACAATGGTAAATGAATCACACAAATATGACTTGATATTGCTTGTTGCAGTACAGTAGAACCTCTCTAAGCAGCTTCTCGATAAGCCAATAAACCTTTATAAACCAATGTTGTTAGACCGGTCCTCGACTCGGCCACATTAGGTTGTGACTAAATTTGACCAATTGACCTTCTCTTAGTCAACAAACCTTTGTAAACCAATATGTCAGACGGGTCTGGGACATATTGAGTAAGCAAGGTTCTACTGTAATTATAGCTGAGCATTAATTGGATGTGAACATTCTCGAGAACCATCATGGCAAGCTTGGCTTGTTGGGAAGACAAAAAAAACTGTCGCGTGCACTCGACTGTGGAATGTCGATCCTTTGCTTGCATGCAGCTCAGTCCCATGAAAATTGTGCTTGCTCTCAAAGAATGAATGAATACCAGTACGCATGAAAACCAGCACTTGAGTTTTGATAAGTTTTTTTAATTATTCACAAAGGTTATTTTAGGAAACTAACAAAATCTCAAAACAAGAGATCTCCAAAAAATTGTTAATATTTAACTTGTATTCAATTAATTGTAAAATATCAATGATTGGATCAACTTTGCATGACGAATTCTTAAAATATAAAAATGATGCATCTTTTTAGGAAGAAAACTTATAAAAATGAAGATACTAATTATTCAAACAAAAATTTGTATTGAATTTAAGGTAATTTTTTTTTTTTTTTTTAGATTTTAGAAATAAAATAGAAAAAATTCTCTCATACATCTCTACATATGGAGGTGTAAGACCGAAGTGAATAGACTTCACAAAATATTGAAAAAATACACATATGCCATTTTTTGAAATACGAGGTAGGTGTTATCAGTATAACCTTGTAAAGATATTGCATACCATAGTGGTTAGATGGATGACTTCAATATTAACTATAGGAAAAGAGAATACACCTATTGGTCCAAGAATCAGAGAATTTTGGTGACTACCTTGATCATGGGAGCCGCGTCTTTATAGGGTTAATTTTCACAACATCGTCACAAATTTCTTGGAATCTTTTTTTCAACACCGTGATAGGCAAGTCACTCCTCTTGTATTGCTAGGTAGTTGGCACTTGGCACCTCCAATCATTATCAATATTCCTAGAGTAAAAACGATGTTTTCATTTTAAAAGTCTATTTTTACATCACAAGAATCTTCAACAGTGAGGTCCTTTCCATATAGCGGAGCTTTGTAAATTTAAAAATGTTATTTGGAATTTATATAATTTTCAGATTTTAGAAAGTCCATCCCATCGTGACAGGTGTCACGTCCCCGTCGCAACGTTCCCAGAGCCCGACCCGTGGTCGGTGAACGGATGAATGAAAAATATCCAAAGAACCTGGATGAAACCCTTCATATATAGTACTGTAGATCTCCTTCTGCTTCTTCCGCACTCCACAGTCCCCTCCACCGGAGTTCGCAGTTGGACCGTTGGCTTGGATGCGCCTTGCAGCCGGTCCATTGATATCCCGCACCGCTTCTCTTTTCCAAATTTAATCAAATTTGGTTCAAGGTCGAGGCATTCGGAGTCTAATTTGTGCAATACCCTGTTTGTTGCATTTGTGGATTGGGTGGAAGCATTCATGGTTGGCTGACAACCTCTTTCATCAGCTAGGAATTTCGAAATCGATGGCATCTGCGAAGATATGGAGCTCCTTGCTCCTTTTGTCACTCGTTTGCAGTGTTTCCGATGGGGCACGGGTGGATGAATCGAGCGCACGCTTTCCGCAGGGGCAAGCGGAGCGGATGATCAAGGCGTTGAACCTCATTCCAGGGGTGTCTGATGAATCTGCGAGTGGCGAGTTGCTGGATGGGCCGAAGTTGCAGGAGCGCAGGATCAAATTGGACATTGGAGGGGACGCCGGGATCACCACCGAGGAGCTTGGGCAGTATGCGGGCTATTTCAAGCTTGCGAGGACACACGCTTCTGAGTAAGGCCTCTTATGCTTTGCTTTGCCATTGAGGTTTCACATTTTCTGTTGTTCGGTTGTGCTTGTTTGGATCGGCGATTGAATTCGACCATGAAACTATTTTATGTTCTTCTATTCTAGTGTGGCCTACGTCGTTGTCATAAATACAATAGCCTAATCCTTACTATAGCCTCATCTTTCATCTTTGGTAGAACCACCCATGGTAGAACCACCCATTATCAGCTACTTAAGCATTTTGTGGATGATCTGGAGTACTAGAAGGCAATGAAAATTTTCTACCTTGTAGGAAGATAGAAATCATGGGGATTCCATTTTTTTTTGTAATTTTCCGCCTTTAATTGAAATTACTATGAGTTTTGGAAGTCCAAAGTTGATCTGGACCCATTCCCAACATATAGAGTCTTTCATAATTGCTCATTTAAAGACTACTTTGGCTCATAGAACCAAGCATACGTGTCATGACATTGACGGTCAAAAGATGGTCGGAAACCAAGACTTGATGGTTAGAAAATAGTCATAGTCTCTATTGAATTGTCCACGGCCTATACATTGGCCATGGGGGAGTGGTTGGTAATACCATGGGTGGTTCTTCCAAAGATGAAAGACCATTTTAAGATACTGGCTGGGGATCTTAAAATGATTACCCTGACATAAATTGAATGTGACAGTCAAGTGTACTATCGTCAGTAATACCACGACATTTTTGCCAAATATTCTAGAGTGGCATTTTAGAAAGATCATACACTTAAACCTCTTTAATCTAACCCTCTTTTTCAAGGATATTTTAACATATCTTGCACAGCTGTCAAGCTTTCATCGACTGTTGCTCACTTGTCTCACATTCCCGCTACTTGGCCTCTTATATGTTCTTCAGATAAGGGTGGGTGAGGGGTAGAGTGTGTTGAAGAGATTTGTATTTAGATTCCTTTGTGGATTATTTTTTTTCGAAAGTTTATGGACGATAACATTTTGAAACTCGATACCTTCCACCCCGTAGCTCCAAATCTTGTGATTCTTTCTTTCGATATGCACACCTCCTCCTCTTTGAATATACTTTTTGTATGGTATGAGTAATACTTTCATTTGTCTAACGGTGATTTGATTTGACTCAGCGTCTGTTGTGCTAGCACTGACTCGGTGGTGGTGGTGGTGAAAAACCTGCAGGATGTTCTACTTCTTCTTTGAGTCTCGTGGGAACAAGACAGACGACCCTGTTGTGCTGTGGATGACAGGCGGTCCAGGTTGTGCAAGTGAACTCGCATTGTTTTACGAGAATGGCCCTTTCAAGATCACTGACAATCTCACTCTGGTCTGGAATGATTATGGATGGGACAAGGTACACCTTGGCTTTGCAAGAACCGAGTTTGCATTATTTGAGGCCCTGGACACATTATGCCGTTGTATTGTAAATGAGATTCTTTTGTGTCGTGCGAGAATATTAACAGGGCAGTAATCTCTGCAGGTGTCCAACATCATCTACGTGGATCAGCCTGTGGGGACGGGCTTTAGTTACAGCACTGATGTTCGTGACATTCGCCACGACGAGAGGGGAGTGGGTGAAGACATGTACGACTTCTTTCAGGTTTGTTATTTCTCTTTTTGTGTCTGATGTAGATATGCCATTGACTCTATGTCCACGAAATCATAACACGAAAATTTCTTTTCAGTTTTTGGGTATTAGAAACATGTGTATGAACCGGATTGGAAGAAATCAGTATGTTAGTAAAGTTATGAAAGATTGATTGGCAATAGAATGATTTTTGTGTGATGTTTTAACCCCACGGCATATGGATGGTCGAGCAAGTCTTCTCAATGCATTCTTAATGTGTTTTTATAAATTTTTGAACTGTCATTAAATGTGTAGAATGTGTATGGTGTGCCCTGATCGATTACTTCCTATACCTCAAGTAATTACGGGACAATGCCTATTAGATTTTGATTTGAACATGTTTTCGGTAGTTGAACAACAAGTTTACGAAGTTGCAACAGGTTACTTTGATTCCGGTTATTTTATACGCTTTAAACATGTATATTTTGGCAGGCATTTTTCGCGGTACACCCAGAGTATGCGGACAACAAGTTCT
This sequence comes from Pleurozium schreberi, assembly GCA_006891605.1. NCBI lineage: Eukaryota > Viridiplantae > Streptophyta > Bryopsida > Hypnales > Hylocomiaceae > Pleurozium > Pleurozium schreberi. The sequence goes on along the minus strand of VACF01001736.1, from coordinate 113,848 downwards.
ATGTCACTGGGGAGTCATATGCAGGACACTACGTTCCTGCGGTTGCTAGTCGCCTCCACAAGGCGCGGAAGGAGAAAGAGGGTATTCCCATCAATTTGAAGGTGCTAATCGCCTCTAGTTTCGCACAACAGCGTTTCTTCACTAATCTTACTAGAGAATCTAAGCTTTTAGCAGCATTTTGCCTAGCATTTGTGTCGAGATCTAACGCTATCTTTCGGTGCAGGGTTTTGCAATTGGAAATGGTCTCACGCAACCTGATATTCAGTATGAAGCTTATGCTGACTACGCCCTTGATATGAATCTTATCACTGCAATGGATCATGAAAGGTTGACCAAGCTATATCCCGCTTGTGCCGCATCCATCAAACTTTGTGGTAAGGCCTCGATAGAACGACGCATAGAACCTGTTATACCGATTAGCATGAAGAGATTGTGGTCGCTATTGCTGACTATTTAGGTCCTAAAGAACCAAGGGTTCCCGGTTAGAAAATGTTTAATTCGATTGATCATGTTGTGAAGATTGTAGTTTGATCGGGCTAAATTTTATATCACTAGAACCACTGTAGAAGGTTACACGTGTCGCTCCAGAAAGTAAGTAAAATTGGACAAAGAAAGGCCGCCTTCGTACGGCCTAATCAGAACTGGTTAAGAATATGAGGTTTAAATTTGAAGCGTTTTCTTTTGAACGAGCTAATTGCAGCGGATTTCCTGGTTCGAAGGATCCGGCGTTGACTTACACATTGAACGCTTTCTGATGTGTAGGTCCAAAGGGAACCATCGGTTGCATTGCAGCTCTTATAGTTTGTCAGAGCATTTTCAGTTCTATCTTGGCTCTCACTGGGAATATCAATGTAAGTTTTTCGATCATTTTTGCTTACATGCAGAGAGATGACATGGTGTACTGAGTTGATCTCGATCTCTTCCTGTAACGCATATTCGGAGAACTGTCTCCTTTTGAGGGAAGAGTTTACTGTTGTTAGGTTGTTRGTGTGTGCATCTCCGTTTTACGCTGGTTTGTGTTCCTCTTCTGGAATCGGTTCGTTGATGAAGTGAAAATTCAAATGAATTTGTTTTGAAGGGATMTTTATTCGAAAGGGGAATGATTGATGATTGTTGTGGGAAGCTAATGGCGTTCTATTGTCTTGTACAGTACTATGACGTGAGGAAGGAGTGCGAAGGTGCTCTTTGCTATGACTTTTCARATTTGGACACGTTCTTGAATAATGAAACGACTCGACAAGCGCTAGGAGTTGGACACCGAAAGTTCGTGGCATGTAGTCCTTTGGTGTATGAAGCCATGATTGTTGATTGGATGAGAAACCTTGAGAAGGGGATTCCGGAGCTCTTGGAGGACGGAATTGAGCTTCTTGTTTACGCTGGAGAATTCGACCTGATCTGCAATTGGTTGGGTTAGTACCATGAGCTTCCAACACTCAAATATTTTGAGCTTTTTAAAAATGTCCAAGGTCACAAATTATGAAATGAAATCATGTATTGCTTCCTTTATGAGGTTGGATCAGTTCCAGAGAGGGGGCCGGATCACGGCCTCTGGATTTCCTGTAACGATTCCTCATGTTTTTGTTCTCTTTTCAGCTGTTAGTTTTTTTAACCCCCGAGTGCCCAAACTACAAGTGGAAAATACACTTTGGAAGCTTATGGTCAATTAACTAAGCTTCCAAAATATGTTTCTATCGTTCAACAATCTAGGACATGATTTATTCTTTCTATTCATTCGTCTCATTACCCTCCTTGACGCTTTCTGAATCGCTTATTCCACATCCTACAGATATGGATGTAGTCACTTTGACCATTTGTGCACTTCGGGTTAATGCGTTTTAGGTGAGCTGGTTCTCTTAGCTGTTTCCCTTTTTTCCTGAATGCAGGAAATTCCAGGTGGGTAACAGCAATGGAGTGGCCCGGCCAGATAGAATATGTCAAGTCCACCTGGAAAGMGTTCGAAGTCGATGGCGTAGAAGCAGGTCTCACAAGGGGCTATGGACCACTACAATTCCTCAAGGTATGCCTCTTAGTGTCTGAAGGCTCCAGTTTGTTGTTTCTAGCAGTCTTGTATAGCCTTTTCACTTGAGAGATGTCTACAGTTGGTCCAATCCCTTTCCTACACAGCGAGTTTATTGTTTCTGTTCGTAACAGTGTTTTCAGTAAAATTTAATTTTAACTTTATTCAGCAGTGTAAAGAATCTTTGTTATGATTTACAAAGAGGCCTCCCTATGGGAAGAATTCCCTGCGTGGGCTAAAAGCTCCTAGAGTAGTCTAATTTTACTGAAACCAAGTTCCATCGTCAGCCTGGATTCTGTAAGTCAGTTCACAATGCTTGCCTTGCAATAGATGCATTTGCATTTCATGTGGCCTTTTGTAGTGGTTGCTGTGACACTGCTGAACTCTGCAATGCTTCCAGATTTCCATAATTTTATTTTTGCACTTCTCGGAATGTCCCTCATCGCCCTGAATGACCTACGTTSGCAGGTACATGATGCTGGCCATATGGTGCCCATGGATCAACCCCAAAACTCGCTTGAAATGCTGTACCGCTGGACAAGAGGAATTTCACTTAGTGATAAGCCCTCGAACGCCAGTATCCTTGAGAAGATCCCAAGCAGAGGAGAATCACGTACCGAATCTGCTTGATTCAACATTTCTCAATTAAATGTGGAACGTCTAACGCATGTGTTGACKTGGAAGCGAAGATGGCGACGTAGAGTTCGTGTATAGTTATCCATGTACTGTGTCTGCATTATGTCAAGAACCTTGTGAAGTACTTTAATTGAATTTTCAGTCAATTTTATGTGGCGAAGTTGTTTTTTGTTTGGACTAGTTTTTCTATTCGAATCTTGCATTTTATAGCTTGCGTGTCGAGGATGGATGGGCTTCTAAACACATAAGTTCATACGTGAAGTTGTCCAATCAGATTTATACTACTGTTGGCAGACCCATTGTGTAACAAAGCCCAACGCAGATCTCTAGTCTTGGATCCAATTTTGCTCTCTTGGATCCTAATGTAAGCTTAGTAGAAATTTAAGCGTAGTAGAAATGATTGTGGAATTGGGGTTTCGAGGGTTGGAAACAGGGCTCAAAGGATTGAAAATTAGGTTGAAAATTTAGTGTTGATGCATTGTATGAACACAATATTGTTGATAGACACTTGCAATATACATGCAACATTGATGCAATTACAAAGTCTACAGAAAGATTTATTTTTTGTTTTTTTAATTTTTAGGAGTAGATTATTTTGTTCTTTAGCAGCTAAAAAAGCATTTATGAGGAGTGAATATGAGGATTATTCTAGCTGAAATATTTGGGTACAATAGCAACTGAAGAAGAAATCATTGTAATTCCATATTTTTGCACCCAATCTAAATATTCAGATTATCCCAAAGTTTGTTATCTAAATATAGAAAGATTAATCTTTCTTAAAAATTAATAACAAATAATTGAAACTCCATATCTATTTTCTTGTAGAGTATTCTTACTTCTTTCAATGACACACTACATGATTTTTTTTTAAATTGGAAGTTCACGTTTCACAACATTAATAAGGCCTTATTCATTCATATTCATTAAAATCAAACAATCTACACATTTTGAGACTTCAGTCCTAAAACAGTTATAGTGATTTTTCGTCAAGTCGACGATAAGATGAGACTCCAACCCTTGGGCAATCAAAGATTTTTATATATTTTTATATATTATCAATAAGTCTCAAAATTATCAATTAGTCTCAAAATTGAACAGTTGCGACGATTTATCTTCGAGTCAACGATGAAATTGAGACACACTTTGTCCAAATATCAACGATAAAATTGAGACTACACTTTGTCCAAATATAACAAATAAGGCCTTTAATGATCCACCCTATGAATGTTGAAAGGTAACTAGAATTAAATAATGTATTAAAATTGATGACATTCTTTATTATGATCATTATATTTTCTTGAACTTCAGTTGAACTTCAATAGCCACCAAGGGTTGGAACTTTGAAAGAAAATCGAGGTTTTTTCCCCAATTCAAGGAAGGTATTTATTGGAGCCTTGATGCTCCAAGATTTTGTGAAAACCTGGATTTTGGAGGCTCCACTAGGTGGCTCCCCTTGCATCAAGACCAARGTACTTCACTTGCGATTACTTTAGAAACAATAGTGAGAACTACCATAGGGTATTGAAAATGCAATTTGATACCCATCTAGCACAAATTGGCCTCCTCTTATTTATGTGAAGTTATTACAAGTCATCTCCTGAGGCTCCCCTACTTCCCTCATGAAGATGGCAAACCATCCGTCATGCCAAGAAAGGCAACCCCCTGGCGGTCTTCCCTAGTTGATTTGGAGAGTGCACGTAAAGATGAGAAGGATGAGGATGATGCCAAAATTCATTGTATCAATACATTTTAAATCTTAAGTTTACATTGTAAATTGTATCAATTCATTGTATCAATACATTTAAAAAAATATATTTAAGTTACTATAACATCATTTTTTCAAAGTAGGCTACATTATAACTACTATAGAATGCATTATAATGATCCATACTACAATATTTTTAAACCAACATRAAAGGTAGTTTAAAAAGGAGGGAGGAACCTCTATGAAGAGCTTCCATTTCCATTAGTAAAGAGACAAAATAATGAATGTTACATTTTAGGTAATTCATTTGTTCTAATCCAAAACTCTGTGTGGTTTTTGGATTTTGACGGATGCGATGTATTCATGCAAAGAAGGTTGGGCAAGATGTAATAGTTGAAGCATCCAATGTGAGGGTTTAGGGTTGCGAGGTTTAAGTTAGTTTTGGAAACCTTCTTCGTCATGTACAAATATCTTCAAGGTTTCARAATTCTGATTTTGTAGTAGCTTTTTGCAGTTCTCACTCAATAAGATAGAAAAGGGTTTTGTATTTCTTACTAAGGAATAGAGCTTCATCATTTTCTTTGTTGGTGTGCAAAAATACACTCCAYTATCATCTGGTAAGGCTTTTCTTCATTTATTTTTTAATTGATGATGTATTGTTGTCCTTTAGCATCAGTTTAAATTTTCTTCTAGAAATTTGTGCATGTGTGAAAAACTCTTACATATGGATAAAAGAGGCAATGCCACAAAGGGTAAGCTTTATACTTAAGAACATTTTGAAAGATGCGTTGTATGCACACATGAGGGTGGGGTGGAGTGGAACATCCAATTTGGACTTTAGGATAGTTTCAAAAACCTTTCTTCATTTTGTACCAACATATTGATTTCATGTTAGCATTGTATACTCCTCTTTCTTTAAGGTCGCAAAGGATTCTCTATATCCTATCAAGGGATGCAGTGTTACAAACTAATGGACTTCATACAATTGGACTTGAGAGGCAATTATGACGGTTAGGGTTCGTGGTCCTTCTCTTTCCTTTAAGAACCATGAAGGTTTTTTGTCCCTCACACGTTATTTTGTAATATGAGAGGGAAGTGGTTTCAATGCAATGGTTATGAGGAGTTTTAGTTTATGGGTAAGTATGGAGCCGGAACAACTGAAGGTGGAGCCGGGGAGCATTGTGATGCCGGAAGGGGTCGGGTCGGAATGGGCGGCCTTCATCCAGCAACAAGTTCAAACTATGATGCAGGCTGCGATTTTCCACCTTGTACAACAGATTACGAAGCAAGCAAGGGTGGAGCCACAACAAGGATCTTCTCCAATCTCCAGTAGGGAAGCTAGACGGAAGCAACGAGATGTGGAGCTAAGTCACAAGATGGAATACGGAAGTAAAGAATCGAAAGTGGCAGATCCGGACAAAGATTTTCTGGAAAAAAAGGCAATGATGTATACCGTTGGTTTGCACAATTGCGTTTGGTGTTCCGTAGTAAGCAACAAATGTATGGCTCTAATGCAAACAAAGTAGCATATGTGTTGTCACACATGACTGGGGCGGCGCAGAATTGGGTGATGCCCCTCCTCCAGGCTCTCGATGAAGGAAGTGAGCACGATTTATTAGTGAATTGTGACGCCTTTCAGGAGACAGTTATCGGTGCTTATGGTGATCTTGACCGCTGAGGTAACGTTGAGGATCGAATTGGGAGACTTCGGCAAACGGGCTCAATGGCAGTATATATCTCTACTTTTAATGAGTATGCAGCACAAGTCGATTGGAATGAGTCCAGTCTCATGGCACGGTTTCGAGGTGGGCTTAAAGATGACATTTTGGACTCGGTGGCTATTGCGGAGACTCAACCGCGGAGATTCGACAATTGGATGACGATGGCGTCACGGATAGACAAAAGGTTGTGGGCCTAGCGTCAAAACCGGTGGTTACTGTCGGATTCTTCCAATATTAAGGTTTCGTCTAATTTCTCCCATGATGTAGCTGGTAGGTTTCTAGCAAATCCAGAAACCTTTGGGCCGGTGCCGATGGAGCTTGAATCGGTTCATACCACCACCGCATTAGCTAAAACGGTTGGGGAAAGACTTGAATAACAATACCAAGGCCAGTGTTAATGGAGCTTGGAGCGGTTCATACCACCACCGCATTAGCTAAAACAGCTAGAGAAAGACTTGAATACCAGTGTCAAGGTCGGTGTTGGGGTTGTGGGGAGTTAGGCCACGTAAGAGCAAAATGTCCCACAAATCTTTTGCGGTCTCTATTGATAGCCACAACGGAGTTTACACCTTCGGGAAAAGGCGGAGCCCGGGACTGAGCGGAAAAGTTCAGTACCCGGGTCCATGCACGATTCAAAGTTCCGCTGCATTGATGTCGAGGGGCAGAATGATTGGAGCAAGTGGAGATGAACGCTCCACGGCCGCCGATCAATTAAAAACATGGCCAAGTTTTCCAACGGAATCCTTGCTTTCCAATTATATTTCTAAATATGAAGAAGATTATGAAGAAGATTACGAAGAAGATCACAAAGAAGAATTGGGACCTCTTTGTTTGCACGCCATGCTTGATCTAGGGGGCCATCTTACCTTAGAGACCAAAGTCAATTCCTTTGCGGCCCAGGCTTTGGTGGATTTGGGTGCAACAAGAGTGTTCATGCACCCAAAGTTTGCCGCGCAATGTCGCGCTCGTTTACAACCTAAATTGGTGCTGCGAGGAGTAAAAGTGGTCGGCGGGAGGATGATCAACTCCGGCCTCATTACGCATAAAGCTGAGGTGGAGCTGGTCATTGGTAGTCATCATGAAATACTATTAGCAGATATTACAAACACAAGACAATACCTGTGCATCTTGGGTATCCCATGGCTAATTCGCCATGATCCTACAATACAGTGGTCTAAAAGAAGTGTTATCTTTGATTCTTCCTATTGCCATGAAAATTGTTGGGGCCCTCTAGGAACACTACGAGTGGAGGGAATTGAATCTAGTGAGGATAACTCAAGGCAGGAACAGAAGTAGATTGTTCTAGGACCGCTGAAGAGGAGCGCGGATGAGTTACCAGGCATTCCAATTGAGAATACTGGCTCACAATTAGCTCCGGTTCCGAAGGCCACAAGTCGGGTTGATAATAATAAAGGAAAAGATGTAAGGTTCTCAGAGCTAACTGCACCTAAGCATTCATTTGTATCAGCAGTGGCTTTTCAACTATCTATTCAAGAGGCTGAAGTCTACGCTCTGGAAATTTCAGAATGCATTGGTGGAATGGATGCCACAGGATCTATGGATACGTCCACTCTGGAAGAATATAACGACTTGTGGGGAGCTTTCAACGAGGAGGCATCAAATGAATTGCCAAACCACAGCATGTCGGATATGAAAATCAAATTAAAGGAAGGACAAGAGCCATGAAGCACCGGCTTGAGACCAATGTAACCGATGGAGTTGGAAGAGCTCTGAAAATACTTGGAAGAAAATTTAGRAAAGGGGTGGATTCGAAGATCAAAGTCTCCAGTTTCAACACCAATTGTATTCACTCGAATGAAAAATGGTTCTATAAGAATATGTGTCGATTATTGAAATCTTAATAAAGTCACAATCAAGAACCGCTATCCCTTACTTCTTATCCCAGAGCTCACGGACCGGTTGGTGGGAGCAACAATATACACCAAACTCGATATATGTCAAGCTTATTACCATAAGCACATGGTGTTGGGTCACGAGTTTAAGATGGCTTTCAAAATTTGGTATGGTCTCTTTGAATATTTGTTTATGCCCTTTGGATTAACGAATGCCCCGTCTCAATTTCAATCTCATATGCAACATAGTTTTAGTGATCTCCTAGATATTTTGGTCGTGATATACCTAGGGGTGAATGCAAGAAAGACCAGTACTATTTTGGGTCACAATTCGAATTGCGGAGTTTCCATCCACTATAACTTTTGAAGTATGAGACCAATTAAGTGTATACATCAAATATATTTTTCATATTTTTTAAAAATTGTTTTTCTAATTTTACAGTACTCCCGAAAAAAACATGAGTATTATGCCAAACGCTACAAAAATAGGGGGGTCTTTCTTGCAATCACCCCTAGATGACATTCTTATTTTCTTAAAGACATTAGAAGAACATTGAAGAGTGGTACGGAAGGTGCTACAACAATTACAAAAGCATGGACTTTATGCTAACGAATCTAAATGTGAATTCCATTGGCAATCCGTGGAATTTTTAGGAATGATTGTTTCCTCATGAGCCATTGAGATGTGCCAAGATAAAGTTCAAACAATTAAAGATTGGCCCATTCCAAAAACGGTCAAAGAAGTCCAAGCTTTCCTTGGGTTTGCTAATTTTTACCGCCGGTTTGTATGAGACTATTCAAAGATTGCAATGCCACTTACAAATTTAACAAAAGAGAATCAACCCTTTGTGGACGCCACAAATTGACCTTACATTCAAGGAGCACAGGTCCAAATTTCTTCAAGCATCAGTGTTACTACACCCTAATTTTGATCGGCCATTTTTAGTGGAAACCGATGCTTCTGACATGGCCACAGGTGGGATTCTTTCACAATACGGAGAGGACGTATATTTACATCCTTTTGCATTTTGTAGGTCCAAAATGTCGCCAGCGGAGCAAAACTATGATATTTATGACAAAGAATTTTTGATCATGGTATTAGCCTTTCAAGATTGGCGGGTTTATTTGGAGGGATCTCCACACAAGATCCGCGTAATTACGGACCATAAGAACTTGGAATCTTTCTTTGCCACTAAGCAATTAAACCAACGACAAGCGAGATGGTCTGAATTTTTATCGACATTTCATTTCAATATTCAACTTCGGCTGGGTTCATCAAATTGCAAGACAGATGCTCTTTCAAGACGGGTAGATTTCACAGAGGGAAAAAATAAAGGACAACGACCACTTTTAAGAATGGAAACACTTGAGTCTTGCAAGCCAGTATGGACCGATGCTCGCATTTTTGAACGCCTACGAGTGTCTACTTAAGAAAATTTTACTTTAAAACAGATTTTTACATTTTTTACAAAAGAGCCACAAAAAATCCCCAATGACCATTCGTCATAGACTTCAAGACTATACTTTTATTGATGGAATACTATGCTTCTGGGATATGATATATGTCCCAGATGATGAGGAGCTGAGGCGTCAAATATTGTGGTCTAGGCATGATGCTCCTGTAGCTGGGCACCAGGGAAGAACAAAGACCTTGGAGTTAATGACAAGAGCTTTCTATTGGCCTACCCTCTACCATTATGTTAATCGCTATGTGGATGGGTGTGATATTTGTCAACAATCAAAACCTACTCACCATGCTCGTTATGGTTTAACCCTAGGCCACCCAGCCTTGGTTCGGGTCAGCGACACGCTCCGTCCTACTGCGTTTGAAAAATCAATACCCATGAAGAGCATAGGTGCGTGGAATCAAGGCAATCCATCGTTGGGTATGCGACCTGCTTTTCAAGAGATGCTAAAAAAGAGGTGGAAGGTGGAATCCATCAGTTAGATGTGTAGATTATTCGTAGTTGATGAAGGCCATACTCCAAGCAGAATTTGGTGTTTTTTGGGTGTTGCCGTGGAATTCGAGCCACTTATGTACAAGCCGTAGCTTCAAACAAAATAAGATTGCGAGGGATTCAAGCAGTCTTTAGAAGGAATGCAATACTGAAGAAATTATGTCGATACCTTTCAAATCGTCAATTTGCGAAGACTTGGAAGGCAAGCAACAAGTGCAGTAGGTGGGCAAGTGACCGGAACAGACGGAACCCTCTTCAACTATGACACGGGCTAGTGCCGGGACTTGCTTGTGTCCCAGCGGCATCCCCAAGCGGGTCCCAAAAATGCAACAGCAGTGATTATTCAAATCATTTAGGCTTCAACTTCTTAAATCAAAGCTCAATACTAACAACAATCCGATAAATCGACTGTGCATCATTGTCCCATTCGCCGTGCAGAAAGAGAGCGCCGAAACCGTAACCATCACCGTGAAATTGTCCTCCCCACCCCACAAGCATCCGAGGCCCAACGGCCATCCACCGGTGCTACCTGGTCATTTCTGGGACTTGAAGGCCAACTGCCAAGTCTTGTTTTTGCCTTTTTGACAATCGGACCTAAATCAAACTACATTTCTACTTGCTATGGTAGCCGCTCGGCCATGATCACTGTACACCCTATTCTGTCATCAATTGCCGCATTTTATTGCACCCCTTCCTGGAATCTGACATTCTTGCAGGTCCCTTTTTGATTTTCAGTGGCCAGAATCCGTCCCCTTGGGCGGCCTAGGGTTAATGCAACCAATCTCAGCTGCATATGCACCATGGAAGCGAATCTCTACAGATTTTATCGTTAACCCCTAAAGTTCCTTGACTTTGTTCTCACCAAAAATGCTTCAAAACTCCAATTTCTAGTACAAGTATCAAATTTTTGAAAAATATCATTTTTTGACACATGTAACCTTAGGAACTTGTAGTACTCTAGTTTGAGAACTGAAAATTTGGTGTAGGGATTCCATAATTGCCCGCAAACTAAAAAACCTCATAACTTTCATCTCAACTATTGAAATGCAACAATTCAAAGCTTTTTGATTACATATAAATCTGAAGAATAAATTTCAAATTTTTATTTTTTGAAAAAGTTATTTTTTTAGATCTGCTCGGACTGCCTGAGTTGAGAAACAAACAACATATTTGAGTTATTCGTAAAGTACACTAAACCGGGGTTTAAACCCATGAGTTTTGTNGGGATATGATATATGTCCCAGATGATGAGGAGCTGAGGCGTCAAATATTGTGGTCTAGGCATGATGCTCCTGTAGCTGGGCACCAGGGAAGAACAAAGACCTTGGAGTTAATGACAAGAGCTTTCTATTGGCCTACCCTCTACCATTATGTTAATCGCTATGTGGATGGGTGTGATATTTGTCAACAATCAAAACCTACTCACCATGCTCGTTATGGTTTAACCCTAGGCCACCCAGCCTTGGTTCGGGTCAGCGACACGCTCCGTCCTACTGCGTTTGAAAAATCAATACCCATGAAGAGCATAGGTGCGTGGAATCAAGGCAATCCATCGTTGGGTATGCGACCTGCTTTTCAAGAGATGCTAAAAAAGAGGTGGAAGGTGGAATCCATCAGTTAGATGTGTAGATTATTCGTAGTTGATGAAGGCCATACTCCAAGCAGAATTTGGTGTTTTTTGGGTGTTGCCGTGGAATTCGAGCCACTTATGTACAAGCCGTAGCTTCAAACAAAATAAGATTGCGAGGGATTCAAGCAGTCTTTAGAAGGAATGCAATACTGAAGAAATTATGTCGATACCTTTCAAATCGTCAATTTGCGAAGACTTGGAAGGCAAGCAACAAGTGCAGTAGGTGGGCAAGTGACCGGAACAGACGGAACCCTCTTCAACTATGACACGGGCTAGTGCCGGGACTTGCTTGTGTCCCAGCGGCATCCCCAAGCGGGTCCCAAAAATGCAACAGCAGTGATTATTCAAATCATTTAGGCTTCAACTTCTTAAATCAAAGCTCAATACTAACAACAATCCGATAAATCGACTGTGCATCATTGTCCCATTCGCCGTGCAGAAAGAGAGCGCCGAAACCGTAACCATCACCGTGAAATTGTCCTCCCCACCCCACAAGCATCCGAGGCCCAACGGCCATCCACCGGTGCTACCTGGTCATTTCTGGGACTTGAAGGCCAACTGCCAAGTCTTGTTTTTGCCTTTTTGACAATCGGACCTAAATCAAACTACATTTCTACTTGCTATGGTAGCCGCTCGGCCATGATCACTGTACACCCTATTCTGTCATCAATTGCCGCATTTTATTGCACCCCTTCCTGGAATCTGACATTCTTGCAGGTCCCTTTTTGATTTTCAGTGGCCAGAATCCGTCCCCTTGGGCGGCCTAGGGTTAATGCAACCAATCTCAGCTGCATATGCACCATGGAAGCGAATCTCTACAGATTTTATCGTTAACCCCTAAAGTTCCTTGACTTTGTTCTCACCAAAAATGCTTCAAAACTCCAATTTCTAGTACAAGTATCAAATTTTTGAAAAATATCATTTTTTGACACATGTAACCTTAGGAACTTGTAGTACTCTAGTTTGAGAACTGAAAATTTGGTGTAGGGATTCCATAATTGCCCGCAAACTAAAAAACCTCATAACTTTCATCTCAACTATTGAAATGCAACAATTCAAAGCTTTTTGATTACATATAAATCTGAAGAATAAATTTCAAATTTTTATTTTTTGAAAAAGTTATTTTTTTAGATCTGCTCGGACTGCCTGAGTTGAGAAACAAACAACATATTTGAGTTATTCGTAAAGTACACTAAACCGGGGTTTAAACCCATGAGTTTTGTGAAAAAGCCGGTTGAGTTAAAAAAGTCGAAATAAAAGTGGGTATGAAACTTATTTTTCCATCAAAATGGTGCCTAAAAAAGTTTGGTCCCCACTTTTGGAGTCGTGTGACATAAGTATCTTGCAAAAAAGTTTGATGCTTCAACTATAGTTGCCTTCTCAACTTCAAAAAAAGTCATGCCCAAAGTGGGGGACTTTACAAATAACTCAATTATGCAATAACTTTTGACTCATATTTCCGAATGTCATGAAATTTGTGCATATGAAGGAAATTCCTCATCCCCATATTCTATTAAAATTTCAGCACATAATATGTGCATCTCGAGATTTCTATGTTGCCAAAAAATGCATGTTGGTCCTTTAGGGGTTAAGCTACCAATTAGCAAAGACTACAACTCGGTCATGGTAGTAGTCGACAAAAACACCAAGYTGGGCCATTTTATTCCCACAAAGGAAACAGTTGTTGATGCTCGGGAAACTGCTTCATTATATTTGCATAATGTTTGGAAATATCTTGGAACACTAGAGGAAGTAATATCAAACCAAGGCTCCGTCTTCGTATCAAAATTCGAAGTTTATGTGAACTTCTTAAGATCCAACTATCTCCAACAATTGTGTTTTATCCTCAAGCAGATAGGCAAACTGAGAGGATAAACCAAGTTCTCAAGCAATTTTTGCGGATGTTCACAACAAGACTTCAAGATGATTGGGTGGACCTTCTTCCCCTTGCTAAATTTACCTACAATAATGCTTCTCATGCTGCAATAGGATTTCCGCCATTCTACACCACGTATGGTTACCATCCAGCATTATCATTTACAACTCCAACCAAATCCACTATTCCAGCGGCGGAAAATAGGGTTCGACACTTGCAAGAAGTTCATGACAAATTAAAGACTAAGATTGCAATGGCAGGAGAACAAGCCAAACACAACTATGATAAAGGGATAACGTTGCAACCAACTTTCCAAATCGGAGACATGGTCCTTCTTTGGAATGAACATATTGCTACAACCGCACCATCTAGGAAGCTATCCCCTAAATTCTTGGGGCCTTTTCCAATAATATCTAACCTTTGGATTTGGTTTACCATTTAAAACTTCCGAAGACACTCTGCATCCACAATGTATTTCATGTGTCTCTTCTTGAAAGATACCATCCGGATACTATCATTGGTAAACGCAGAACACCACCTCCTCCAACTGTCACCCCTGATAGGGACATTGAATGGGAGGTTCTTGAAGTCCTTGATTCAAGATTCTTTGGTCATTGGAGAAAACTTCAATACTTGGTTACATGAGAGGGCTATGGGCCACAGGAGAATTCCTGGGAGCCAACTGTGAACTTAGAGAATGCGCCTGATATAATTGCGGAATTCCATAGACTCCATCCCCAAGCGCCAAGATCAAGCTATCATCAAAACTTGACTTGATGATACTATCTTATGTTATGAACTAGTTCGTACAACCGGCCTTGAGAGGCAATTATGACGGTTAGGGTTAGTGGTCCTTCTCTTTCCTTTAATAACAATGGAGTTTTTTTTTCCTTACGCATTATTTTGTAATATGAGAAGAAGCAGTTTCAATGCAATGGTTGTGTGTTCGTGATGGTTGCTTGTGAGTTGGGATGATAAGTCTTCCTTGGTTTGTATTTGAACTCCATGCGTACTTTACATGTATATATCAAGAATAAGTTTTATAGAATCTAATCATAGGCTTGTTGTAAAATTGATGAGAGTGATAATTTTGGCTTTCAACTTACGCATAGTGATAATTCTATGTTTTCAATGTACCCTTCTTGGACATTTATGTTGCTTTGGATAGTAGGTGTCAATTCATTTGTGAGGGGTGAATGCAAGAAAGACCAGTACTATTTTGGGTCACAATTCGAATTGYGGAGTTTCCATCCACTATAACTTTTGAAGTATGAGACCAATTRACTTGARAATTTTATTGGAGATGTCTTGCTTGATARYAATYAGATTCYTYATTTTTTAGAAATTWWAAAWAATCATTTTATATTTAAATTTCAATTTAGCTAATTTGTCACATTTTGCAATTTAGAGGTTTTTAGTACTGGGGAGTGCCCAAAATTAATGATCTAGAGCTAAAATTTTTGTGGTCTATTCCCACACTAGGCGGACATGCATCTGCCAAAGGAAATCTAAAAAAACATTATTTTATGTCCTCTACATGCGTGCTAACAGGGCTCTCTTGCGCGCGCACTTCTGAACATTCATGATGGTTTTAAGATCATTGTTTGGGTGAAATCCCTTTATCATAAAGTTTTCCCAAATTGCCAATTTTTAGTTTTTTTTTAAATTACATTTCCTATTTTCTACAAATTAAAACATCAAAACACCTATTTTCATGAAATTTTGCACTTTTCTAGTTCTCCTRCTTRGAGAATTTTCCTACGCTTTTCCTTCATAGGGTACCTTCTTCTTACAAGTGTATACATCAAATATATTTTTCATATTTTTTAAAAATTGTTTTTCTAATTTTACAGTACTCCCGAAAAAAACATGAGTACTATGCCAAACGCTACAAAAACAGGGGTGTCTTTCTTGCAATCACCCTAAGTAGTAATGTAAACTACATCTGTTTGGAAATACAACAATCTATATTGTGGAAATTTTGGGGGGGTCTAAAATGGATTGCCTATTCTAGTAGAAAATTGTTATATTGCAAAATTGCACAATTAGGGAGGTTTACCTAAGTAGGTTGAAAATTATACAACACAAACTAAGATATATTTTATAGTCCATTCACTTCAATTTTTGAAGCCATATGTATTACATATACGTACATTGAATGGCATGTTCACATGATAGTTTGAGTGACAATTATGAAGTGTTCAATAGTAAACTTGTTATTTAAAAACATCACTTGGTCAATGTCACTTTGATTGATCATTGTTGGTTCCATGGTAATTCCCCTGTATGTGTATGTAGTAGAGGGAAGGAAAAATTTGTGAAAAAAGGTAAGGGTGAAAAGAAATTGGACAATGAAATTTTATATGTAAGATATTGACACTTTAAAAACTACATGAATGAATTTTCTCACAGTGTATTGGAAGTATGCCTTTTGTAGCTTTTTGTGTAAAATACGGACATGTTAAATAAAATAATTAAGATGAATAGCCCCACATCAAATACCCTCTTAATTCATGTATATACCTTCAATTACACGGAGTGATCTCCCCAAGACATAATGCTAGATAGCAATTTGTAGAATACAATGCTACCACAAGGTAAAAGTGCCTACTATTGATGTTGTTCATAAGGTGTAAAATACAAGTTTTAAATTTGGAAATAGTTGTGTGCAAAGGCTATTTCTCAATGTGGCCACAAACGCCCCAAATAGGTGCAATGGCTTTATCTTAAACTTCTTAATGCATTTGAAAAGTTTCAAAAACTGTAATCAAATTTTCTTTAGTTTTGCTAATTGAGCTAGCATTGAACATATCATTGGCTCAAGAATCAATATACACACACCAGTTACATTACTTATACAAAAAATATATTATAGTTGGATGCAACAATTTACAAATATTCACAATATTATTCTACTATCTCAATGAGATAAATTCACATGCAATATAGAGAAAGTATGATTGATTGAAATGCTTATAGCATACCATTTGGATGTGTTGCATAGGGAATTTCAATCTGGCTTGTTAAATGAAAACCTCATAGAAAATATTGATGAAACTCATTTTGTTGTCAACATTGACAACGGTTGTACTTTAGAATTTTGAGCAGACACTTTTGTCAAATATGTTGAAGTAGATTCAAGTAAAGATTCCATGGCTATGGTTGCTAGAATCTTTGGAGGATGTCAGGCCATGATAGAAGCTCCTATGCTAATATTTACTAATGCAGATCATAATTATTTCATTAATTAGAGGCCTTAACAATGACATTCCAAGAGTAACTTATAGAACATGACCAAAAGGTTGGATGGATCAAGCACTTTTTCTTTGATACATTGAAGAATCGTGAGCATTTCAAGCTGATGTGCAACAACTAATTAAAACGGTTTGGGTTGATAATTGTACTAATGACAATATCACTTCAAGATAAGAAACCATGTTAGGTGAAAAGCAAACAATTTTGAAGTATTTTCCACCTTGCTCAATACATCTTTACTAATATCCGGATACATTTATCATTTTGAAGATAAAAGATGCTTGGACCAAGTAGTGGAAAGCCAAGAAAAAAAGATTGAGGGAAGCCAATGTTTGGCAAAATATTGCTCATGGAGATGGTCAATGGTTTGGTAATTAAGCTTGTCAACCTTAATAAAAGAGTTTTATTTTTCAATTAGTTGTCGATAGTATTGAAGATGTTAACAGACAAGTAGATTTCAACACTATGTCTTATGCTAGAAAAGCCATGATTTATTGTGGCATGGCATTCGGTGTTGATGGCTTTTGAAGTGTGGATCAGTTATTTCCACATCTTCAAGAAATGGTTTCAAAACATCAACAGTACTTTGATGGGCAAGATATAACTCAATATGCTAGGCCAAATTAGATATTGGATTTGTGCTTTTAGCATTGTATATAAATATGAAATTTCATAAACTTTTTCTTCAATTACAAGTTCTTGTGGTATATTTTGTAATTCAAACGATGTATTTTGCATATTTGATTTTTTCAATGAGTATATTTTCATGGAGTGTTTATAATTTAATTAGTTTTGTTTTTATTTCTCATTGTTATCATGTAAAGACAACTAAATTTTAGGTTTTTTTCCTTTGATTTTGAAAATATGGAATGTTACTTTGCAAAAATTAAAATTTTTTTTAGTGAAGTTCTATTCTTGCATTTTCTCATCAAAATATAAATTCAAATATAGTTTATTTTATTTTTTTCATTGCAATTTGATGAAATAACATCTAACACTAAATATAATCTTGTAAAGACTTTCAATCCCAAAAATTTACAGTTGTTGACAAATAGTGTTTATGTTGACAGTTAGTGTCGACAACATTAGTAAGATTGATAACATTTAGTGTTGTGCTTCATAATTACTGTTGCCAATACTAAATACCATTATTAGTATGGTGTGATAATTGTTAATTATGAAAGAATTGAAGATAGCCTCTATTTTGTGATATTTGACAATTATTTAGCAAATAGTTAAGAACTCTATTGCCTTTGGAGTTGGTAAAATTTCAAGACTGCTGTTAATTTGCATAGATGAAACACTTAACATAATTATGAGAAATATCACAAAGTAGACAATCTATTTAAAAAATTATAAGCAATTATTGTGTAGAATAGGATGCAAAGTATGCTTTGTTTTGTTTTATATCGATTAGATATATGATTGAAAGTAGTAATTTACATTTGTCATACGATTGTGTGAGACTAATCCATGTGATGGTGAGGTTATAATTGAGACAAATTGATGATTAATTGATTATCTTTGCATTGAATCAACAAAATTGTGCATACATTCAAAATTTAGTTTGACAGAATGATATAATAATGATTTTTCACACATGTATGAAGTGATTGTATAAGAAAATTAGAGACAAAAAATTTGCTATGTTTTTGTAGCTTAAAAGCTCTTCATTGTACAATAATAATAATTGAAYCTTTATTTATTCTTATTTTTTATAGTTTAGTTGTTACATTTGCAAAAAAAATTGTTTCTTATTAACCTCCATTGATAATATAGTCAAATCAAGGAGATTGAATTACTTCATAATAGTCTTGAGCACAATTTGAAGCCAATTTCAAGAGATTGAGTTTAAAAAAATTAAAAGCATTTGAAATGTAATTTACTAGTTCTTTGACGATTGACAAAAAAGTTCCTATTCATGTATTGACAATTGCCATGAAATGTTGTGCATTGTATTACATCATTCCAAATTAGCATCATTAAGATATAGGATGGTTGAATTTATACAAGTTTGATTGAACTTGTTGATTAAATCATTTAAGTTCTTTTATCAATGCAGTCACTAAATAGTAAATATGCACAAGGTTGAAGTAATAAGAAACACTTTTACAACCTTAGGCAATTACTAGAATTATAATTCAAGTATTATAATTCTATTTATTACCTTAAGTCTAAATATTATAATTAATTTGATTAATTTGAAAATCCAAATGATAATAATAGTGTATCTATAATAGAATAAAAAATCTCTCACTAACACCTAACTAAGAGCTTCCACAAACAATCTACACTATACTACTCACTTCGTTCAACACTCCCACTTTGTTTGTTGCCAAACAATGTCAAACCCATCTCTTTGCGAAGAACTTCATGTCGAGGCTTGCCAAGTGCTTTAGTAAGCACATCCGCCACCATGTGCTCCGTGGAAATGTATTTCATCTCAATCACATCTTCTTCAACCTTCTCACGAATGAAATGATGCTGAATATCGATGTGTTTGCTCCGAGAGTGATGGATTGGATTCTTCACCAAGGCAATGGCGCCTTGATTGTCACACATGATGCGTGTGCTCTTCTCTTGCTCCAATCCAACATCACTCATGAGTTGCTTTAGCCATATGGCTTCCTTTGTGCATTGGCTAATGGCCATGTACTCTGCCTCGGTCGTAGACAAGACAATAGTGGGTTGTTTCTTGGAGTTCCAAGAAATGGCACCGTTTCCAAGACGAAAAACATACCCCGTTGTCGACCTCCTATCAATAGCATCTCCGGCCCAATCTGCATCACAAAAGCCCACCAATGCAAGGCTCTTGCCTTCAAGTACCAACTTGACATCCAATGTACCTTGGAGATACCGCATGACCCTCTTTACTGCTGACTAATGCTTTGGGCCACTCTTGGTCATATATTGGCTCACCACACTCATCGCAAATGCAAGGTCAGGCCTCGTGGCCACCATGGCATACATCAAGCTCCCCACCGCGGCTTTGTATGGCACATCTTGCATTTCTGCCTTCACACCTTCATACTCTTCGTCCGTGAGTTTGGACATCTTCTCCTTCACATCAAGAGGCGTGCCAACGGATTTGCACCCCTCCATGTTGAAGCGCTTTAACACTCCCTCGATGTACTTACTTTGGCTCATGGTGATGATGCGCAAAGCACGTTGCCTTGTAAACTCCACTCCAAGGCAATAGTGTAGTTCTCCGAGGTCGCTCATATCATATTGACTCTTCAACATCGCCTTCACTTCCACCATCTTACTTATGGTGTTGGTCATGATGATCAAGTCATCCACATAAACAATGACAATTAACAAATACGCACTTGTTTGCTTAATGTAGAGAGAATGGTCCGCGTGACTCCTCGTGTAGCCCTCTCTTGCAAACAATGCATCCACATCCATGTACCATGCTCTTCCCGATTGCCTCAACCCATAGATGGCCTTCTTTAGCTTACACTACAAGTGTTTGTGGCCCACATGAACAAAGCCCTTGGGTTGATCCATGTAGATCCCCTCTTCAAGACTTGGATTGAGAAACGCTGTGATGACATCCATTTGGTGCATCTCCAAGTCCATGGCTGCCCCAATCGCCGCCATACATCGAATGGTGCAAAACTTGGCCACGGATGCAAAAGTCTCATTGAAGTCCACCCCTTCAACTTGAGAATATCCCATGGCCACCAACCTCGCCTTGTAGCGCACAATGTTGCCCAATGCATCTCTCTTGGTGCAAAACAGCCACTTGCATCCAACACTTGTACGATCACGAGGAAGGGGAGAGAGTTCCCATGTACCTTTGGCCATAAGTGAGGCATACTCTTCTCGCATGGCTTGCTCCCACTTATTTGCATCCGCGCTCTTCATGGCTTCACCAACGTTGTGTGGATCTCTTGCATATGCCACATTGGCGTGCTCTACTTGTTCTTGAGGCAAGATGTGATTCTTCCACCATTCTCCAGGCGGTCTACGCTCCCTCGTAGGGTATCTTGGTTCCTCGGAAGTACCTCCGTCTTCATCTTCACTTGGTGCCAAACTTGGAGATGGAATTGCCTTCTCTTTGGGTGTTGGTAGTGCCTCATCATGCTCCTCCTCCTTGGGCAAAACTTTCAAGGTTGGAGATTTGTCCACATCGTGCGCAGGTTGCTCATTGCTCTCACTTGGACACATCTTCAAAGCATCAGTTATCCCTTGCTTGTCTTCCACAAAAGTGACGTCTCGACTCTTGATGATCTTCTTGGTCTCTACACACAGCAACCTATAGGCCTTGGAGCCCTCACAATACCCTAATAACAAGCACTTGATGCCCTTGGCTTCAAGCTTGGAGCGCTTGGGATTCAAATCCAAGGCATAAACAACGCATCAAAAGATGCGCAAGTGGCCAATGTTGGGCCTTCTTCCACTCCATGCTTCTTGTGGCATCATGGATGCAACCGCATTTGTGGGACATCTATTGCGTATGTACGCCACATTCGCTATGGCCTCCGCCCAAAAGTTATATGTGAGGCCTTGGGCATGCAACATGGCACGAGCCATCTCCACAAGTGTGCGATTTGCTCGCTCCGCCACATCCTTTTGTTGTGAAGTGTAAGGGGCTGAAGCTTGGTGTTGAATGCCATGCTCCCTCATAAATGCCTCAAAAGCTTTGGACGTGTAATCCCCTCCATTGTCCGATCTCAACACCTTCACCGTATGTCCCAATTCGTTCTCCACTAGTGCCTTCCAGGCCTTGAACCTCTCAAGTACCTCACTCTTGCACTTGAGCATGAACACCCATATCTTCCTTGAAAAATCATCAATGAAGGTCAAAAAATATCTTGCACCACCCATGGAAGTGGTCTTCATAGGACCACAAACATCTGAGTGCACAATCTCCAATACTTTGGCGGCCCTTGTCGCTCCATCGCTTGGAAACGGTTGCCTTGTTTGCTTGCCTACAATGCAAGCCTCGCACTTCAAATCACTAGAGCCCTTCTCCACTTGCATGCCACCCACCATGCTTGGGAGGCTCTTTACACTCTTCTCATTGAGGTGGCCCAATCTCTTGTGCCATAGCGCCAAAGAGTGTTGATGGAGTGCTCCTTGCACTAAACACGCCATATTGGTGCCATTCACCGTTTTGAACCTTAATTGATACAAGTTGCCTTCTCTTGGCACCATCACAATCATCTCTCCGTTGGGTGCACCCAAAACACACCCCTTGTTGTTGAATTGCACCTTCAAATCTTGTGACACCAACTTGCTCACCGAGAGTAAGCTGGCATGCAATTTAAGCACATGCAATACATCTTGGATGCAAATTGTCTTCATTTGGCCCTTCACATCCACCTCCACCACGATGCAACCCATGCCAATTGCATCCACCACACCATTGTCACTCAAATACACCTCACCAAATACATCTTTAATGCCCAACAAGTACAATCAGCCCTCAATGAACTAGAATGAGCTAAAAGCAGGAAAACACCTCACCAAAAGGTCGAAATCTTGAAACAAAATGCTCCAATCGACCCCAAATTTCACTTGCTCCAACCTCCAATACTGCTCCTCCAACACACCTTACAATGAAATCTAATCTCTAATAGCAACTCACATGAGTGGGCCCATAACCTATTGAGAAAAGAACACCAAGCTAATGTATTCCAATAAAAGGGAATCACAAACAAGTGTGAGAAAAGGGTGTTAAACCCATACTAAGGGTTGCCCTCTTATACTACTTTCCTACCAAGTGCCATGACTAACCATATGGGTTATGTCTTCACCTCTCTATTATCACACTTCCCCTCTCTATTATCACACTGCCCTTCTCTATTATCACCATTGCTTTGGTTACAAACGACACCTAACTAAGAGCTTCCACAAACAATCTACACTATACTACTCACTTCGTTCAACACTCCCACTTTGTTTGTTGCCAAACAATGTCAAACCCATCTCTTTGCGAAGAACTTCATGTCGAGGCTTGCCAAGTGCTTTAGTAACCATACTAAGGGTTGCCCTCTTATACTACTTTCCTACCAAGTGCCATGACTAACCATATGGGTTATGTCTTCACCTCTCTATTATCACACTGCCCCTCTTTATTATCACGCTGCCTTTCTCTATTATCACCATTGCTTTGGTTACAAACAACACCTAACTAAGAGCTTCCACAAACAATCTACACTATACTACTCACTTCGTTCAACAGATAAATCCATGATTGCATCATTAGAAAGGTCTTGGTAATGAACTATATCTTCAATTCTTTTATGATGAAGGCTCAAAAAAATATGCTTTGCTCACAAAGAATTGAGAATCTTGGTCAATGAAGTTAGCTAGTGCTTCAATGCAAGTAGTAGGAACATTGTTGATTCTATAGAAATTTTGGTAGTATTGGAGGTGGCTCAAACAATACTTGAAAGAATCCATTGACAAATCGAAGAGTAGTCACAACTTCAATTCTTTTGGATGCAGTAGTGAATAGCTCAAATATGTCTTCACTTGAGCATTTTGCTACATGAGTTTGAAGAAAGCACATTTTGAAGTGGATCTAACACTACATTCTTAAAACGACATGGTTCTAATACCATGTATAAACCAATACCGTAAGGTGAAGGTGAAAAATGAAAAGAGCTACTCTTATGATGATAGTAATATTAATACATAGACCATATGTTGTATTAGCTGTTATTTCCAAATGAGAAAAAACAATCAATAAGGTTGGATTTGACACATGAAAGAATGACTTAATTGGTAAAGTCATTTGCAACATCTTCTTCTATTTTTTCCAAAATAGACAATTATTGGTAACAACTTCAAAGCCAAGTCATTTGCAACAAAGTCTTGCACATCTTCTATTCTCTCAAAAATAGACAATCATTGATAATCTTCATAATTGGTAATATAAAACATGTAATCACAATACATAAAGTTTTATAATGATATTTTTGTCTAATTGAATTCAATTCCATATATATTATTCTTCATCATTGAGTTCTTCAAAAATCTAATTTAGATTTTAAACTCTACACACATATATGAGCAATCACATGTTTTCAAGGCCCTCTTGGCCATAGTCCATTGGAATGCTCATCATCAAATGATAATTTTTTTCTCCCTTTAAAGGTTTAAAATCCAAAAGTAGTTCAATYTTCAAAGTAAGTCTTTTAAATCTCCTATTAATATATGACTCATTATATCCAATTTGATTCATATTTATGGTAAATGTCTATTTTCCTATTTGATTAGCTATAATCAACTATTTGGAATATCAATTACCAAATTGGCTAAGTGAACACATAAATATTACTTTTAAATTAAAAAGCAAAATTGGTAAAATTTGAGGAAATTAATAAGTATATACCATTTTTACACCTGGTGAAGAGCTATGTGCATGACAAACTAAATGTGTGTGTTGGTCTATAAAAGAGGTGTATCTATTCCAGTGACATTATAATTTATGTCTATATTGATGTGACCACATGTTTTAATATTTTCTACCTTCATTGTTTGCACAATAATAACTTCACAACTTTCATTTCATTTGTTGGAATTAAATGGTTGAAAGGATTCAATGTAGGTATCAAATTATACTATAGTTTTTGGTAGTCAAGTTTGCTAAGAAAATAATTCTACAAATGGATGTCAAATATTCAAAAATTAATTTTGTGAAAACTATTCTTTTTGTATAGACAAAAAAATATTACAAAATGTTGGAAGAATTTTTAATATTTTGGCAAATTAAATAAATATTAGGCAAAGAATGTTGAACTTGCATTTTGGGTATGGTGTTAAATAATGTTTTTTCTAAATATTTCCATACAAAATTTGTATTTTCCACTTTACATTGAAATTTAAAAACAACTTACAACTATTCAGTATTTATCAAAAGTTGATGAAATGAAACTCTAAGATCCATTCTAAAAATTTAAGGGTTTTTTTGAAACTGTAAATTCATAGATTGAGTGATTTCAAATTTTCAAAAATTCAATGTGGGTTCTTTGCTCCTTGAATTTTCGAAAATTCAATGATATGTATTTGTAATTACAATTTTCCAATATCACAACTCTAAACAGAAAAAAAAAAAATTGTATTTGAAAGTCTTTAAAAACATATCTACTTTTCCTTTTATTCATCAAACAAATTGTGGAAACAAGAATTAAGTATTTATTACCAAATAATACAAAGATGGATTCAAATAATTGATGTTACTTTTGTGTTCAATTAATGATAAATAATTTTAGGTTTAGGGTGAAATGGTAATAATACTAAATTACAATTGTTAMTGACAAGATAATGGAAGACGTTAAATTGTGCCTACCAAAGTGGGCCCCTTGTGCCAAACCTATCAAAATCTCCAGCGTGGCCCACGAGACCCGGCCAAGCACGAATGTGTAGGACCGCAATGCTACATGACATTGATTCTGATGAAATTGAGGAAGAAGACCACAACCACCATCCTACCTAGAACAACAATTTTAGGGTTTAGGGCGTCGGATTAGGGTTTTAGTTTCTTTTTGAAACTATAAACCAATTTACTTATCCCACATTGTTTGTCTTACTTCCTACGACTCCATGAGTATATAAAAAGTTGTCTCTTCAATTCAAAAATACAAATCACAAAACACAAATCACAAAAGTTAAAATAATTTTTTCAAGTTTAATTAAAAATAACTTATTGTGGTGCAATTCAAACAAGCAATTATAAGACAAACTAAAACCCTAATCCATTGCCCTATACTCTAAAACCATTGTCCTGCACAGGACGGCGGTTGTGGTTTTCTTCCTCAATTTTGTCAGGGTCGATGTCATGTAGCATCAAGGTCTTATTTATTCGTGCTTGGCTGGGTCTCGTGGGCCACGCCGGGAATTCTGACAGGCTAGCACGGAGGGCCACCTTTGTAGGCACGATTTAATGTCCTGCCAAGATAATACCTATGTCTACAAACATCACTAAATACTAGCTCTCAATCAATAGGTGCTATTGTGTGCGTTTCTTCAAACCTGCATATTTTACTCACTTTATTTTTTCATTTGACTTTGTTTTATTGCCTTTACGTGGATGGACTTTCTTGCATAGCAGTCTTCCATATGAAGATTTAATAGGGGCTAGGCAACACAAGGATTGTAATTGTAATAGAGAAGTAGGTCTAGGCTCGCATGCAACTTCTAACCTCACATTGATGTCAAGATCTCCTTCTAAGGTGTCTATTGAAAGCCAAGATGAAGAATCTAGCAAGTCTCTAATTATTAGTGATGTATGGAAAGATCTTGTAGTCTTGCACAAACTTCAACAAGGGACATTCCKTGAAAACTTCTACTTCAATTCTTGACGAGAGACTTTGGTTCTTGAAAATCTTGTCACAATATAGACTTTTTAATCAATCAAAACTTTTACACTTACAATTAGGTTTGCTTTATTCCAAGAGGCAGTTACATTACAAGCCACTAAAGTCAACAAATTATTCTTGTACAATGATGGTAGATATTTATATAGTGCCGAATGCCGAGAAATTAGTATGGAGCAACCTAATTTCATGTCAAGACTTGGTTAAAATTCATTAGATTTCTACATTGGAACATACATTTAAAAAGTTAGATATTTTCCACATGTGGTAATATATGACTACAATTTTTTTTCATTTTTTCATAATTGAAAACATCAAATTGAATTTTTAAGAAATAATTTAGTGTTAAAATAATTATTATTGTAAAAGTGCTTAAAATAGTTTGAAAATTTAAAAATAAAATAAAATATAAATAAACTCTATGGTATAGTTGGTATATTCTTTGAGCTCACACCAAAAGAAATTCAGTAGATAAAGTTCAAAAGTGGTGTATTTTGAGCTTTGAAGATACTAACTTCATAGTGTCACAAAATTTACAATTTCAATAGTTTTGAAAAAAAAAAAATTGGAATCAAAAATAGATTATTGGACCTATATTTCCATAGCCGAGCTTGAAAGCATTTAAAATCAATAACTATGTGAAAAGTTCAAGTTTGATTTTCAAAATGCCTGTGAAGCTTGCAATGTCCTTTAAAGGTTAATCCTTGAAATTCCCTTGTGTTCTCTCTATATGACCTTTATTTGGACTTATCACTCTTCAATTGTGATGTGATTTTATATTCGAATTGTGATATGTTGTTATTTACTTACTATCATGATCATTAATGTACTTTGTACTGAAAAGTATTTGGTCAATGATTTTCTGATCAAAGACCACCATATTCATAATATATTATGTGGCCATAAAGGGCTTTCAAGCCCTTCTATGGTTAACAATATGAACCACATAAGGTAACTCTTCCTATAATAGGCAAAATACCAACCAATACATCACAACCAAAATTAAACTACATCTGATGGGCTAGCTAGCATTTTGCCTATGATAGGCAGAATTATCTTACAAAGATCATGCCCCTCCCTACTCTAACCTCCAAATGTCCAAGGCCTTTTTTGAGCTTCTAGTAATTTGCTCTAAATTGAACAAAAAGTCAACATTTTGATAAGTTGTGACAATTCTTTTGGAATTGTAACTGCACATATTCAAACTAGACATGTTAGAAATCATGTAGGAAAAGAGAATTCAACATTATCATTTATGAATTGAAAGATTATAATGTTTGACCACGAGGGTTTTAAAATTGAAAAAGTGATTTGAAGTCTTCCAATCCTTTTTTTACATGCCAAATCTAAAATGTTGGTCACCCCAAAAATATGAGGTTAAAAGGTCTAACATGCATAACCCAAATCAATTTATGGCTTCTCAAAATCTACTCTACATTTTTTTTTAAATGAGTTTCTAATGTGATTTTTTCTCGAAGATCTAGTGTATTTGAAGCTCAGTTCTAGAAAGCCCTCAACACTATGAAAAGTCAAGATTGAAATGGACACCCTTGCACCAAATCTTGAATAGAAAAATCATAATCACTCATTTTCAAAATCGGATTTTTGATGCTAAAACTAGACTTCAAAAAGAATATTTCAAAAATATAAACTACTAACAAATAACAATTTGGTGAGATTTTTTTTCACTTCAAAGTATTGTCAACACCAAAGTTTTGGTGCCTTGGGCATTTAGGGATTATCGCAGGAAAGATGCCGCAAACGTTTAGTGTCCGATGGATGTTAGAGTATATTTCCATGTGGGACAGAAGTGCAACCATTCATCCTTGGAATTTTGTGTGGAAAGGGGAGATCTTCTATAGTACTTTGACTTCTAATGAGTTCTTCTAAATTTTTTAATACCAATTGTTCCCACGATTTTAGAAATGATGATTTCCACAAGGACCCCCTCTCTCTCCCCCCCCCCCCCTTGTCTTTCTAGGGTTAATGCAATAACCTCTCTAATGTAATGTGTCAAACCAACCCCAATCCTATTACTTCATAGAGGTTCTAAGGTAGGAGGTCCATAAAGCGCCCATCTAAAGGCTAAAGCTGCATTTTGGCAAGGTGAAACTGTGTGAAATACTTTTCAATAAATTTCCTTGAAAACACAAGTGGAATTGGCATCTAATCCAAGTCATTTCATATTTTTTGGAGCTTTGTGAAATTAGTTATGATTTTTTGAAGTTGCAGAAAAAGTGCATTTCAATGGGCTCTAAAACCGACCACCTCCTCAAATGTAGACTTCTTATACATTGGAGAGTACAAAATGTACCTCAAGAGCCTCATTGGTTTTAGAACCTACTCTCCATTTTAGGACCTTCTACCTTACCTCCGTGGCTGCCTTTGAAAGAAAGATCTGCCGCTTTTCGTCCCAGTGGAAATTGGTGTGGAMATTGGCGTGGAAATCATGCCGGGTGGAAGGCAATAGAAGCTTCGGCAGTCAGCACATTCCCAACGCCAAGTTATGCATAATGGATGTGGCGGCACAAGCAGCGCGGGCGTCCATTCTTCCCCCAAAGAATGTTCACGTTCGAAACAGCCGCGTAAGCATTGTCAGTCACGACTCAAGTGTCGGACGACTGGAATCTTTCTTTCTTTGGGGGTTGACTTCACTTGGACTGACCATTAGATGTTTTTTCAGTCCCGCAGGGGGCTGTTTCGGGCCTGCACAGAAATCTTACAAAGTATAAAGAAACTAAAAACTGATTTAAATTTTATTTTTTACAATTTAAAAAAAATAAAAAAATAAAAACTTAAAATTAATAAATAATTAATTAGTATTATCTGACGTGGCAGACTATGTGCCACGTCAGATTGCCTACGTGGCAAAGTTCCCAAAGTTCCCAATGTGTTTTCACAGCATGAGAACTCGAAGTCTTCTAAATGGTCCAAAAAACATCTATAATAGGAGGAGACCATTGCACGGCAGGCAGGACGTTAAATCCTCCATTCGAAGTGGGACCAACAGGCTATAATTATCCTGGGTCAAAACGCTAGGATTTTTTTATTTTTCAGATAAATTTTTTTTCACAAATTTTGAATTCAAATTTGCAATCCTGAGTTAAAATGCTGGAATTTTATTTTCACATAAATTTCTTTTTGCAAATTTTGAATTCATATTTGCAATCAGAGACCTCCAAATTAGCTACTACAGAAGAGGTTAAGACCATACCCTAGACATGGCTAAAAATAAAGGACTTTTTTTACTTTTGCCTCCGATAAATCCAAAAAATTATCCTTCTAGGCCCACTTCGAATGGAGGATTTAACGTCTTGTGCATGGCAAGACGTTACTGTAAACCCAACTTACAAAGTAGGTAGGCCCAGCAAGCTGAATTTACCCTGAAGGAAAATGCTGAAATTTTTAATTTTTTCCACACATGATAAAATTTGACAATTTTGAATTCATATTTGCAATCAGAGACTCCAAGTTAGGTAGCTGAGGTCTGGAACATATCATGGATACGGCTCAAAATAGGGGTCTTTTTATTTTTACTTTTATCCTTGAAGAAACAAAAAATTACCTTGTTGGGCCTTTTTTGTAGGCAGGATTCATAGTATTGCTAAACCAACAAAATTCAACCCCCCACGTGAAGATATAATACCCTTCTAGATTCCCAGGGAATAACTTCAATTTAAATTCTGATTCAACATTGGTTCTCTCCACTGTTTTGTCAAAGTGACACATTTTCATTGGCAGAGGGGTTCCCCATTTGGGGGGAGCAAAAGGGTGGCAATTAGCATTGGTGAATGATATTATGATTTGGTGTCCAGCGTGACCATTCATCTACCAATGCAACTTTGCTCCCCCAGAGAATTTTGTTAAAAAAAATGGTGATATTCCATATGCCATTTTCAGACCATGCGGTTTAAACCACTGATTTGATTTAGGACAAGTGTCAATTTCAGAACGCACGCACCTAAACCGTAAAAGTTGATGTTCGGGAAGAACTGACGGCTAGTGCAAAGTTAGCCGGTGGAATTGGGAAAAGACCCACTTGCAATTCAGAAACATCAGCCAAATAAATTGGTGAAAAAATCTATAAAATCTCTACTTTGTGTATAAAATAGAAAAAGGAACTGGACTCTATACTTCAAAAACTGGTTCAATTTGGGAATTGAAGGAGAATAGCAGATGAATTTTTTTTTTGAAATCTCAAATGCAGATAAAGGTGCTAAAGTTGTGAAATGATTACCATTTTTTAACAAAATTCCCCATTACCAAAAGTGATTGAGGAGACAGGACTCTTTGGGCCGACCTTGAAGTGACCATGAAGAAAGACCTTGCAAGAAAGCTTTTGAATTTTTAATGCGGAGTAATTTTTTTGACTAGGGTATCCATTCTGTGGTTCCTTGATTTATAGCAATATTACTGTTGTAGTAATTTTCCATGGGTAATTTTCCAGGGGAACACTGAAAGTCAAAKCTCAAACAAATGGCAAGATTCCCCTTGAAATAATTGCCAAAACTGCAAAGCAACCAAAGGGTAGTCAATCTAGAGTAAACCGGTCATTTACCACAGTTCCAAAAACCACACTATAAACCCTTCCAATAACCGAACAATTACCACACAATTTAACTACCAATTCAATTGTGATGGGAACCAAATTTTGTATCACCGCCCAATGACCACATAGGCACACACTGTGTGATGAAAGGATGCAATGAATTTTTATATAGATTTCAACATCATTGCCTCAAAATTGCAATAAAATTTGTAGGAAAAAATCTTTTTGCACTTTACTTTTTGAAGGTGAATCTTAACATGACATTTAATAATCATGCCAAATTTCAAAACATGAAAGTCTCTACATTTATGTGGAGAAGGATTTGGATTTTGTGTGTGGTGATTGGCATGTGTACTTTAAGGTAGGAGGTCCATGAAGCGACCATTTAAGAGTTGAAATTGAATTTGGGGAGGTGAAACTTCTTGAAATATTATTGAGTAAATTAACCTTGAAAGATAAATGGAATTGGCATCTAACCTAAGTTGTTTCATTTTTGGAGAACTTTGTGGATTAGTTATGAATTTAAAAGTTGAAATGATGTATAAGGCTCTAAAATTGCTCACCTCCTCAAATATAAATTGTTGGTACAACAAAAAAGTTCACATTTGAGCAGGTGGGCAATCTTAAAGAGTGAGCTTTAAGAACCTCCTACCTTATTCATAGCTAAAACAAATAGTGAAACTTTGAAAGAGCAACAAAGGCTATAAACATATTTAGTATTGTCCCAGAATGTTTGGAGGATTATTTACCATGGAAGATAGAAATAGGAAAATTTGAATTTGTATTTGGAATGAGGGACAATTTCTCTTGCACAAGTAGGAAGGATCTTGAAATACAAAATGCAACCATGCTCTTTGCAAGGAGGGGTGCACATACTTTGTTTCATAACGTTCCGACTCACGAAAGAAAAAGATATTGAATTTTCAAAGTTTTTTTGGATTAAAAAATTTAAAATATAAGTTTTACTTATATTTTATTAGACCTTGGTAACGACACAAGGCACACTACACTAATGATGGTAAATAGTGTTACCTACACTAATTGATTTAAAACAACCATAAGTTTTTACTCTTAATGAATATTTTTACCAACTATAGGTCTAAAGTTTTCTCAACTATAGTATTATCAAGATCCATGCACTTAGTAAAAATATTCATGAAGAGTAAAAACTTATAGCATTTCTAAAATAGTTAGTATGGATAACACTATTTACCATCACTAGTGTAGTACTTAAAAAAAACAATGAATAAATGAGTGAATATTTTTTCAAATGAATATATCATTCATATACAAAGTAATCATTCTATTAGTCACAATTCTACTAGTCTTAAAGGAGATGAATTCTTAAGAAAATGACGGACTCCAACATGCCATGATTACTTTTAACACATGTTTCACTTTCAATTGCTAAAACAACCTTTGAACCATTGCGCCCACAATGTTTTACTTTCAACACATGCTAACATGCCATGATTGTTTTTAATCCTATAAGGACGCTACAAACCAAAGTGGTCCGATGGATGACTTCACTATTAACTATAGAGGAAATAGAATGCACCTATTGGTTCAAGAATCAGAGAATTTTGGTGACTACCTTGGTCACGGGGAGCCGCCACGTCCTTACAAGAGTAATCCATCAGTTTTCACTTTAGTTTGCTAACATAACTTTCACGGCACCATTGCACCCATACTTCACTTCCAACTCACACTATCGTGCCACGATTGCTTTTAACACATGTTTCACTTTCATTTGCTTACATAACTTTTTGATCTCTTGCCATATCTCAATATGTCTCCCTAATATCTCCCCCTATGGATAGTCAGAGCTTAAAAACAGCAGTTGAGGTCCTTGTGAAGTGAAGAAAACCACCAGTAATCTCTACACTTACCCTCACACATGCACCTGCCGCTCTCCTTTCGGCAGTCCACAAAGCGCACGTAAGAAAAAAGCAAAAGGAGAGACCTTTTTGTCAAGGAAGGGGAGCGGCAACGTGCCGTGATTCTCACCCTTTGCAGACTTTTCCATTTGACACAAAGTTCTTGTTCGAATGTGCTCACAGAACTCCCGGCCAGGCACAGCAGTTGCAATTAAACCCCGGCGATGAAATTTAGGTTCACTTGCGGATGCTCTCTCATTGCTCTGGGTAAGTAGAAAGAGAGAAAGCTGCGCATTGACAATTCCTTCATCTACAGTGAATTGAAGAAAGTTTTGGAGCTCTGGGTCGAATGAGAAGGGGCTTGGTTTGTTTTTCAAATTCTGGCTTTCTCTACAGTGAGTGTGTGAGAGTTCGTTGTCTCTGGGTTGAAGGGGAGGAGGCTTTTCATTGACAAAACCTACATCTACAGGGAAAGAAGGGGAGGAATTTTAAGTAAGTAAGCGCTTCTGCGTCGGAAAACGAGTTTTTTGAAAAGCGGGCTATTGAATTGCTGCAGAGACACACACAGCGTTACTTATTTCAAGTTGTGGACCTTGAATTTTTGTATATCTGATCGGTCGGAGTTTTGTAAAACGTGAATTAGAAGTTGGAGTTGATCTTACAACTGAAGGATTTAGCATTTTTCATCACAAATGAGAGATTGAGAAAAAAACACAGCACAATTTGATCACCTGAACTGTCGAAAGACCTGCGGCGCTTCTCGTTGTTCGCCACTAGCTAGAGGCTCACGAATTTGCATGTGTTCGAAGCGCCAGAAGGTTAGGGGTGCCACAGTTTGTGAATTTAGCCTTGCGACTCTTTCGTTTGTATTCCCTGCGCAGAATTGCGGCCCGGAATCTTGTCAAAGATTAAAGGAAATTCGAAATCGCCTTCTTCTGACACTCCCGCTAGATTCTTTTCTGGCAATTCAAAACTCAGAGATAGTCAATCACAATCCGCAGCTCCCGTTTATTAGTTTCCCTTCACAATAACAATTCCAAATTGCATTATGGGTGTGTTAAATTTCACACTTTCAGCCTCAAGTTTCTGACAATTTCTTTACAACTGTCTGCTTCTTTCCAAATCCAGACCTACGCGCTTGAAGAAACTCGAAATTGGATAGCCCACATCGCTTCTTTCTTCACTGCACAAATCTTGACGCCCTTTAGAATCTTCTTTCGCAATTCCAGACTCAGAGATAGTCCAATTCAAATCTTCAACCRMCAGATAGACTCTTAAATTGCTTCCRATTCACAATTTCAGTCACGAGATAGACTCTTCTGTTTGCATTCAATTCGCAATTCCTGTCACAAGATACCTTCTTCTTGTTTGGATTCAATTCACAATTTCAGCCTCGAGATAGACTCWGYTCTTTCCTTTTCAAATCTTACCSCCMACAAATCGAACTCCAACACCCCAAATTCTCCCGCGAATTTGGATCTCTTAGGATGAAGACGACTGCAAGGAAGCTGGACATCGTGCTGCGTTCGGCCACAGGGTTGAAGAAAGTGAGCAGCAGTCGCATGGCTGCGTACGCGGTGGCGTGGATCGAGCCGAGCTTGCGATTTCCCTCCCCTMTGGACAAGCGCCATGGCCGCAACCCCGAGTGGAACACCACGATCTCCATCACACTCGACGACCGAGCGATGAGTCAAGTGGGGCAGCAGTTGCATATTGAGCTCCTAGGGCAAGGGCTGGTGTCCACCAAGCCCATTGGGTTCGTCACGGTGGACATGACGGACATCTTCCAAAAGGGGGCCGAGGGAGATGCTGTCCGAGCGCCATTCCATGAATGTCCGGTTAGTGCTCTCGCTAACATAAGCTTTCGGTATTACTGGCAATGAATTTGCATTCAATTGGCAATTTTTATGTTAGTATCATCACGGGCCATTGACTACGGCATTCTTCAAAAGTTCCATGGATGGACATTTTGGTTTAAGTCTTGAGCTTGCACTAGACTTGAGTTTACAGTTTATGAAGAATGGCGATCATTTGGGATCGTTCTTGCATCCTAACTCATCGTCAAGTTGAAATAAGTTTCCGAATTAGACTTGAGACTTCATTTCCAGATACAGAAGATTGGTACTGCTCTAAGAAAAAATATGGGGCAAATCCAAGGAGCTCAGCTGTAAACTCGAAGTTGCAAATAGAGAAAGTGAATGTGATTGACCTAAGTACCTCCTCTTGGGAAATGAATTGATGTCATTATCCTTGGAACTCCTCATTGAGATTAYGAGTGTTTGGTTGTGAAGGTGAGAAGGCGGTCTGGAAGACAGCAGGGTATTCTGAATTTCGAGCTTTGCTTGCAAGCTTCGACGTCAAGATCTGTCCCTGCAAAGCAACAAGAGGACCTGTATTTGGCTGAAAAAGATGCTTCTTCAGCACCGTCACTACGAGAACAATATTATCATCGTGAATCTGTGAGCATGGCATCTCCACCACCGTCGCCGCAACACTCCCAACATCGTGATTCTGTGGGCACGAAGATGGAGAAGAGCAGCAGCACTTCACAATTCTCCCGCAGGAGTGGTTCACGGCGAGGGGACAGAGGCTACGGCTTTGGGTTGCCCATGGCCACGACTGCTTCCAGAGGCCTAGTTTCGGAGCARGACGAAATTTCTCTCCTTCATTCTACTCATTGAGAATCATCAGTATAACTTGGAGCCTCTTTATCTTTCTGCTTCTATTTTGGGGTCGGCAAAAATTCTGAGCCCCMAAATTCTCTTGTAAATATACTACGGTAGGGTTTAGGGTTTTGAGCGGCCACGATTGTACACTAGGGAGGTCACGCATAGGCAATCGTAGGTAGACTTAGGTGAAGTTCAAGAGAGGCGTTGAAAATTGTACTCACGAAGTTATAAGAGCTCATAGTTTTGGAGAGGTATTTTTGAAATTTTAACTTCAGTGTCCTAAGGCTTCAACGGTTTACACTGGTTGCGTGGATGTCACTTCTGAAAGTTCAAGAAATGGAACAGGGTTCATAGTCTACAATCAACAACTTAAAAGAAAGAGTGCATATAAATGCAAGAGATACTGAGAAGTGGGTTATCCCTCTTCTCAAGGTTTTGGTCCCGCATTCTTCATACTGTGAAGTTAAAACTCATGTACGCAGAAAACCCAACCACTACAGCCCAAAGCAATACAACAATAAACCACCAACGTAATGCATGTTTCTATATCATAAAAAAGAAAGAAATGAACCATGAATTGTCAGGCAAGATATCTAGTAATACATGAATTAAAACTGGTCATCATTTTCATCAACCTCGAGCTCAGCAAGCATGGGAACAAAAGTGCAGCAGAAGGCCTCTTTGTCCTTTAAGACCAAAGAAGAACCGTCGGGGTTCCACCGGAGATCCGACACCAGGAACTGCGACAGGGGGATGTTGACACACGCAGCGCCACTGGGAGTCCACATATATAAATTCGGGGTGCCTGTGCAGACAGCCARGCGGGGGAATATGGGGTCCCATGCTGCAGTTCGAATGGGATCCTTGTGAATGAGGAGGGCGGCGAGCTCCAGTCGCGCTATGTCCCAGATCCACAGCGCAGTTGGCATGTTGTCGTTGCGTGTAAACAGGTAGTGGCTGTCTGCACTCCATGCCATCATTCCTGGCCAATAACACCCAAGTCTTAATAGAAAACAACTTCGCTGTCTACAATGTCACAGACGGGAGAGAGAGGGAAATATCTCAAAAACAAGCAATACCAGTACAATTTAAGCAGTATAACATGAGTTGGATGTGTCGTATGATGCCATYTCAGTACGAAAAAATTGAAGTCGCACTAAAAAAATTTCCGATTAGTGGGAAGGAACTTCTGTGATGTAGGTCTTGAAAGATAGGCAGAAAACAGAGAATATGAGTAGTATAATGAACAGCTGCACTAAACAAAAGGAAGAGGAACAAATGTGAGGAGTATTTACCTATGCCTTGTTTTGGGTTGGGTTTATCAGGCAAAGGCTTCTGTGATGGAACGGATATTGGGACTTCAGCCACCTTGTACCGAACTCTTGTCCGACTCTCATTCGGTGCATCTATTCACATAATAAAAAACAAATCCTGAATACTTGGTGAAATTTTCAGAATTTTGTAGGACCAYCTGCATTCACACTAAGGCTAGACCTATTTTAAACTTTAACTCAAGTTCCTTATCAAAAGTTRATAAGGAGAAAGTTKCAGTAYTACCTTGAAATCGGTGCAAGGGAGGCAAAATAACAAAAACATCAAATAGACATAGCATCAGCATTATTTTCTAGTCAAGCAAACAGCTACCTCTTATTACGGCCATATCACCAGCTCCAGCGGTCCCATTCATAAACATAGATTGCATGTCAGCATGCCAAGCTTCCTCGATTTCCTGCACAAACTATGAATGTAACACTACTGTCTGGMCACTGACTATATAGCAGACTTATGAAGAGAAAGTTAATTTTTGAAAAGCAGGTCACGTATTCCTGCTAGAAGTACTAAGCTCCAGTATTCACAAACATTTCTCATAGCCTGACGAAATCTGTTACATATATCCAAGGCGTGACTTCTACATTTGTATTTGACTCACGAGGCTCTCTTTAAAATTTCCAACAGAAATGTAAGCTCATTCTAGCACTGGGGATGTTTGTTCTAGTAGTTCTCACCTTAAAGACAACAGCATTTGAAATCCCCTTAATAGCAAATGGATGACTGAACTCRACAACTGGCTTGAATGTGAGGTGATTCAACGCACGCACAACTTGGTCATAACTGCCACAGCCTAAAAATTGGCCGCACGGAGACCAAGCTACTGTCTTCAACCCCAACGCATTATCGTATGCTGAGTACCTGAACAGGCAACGGCCATCTGGAGAATATACTAGGACCTGTTCAAAAATCAGCAGGCGGGTCAGATTGAACTTCACTTTTCAAAAGTAATCGAAATCGGGTCGATCATAACTTAAAAATAGGCCACGACCGCGGAACTTCCATAGTCAGTGATCAGATAGATATCCATTTAAATTTTCAATCAAATTSTAAGACACGTAGARGTCTCTCCCACTGGAGTTCACTACTGAGGTAGTAAAGGACGTTTGGAGCTAGAGTGTTAAGGCTTGGTCCATAYGGGCACCGTGCCGTAACACAAAAGCTTGACGCTCCAAACCTCCTTGTCAACTAATGTCTGGGACAACGAATTATGGCTACAAAAGACTGTCTTTGGCGAATTAAACAGCAGAGAAATCACTGCAAACAAGGTCCCACTGACGAGATCAACTTAATGATCACCTCTCAATGTGTGCAAGAACGTACAACTTGATACTTGCAAAGTGGTAGTACCTTGTATTCAAGAGGTGAATCCCAAACAGCGATGTTGCTATCAGTGGGCSACCATTCCAAATCCGCCAAATCTACGGTGTCAGCTCCAAATATCCCCATTGCTTCCCACCCACTACAGGCCAACATGTTGACGTAGTCCTTGCAGTCTCGTCTCGTAGCAATGGCAGCAAAGCTGCCATCTCTCGAGAAGGCCACAGCACGTGATCCATGTTTAGGCCATGGCACATGTACACAAGCCGTGCTCACCAGTGACCATACGGTCAGGCGAAGTTGAAAGTCGGAGGTGGTGAGGATATGGCGACTATCAGGACTCCACCTTTAGTAACAACACAGTATAAGAATGTATTAGTGAACAAAATGCAGGTGAGGAACCCAATACCAATGGTACATGCTGGCATATATAGTATTATCAAGGCATAGGAGAGCTCTAGATATAGAGTATGAGATATACTTTGCTAATATTGGTGTACACCCGCCTAAGACTTTCACCATGGTAYTGCAGTAGGTATCATCTGGTAATATATTGGTACATGTGCCAGCATATAGTATTTGTATTGGGTTCCCACTTTAGGAATGCATTGTTATACATGGCTATGCCAATGATGCTGCTTGCATTGGTGAGTACTGATACAGGAGCCTTAGTTCTAATTGTAATGCACGTGCTTTCCATTTGAATTCTACCTTGCATGGCAGATTCCAGCAGCTCCATCGTCAATCTTGCAAGTCCACTCGGGCTGCGCTACAGACCACGCCTGGACCATGGCTTTCTTGAAGAGACCACAAAGGATGTACTCTGAGTCTGGTGCCCACTCCACATAGCTGATCCTGTCGAGACACGAGAACAACTGCACCACCTGTATTCCCACCACGAGGGCATTGATAAAAATCGAGATACGCACAAGCATAATTTCTGTGACTCACGCATAACATTCTTGAAATCTGTTCCTCACACTTTTGAGCCTACCTGCTATACAAAAGAGAATTAGGTCTCCAATCCTTTGACAKTTCCTTTCTTTAACGCACTTATGCTTATGCTTAACCATTTGAGAGCAAACTTCCTGGAGCTCAACTCACCATGGCTCGAATTTCTAAAGTTCCAATCCTGAAATATGTGCCACATGGTTCTAAACTTGCCAATTCTACCGCATGCTTCCAAAGTTGCCCAGTCGTGGTACCAAATGACTACCAACATTACTAGTTCTCACATTATTTTAGTTCAGTGATCACTTTGTCTTGAGTGCAACAGTCGAAAGCCCAACACTACTCAAGAATGTAATGCGTTGCAACTAGAATGCAAGAAGACGACTCCAAATAAATACAAGTCAAGCATCAACATCCACAGAACGATATCGAACCGCTTCA
Source organism: Pleurozium schreberi (assembly GCA_006891605.1). Lineage (NCBI taxonomy): Eukaryota > Viridiplantae > Streptophyta > Bryopsida > Hypnales > Hylocomiaceae > Pleurozium > Pleurozium schreberi. The sequence continues at coordinate 74,729 of VACF01001736.1, read as the reverse complement.
CAACAACACTCTCCAACAAACTTGAAAACGCTATCAAACTCGATTCTTCTTCACACAACAAAGAGCTGCTCACCTTGAGAGAAACAACATCTCGGATAACAAGGCGATAGTCCACAGCGACTGCCAAAAACCTAGCATCGGGCGAGAACACGCAATGCCCCGAGTGCTTGTACGTGTCACTAAATTCCATAACCCCCGCGACTCGTCTCTAACCTACAAAATACGAGATCTTCCGAGCTCCACCACTACATACCAAGTCCCTCACACCCCTGTTTCACCATCACGCGCCACACACTGCGAACTCCTTCATTTGCAGYTTCCACGGGTCTGATCTTTACAGGGCAGYTGCTTCACTGCASAGACATTTGCGATCTMAAATGCAGCTGCRATCMCGCAAAGTGTGGRAGKAGAGGTAGAGYCAAGATAATGCTGAGAAGCTTGAAAGCGCAACGTAACCCTAAATGATTGAGTTGAAATTTTGAAAGGAGGTTAGGACAAGAGTGGCGCCAAAGCTGCTGCTTGCGAAGAAGTTACTCAAGTTAAGTTGTTAGTTCTGTCCGTGGCCAACTGAGGTTAACTTACTGAGGTGGTCGCAGAGCGTTAAATCGTGCTCACGAACTGAGCCCCGCAGGCTAGATTTACCGCTGGGGAAAACGCAGGAATGTTTTATTTTTTGCAAATTTTTTTTTTTGCAATTTCTGAATTGAATTCATATTTGTAATCAGAGACCCCAAAATAGCTAAGGGCGGCTAGAGAACATACCCAAGTGACGGCTCAATCTACACTAAAGATGTTAAATAGTGTTACCTACACTAATTGATTTAAAATAGCCATAAATTTTTACTCTTAATGAATATTTTTACCAACTATAGGTACAAAGTTTTCCCAACTATAGTACTATTAGGATCCGTGCACTCTGTAAAAATATTCATGAAGAGTAAAAACTTATAGCATTTCTAAAATAGTTAGTATGGATAACACTATTTACCATCATTAGTGTAGTGGACTTTTATTTATTTTTACCCTTTTACCCTCAAACATTATCCTGCGGGGCCCAGTTCGTGAGCACGATTGAACGCTCTGCGAGGCGGTATGGCATGTATGAAACTGTGAATTATTTCTTGTCAACATGGTGACCTGACTTCATGTTCCAAATTTTGGGGGAATTTTTTTTGATAGAATCTTACCTCATTTTCCGCACTCGCTATTTCAACGCTTAGAGTTGGGTGGAAAAATGGATGAAATTGCCAAATGGTTCTAAGAAAAAAAAAAACATTAGATTTGACAATGTTTGAATGAAAAGTGACTAATAACAGATAATCTTGTGGATGAATGTACACATATGAATGATCCTACTCATTTTTTCTTTACATGTGAATTTTTCAGGGTGCAAATTGTTCTAATAGTGGAAAAAGAAATGGTTGATCTCAAAGCCCATCAATGCTCCTTACATAGTTGGACACATTGTAGGTGTTGTCTTTTGAACAGATAATCAGTCAGGTATCCAATCTGATTCGAATTCAGATTATTTATGTTTTCAACCTCCACCCACTCCACCCCCTTACTTTTATTTTTTCCGAAGAGCACCTTGCAATTGATATGGGATAATGTGATTTCCATATGTATGTTGTATTCCGTATTCTGTATGTTTGTATTCCATATCATATGTTTGTATTCTATATTCTATGTTATATCCATATTCAATATCTGTATTTTGATCAATGGCAACAGCATTGAGAAAATTTTCAGCTCTCAAAGAGATTGCAAGTTTTGCACCCATGCAGTGCAATTACAAAAAAAAATAAAAAATAAAATTTATTTTTTATTTTCAAAAATTTGGAATTTGACGTGGCACTACTAATGCCACATCAGTGCCACATCACATTGACTATTTTTTTTTTTTTTTTAATATATCTTTCAAAAAATATATTTTCCGAAAAAAAAATATTTTTTTATTTTTTTGTATTAGCACTGTAGGGGTGCTGAAAATGAAGTCTTAACAACCCTCCGCGGGGCTGAAAATTTTCCTAATGAGGGGGTCTTGGTTCTTTCGTAAACTCATTGGCGGTGGGGGATTTTTTTAACTCTCACAGAGGGGGAAGGGGGGGGGGGGCACATCTTTTCAGGGGATAGTCAGGGGATAGTTACATAGTGAAAAGAGTCCTCAACAATGTCTCGAATGAAAATTGAGATGAACCAACTAACATATTTGAATTTCAAGAAAAAATCCATTTAAATAATTTGGCCATTCCTTCCATTTATAGTTGATCTAGATGTTGTTTTCTTGAATATATTTGTAATTTGTCTACTATTGCCATTTTGAATTTTCTTTTTGGAAGAATGAATGAACCTACTCATCTACAAATACTTGGAAGTTCTTCCATCAAAACGGTTCATTTTCATTGAAGATTTGTCACACAATTTACCCCTCCAGAACAATTGTCCAAACCTTGAGGGACAAGTAAGAGTTTGGAAAGGCTCCAATGCTCTAAATTTGTAACATGATTTTCCAAAACAATGTGTTTTCCAAGAATTCTACCCAAAGTCTTTATAAAGTCTTCTTTGCAAAAGGTGAAATCTCTTATTGCTTGCAAAATGCTAGAAGTTGTAAAAAAGTTGGCATTTCCTAAAACCTTTCTTCATTTCATTTCATAACACTTTCTCCATTTTCTTCAAGTTASTAATTTGTAGAAAACTTCTAAGTACACGTAGGCTTGGAATGACTCAAATTAGGTGTAAAAGATGGTGAAATTTCCTAAAAATCAAGGATTTCTACTCTATTCTCTTTAATTGTAGATGAAATTTTCATGGGAAAATTTCAATTGGAAAATAGATTTTATTACTTTCTAGTTTATTTGTATATAGTGGTTATATAAAAGAAAATCTAGAGGTATTAGAAAGCCATCGTGTATTTGATGGTATTTTTTTTATTGTTTAACCAAGGTTTTAGATGCTTACACCCAATGCGATTGAAATTAGTGTCCAAGTGTTCATTACTATGTTCATTACCTTTATGCTTAAAGGTTCATTACTATGTTTCACCCAAAATCACTATGAATCTTTTCATTTATAGTGCAAAGAGCTATGATCACCCCACCCACCCCTTGTTTTTGCATACAACCAGATTTTGCATTACTCATGTATTGAAATGTGTGGAAAAAAAATTCAAACACCTTGACCATGTAGATTGTAAGATATTAGTGTTCAATGTAAAAATAAAATCAAAAATTGCCCTTTGCTTTATTAGGAGTTTAGACTTTGAATCCCCTAAATTAAAATTTTTTACACCATAGAGTTTTGAGCTTCAAATCACTCTCTAAATCACCTTTAGTGGTAGAAAATTGAGTTGGAAATATAGGGTTTTATTTGTTTAGAATTCAATCATTTTCATTCTAAAGAAATTTGTTTAAGTAGAAATGGTCACAAGATGGAAAGAAAACTAATTGGCTAATAAGGTAGAACCACCTATAACCAATCAAATAAGGAATTTGGACGAATTTGAAGCAATGGAATACAAGGTAAATATTTTTAGAGGTGTGTTGATAAAAATGATGAGGATTGCAAAAACTTTGGTAATTTTATCGCATGAGTTGAAATTACTATGAATTTTGAAAGGCAAAAAGTGCTCTGGACCCGTAGCCAATCTCTAGAATCTTCCAATTTCGATCATTCAAAAAACTACTATTCCACTCACTGCTTCCTACTTTATTTTGCACTACTTTGGAACATGTATCATGAACTTTTAGTCCCAACTTTGAAAAGATGAAAAAAATCCATTCTAGCCTTGGTTGGAAATAAGTCAATCTATGGTTGGCTATGGAGCAGTGGTTGGTAATGCAGGGTTGCTATTCTGTGAGCCTGTGAGCACATTTTGTGCTTATGAGGGCTTCAATTTTTCTCCCTGGAATATATTGCCCATGTTTGAACATTTTGTGCTTATGAGGGCTTCAATTTTTCTCCCATAGCCCAAATGAATTGAAAATTATATTCTCTTAAATGCATTTGAAATTCCAATGTTCCACATCGAATACATCTCACTTTTTTTCTTGTTTCAATTTTATGTTTTATGGATTAATAAAAACTCACATTGACACATGGTTCTGCTCCAAAGTAGAACATTGATCCATCTATGCAATGTTGAGCATAAATGAAAATTTGAAGAGGATTTTACACCTAAATGATTGCTAAAATGTATTTTGTCTTCAATTAATTGCAATTGTTTGATTTTAAATGCAAACAAGAAAAAGAAATGAGATTTGTTCAATGCATAACAACGTTCAAGGATCCTTTTAATTGCTTAGTTGATGTTATTTTTTATTACGATTTATCCATCTTTCACGCTTAAACTAAAGATTCCCCAAGTATCCAAAGAAAAGGGATAGCACACCTCTTTTGCTTAAGATGGAACAAATTTTCAAGTTATGCAATGTTGTGTGTGGGCCAAAGAGGGATACAAACCAAAATGCACCATGACATTTCAAATACCTCCTTCAGAAGAGAGATGAAGAACCGAGGTCTCAGCCAAACTCGTAAGCTTACTCACAATTTAGCTTTGCTTTGCATTCCACAAGCCATCGCCAACATTCAACACTTAAACTTACAATTCAATCTTCACAAAAAATTGAGTCTGCCGCGCAAAAACTGTGTTTGAATGTGGAGAATTGGAGGATACTACCGAACTACCATTTACAAGAAAGACGATGCCAAATAACTCTCAGTATAGCGACACTARCAATTTCCCCTGCAAAAAGCCGGTTCAAAATAGTCGAGAAGTACTGGCGATGGTGTCTTTTAGGTTTCCAAAGGGACTTGACAGCACGCAACTTAGAGAGAAATGTGACACCACGCGATTGGATTGGATTTGTCACTGCTTCCGACGGCGCACCAGGCAATGAAGCTATGCCTTGAAGCAGCATGTGAAGGGGGACTTCGGAGGTGGAGAGACGTCGACTTGTTCGACCTCTTGCACGATTTTGGCTGCTTGACCGGATCTCGAGGTATGTGTCGAAGCTCTCATTTCTTTTGCTTTCTTGCGCGCTAGCGCTATTCTGTTTGTCATCTTCTCGTGGGCGCGTAACCTCATCTTCTCAATTTTCATCTGCAAACCAAGATTGCCAGTCAAGCTCTTTGGTTCTAAGAAAKTGCGCTAGCCTAAATATGCAGAATTGGAGTATGTGATATTGTTTTAGGCCGTGCTGCCGGAAATCAGAATGAAACGAAATGTTCTTGTTCAGTACTAATCCGAACGCTTTTTAACATTTTAAGTTCATTGTATGTGTACTTACAGCTTAAGAACAGAGTATCCAGAAACATAATAAAAAGGGACGTAATCGAAAAATGTGAGAGCAAGAATATTTCATATTACGGTGACACTGGGATTTAGGATTTTGTAGGATAGACTAAAGTAGATTGGAAGGAAAATATACTGAATTTGTTCAATTCAAGGAGTGWGCAGCGATATGCTTAGGTCAAAGTCTCAGTAATTATTTGATCGTTTTTCAATCTTTGTTTATGTACTTACAGCCGACAGAGTCGACAGAAACGAGGTCTAAGTCGATTAGAAACGCAATGGATAAAATGTGAGCAAGATTATTCCATCTTCCGCTAGTTTTGGGAATCGTTGGATAGATGATGGTAGATTTTGGGGAAAAAATATGGTCCATTCAATGAGTGTTCAGCGATGTTCACATGTCGAAAGGGAAGRATCTGGTAGACAGCACTAACCTCTAACTTTTGCATCTCGACTTCGGCCCTGGAAATTTGAAGCTCTTCCCATGCATTGATTCTGCCCTCCTTCTTGTCACATCTGGTCAAGAAAGTTTACATGAGTCACTTCTATATCAAATTAAATTCTCTGATCAGCTAACAATTAGCAGTAAAGCACTTAACATACCTTGCATTGCGTTTCGTCTGGTTGACTTCTCCCAATGCTGCGGCCTCATCATCCGCGCATCCTTTCTCCAAAACACCTGAATTTCTTAAGCTAACGGAGCACTCCATGTCTTCTTCCTCTCGAGTGGTCCAGGCCACGCCTCTGTCATCACTTGGTAGCTTGCTTAGTTCCAATTTCTCCAAATGCCAGGTCTGGAGTTCCAGCGCTCCTGCTTTAGTAATCGAACCAAACGAAGTCGGTCGCCTGCCAGGCTGAGCTGCAGGGGTGTTGTGTCGTGCAGGTGAAGCTTTGAATGCTGAAGTTGTACGACTTGCCTTACGCCTTCCAAACCTCCAACTATTTTCTGACGGTGGAGGGAGATCGGGAGGGCTAMCTGGTTGCACTTGATGTGCGCCGATCTCYTTCGTTGATTCCGTAAGCGAGTGCTTCAGAACCTCTATATCCGTAGAGTTATCTGTATGACTATTCCGTTAGACGTTCACTTTTTTATAATAAATAAATAGTTTTTCATATGAAACCGATTGTTAGACTCGACCTAGCTAGACCTACATGATATTGAAAAGCGGGAAAAAGAATTTCTGCTGTACCAATTTGACAATTTTGGACGACTTTTGTATAGYAGAAGGTAATGAGACGGCGACATACCCAAACATCTTCCGTTTTCTGCCTTCTTCAAGTTGTCATCCTCAAGCAATCCGTGGATTACGTTCTCTCTTGTTGGTGTTGCTGCTGGCATATGGCTACAGGATTCTTGCCTTGTATCAAGATCCGTGACTCCTTCACTTTCGGCACGGTGGTCGATTTGTTGGCCAACGTTTCCGGTGGAGTTCTCAACCGCTGCCGAAGATGTGTTGGAGCAAGAAAGATCGAAAACTTTTTTTGACAGATCACCGAATGAGAGAGCTTTRGAGCGCTGTTTCGATGATGCACTTCGATTTAGGCTTTCCAAATTTCCAACCATCTGGTCAATCATCACGGACAATGGCTTCTCTACCGTATTTGGAGTTGAGAAGTCAGGACTACCTCCTGCAAAGTTGAGCTGGTGACTGTGCCCGCTAATTGAATGTCTTCTACCTATCACAAGGAGTGATCGTCGTCAGATATCTATATGAATCACGCATTTTCACACTGGAATGTTAATTGCAACTTAACGGAGAGTGGAGGTGCATTCAGAAGAATCTTGTTATGGTATTACACCTAAGAAATGATGATTCCACTCTTTGAGTTGTTTAGACAGATACAAACCTGATGGGAGAGCCTGCAGAGGTCGTTGCTGCTGAGGTTGAACTGAGGGCTCATGATGACCAGGACTAGCAATCCATTTTTCTGCATCGTCCCACTTCGAAGGTGGAGGTCGGGTATTAATACCGCCATGGAGAGGACCAGACAGAAACCTGTGCTGAAATGGAATGCCTTTACTGATTTGATCCACCAAGCTTGCAGGACTAATTGACCCAATCCCTTTCTCAAATCCAGGACTTCCGAAACTAATATGGCTTCCCGCAGGACTTCCCAGTTGAGATTGCCAACCTGGTATCAAACGTAGCGGAGTTCCCGGATTTTCGAGAGAGTTSATAACCCCAAGTTGGGGACTTCGAACTGTTGAGGCTCCCCTGTTTCCTTCGTCACTCCCATTCAGTGCACAAGCATTTTGCAATGATACTCTAGTTTGAATATTCAACCGCGAGCTATCTAACCTGGTGTGATCCACCGTAGAAGTCATGGAYATGATGTCTTGCGCTGACGAATGGTCTCTCGATGCAATCTTCTGGTGAGATCGTATGCTATGTTGTATTTGATATTTGTCTTGGACGGTAGGAAGTATTGCACCAGTCTCGTATAGCCTGCCGTTGTAACTCCCTTCTCTTTTGCAGATATTTGTTCTGGTAGCCTTCAACGCTAAGGAATGAGTCTCGGGCAATGTCTCCAACGATCTTGAGGTGGTGCAAACCTGGCAACAGAAGCACACGAAAGTATTAGGACTTGCAATTTTTTCTATATTGTGATAATCTCTACAATTGGAATGTGAACGATTCGAGYTTTTATCATTTGCAGGCGGATTATGATAAACAAAGTGGAAGTCACAAAYAGTAATGTCGTGAGTCCAATTTGACTGTATATCAAACCTTGTTGAGCTCACGAGAAGGTTCTAATAACGTGTCTGTGTCGCTGGACTCTCCATCTGATATTGAATAGCCTCGATCATGGCTAGGTTGCTGCATCTTGACGTGGGTTGCGTCCGACCGRGGACGATGATCCATGCTGCTGGACGAGGAGGATGCTGGGCTGATGAAACGAGCGTCTAAAATCACGGATTTGGGACTCACGTTGTCCTCCAGCTTGGTTCTAGGCCCCAGCGAGGGCTTGCGAAAGTCGTACCGTGCCGTGCTAATGACTCCATCAGGTAGAAGGAGAAAACCCTCCATGKTTTCYTGTCAGTAATGCTGCCTGCCCCTTTTCTAAAATRTTTCTTCTGAGTCTAGAGTTTCTTGTAAGCTAGTCCATCCTTGCTTTYCTCTACTGAACTCACGGCAAAACGTTTCAGATAAATTCGACCCATCTCTCTTCCGGTGCAAGGTTTCGTGAAGAAGAATTTGATATGCTCAAATTGTGCGCTGCCTTCGATCACCTATATTGTCTCTCATTCTCTCTCCCGTACCACCCAGTCTCTTGCTTACACAGGAGAGAAATCTGCAGCCCGTGCATTTGGCACTGCTGCGTAAAGACATGAAGAACCCAACACCACAATGAAATCAATTGTTGCACCTATTCCTGGAGTACCAGAGCCTTCGAACCCTGGCAAGACCCGTGACTCTTAGCTAAGAACAACTTGCATCTTACTAGAAGAGGAAAAGAGTATCGACCACACTGTCGGCTATGAAAATGTAGTGCAGCAGCCGACCAATGAGTCAACTCACGAGCTCTATATGCTCTAGAGCAGGTTGTGAAGGGCGACGATCATCGGCAGTACGCACCCTGACGCTCGAGTAATAAGTTAGTGAGATTTCGAAGGTGGAAATCCAGCCGGCCAGGTACGTCCCATCTTGTGTATGTACACTGATCATTTGTCATAAATGGCTCTTATGCATTGACCTTGGGTAGCGATGCAAGTGTCCCCTGCATTGATGAGAAGATTGCTGACCAGATCGTACAGCACGTGGCAATTAGCCGAATCATTGCTGATTCTAATCTCGAAGCTAAGCTTACTTCTCAATCAGAAGTCAAGATGACGAGAGACTGACCGGGAGTGCTCCCGTTGAGGTGCGCATGACGTTAATACTCTGCAGTCCAGACGTTTGGAACTCGTAAGAAATTTTGGTCCTTAATCCTTGAGAGAACGTCTAGTTAATCAATGTTTTTAGTCTTTAATCCTAGAGAAAGTGTTACGTTAATCGTTAATTGTTGTTTTTAGTATGTAAAAGCTTCTGACAAGCGCAACGTCCACAAATTAAATTGCCCAAGTTAGTAGCAACCATAAATATCGATGATCCGTGTCTGTGACCCAGGTCAGATTCATGGATCACATGCCCTCTCTCAGGAATGCAACGGTAGAATAGCCGTAAGTATCTCACATGCTTGAAGGCTTCCAATTTCCCTGATGCAGAGATTTKCTCGCATGGTACGTTTCACAGGGACAGGCTGAATGCGCTTGGATTTTGGAAGTCTCTTAAGCACTTGATGTCAGACCCGTGTCTCCGGAGTCTGCCGCTCATCACTTCACTGTGAATGGTTTACGTAGGAGTAATGTGGATGCAGGCTCTTCTCTGTCTTACTAGCTTGTTTGGATCTCTCGAAGTAATTGCTTCCACAAATTCTGCTGCTCCCATAGAGAGTCCTCGGATCCCAACAGTCCATTGTTGTCAACAGTGCCTCGCAAGTCGCAAAACCTCAGTGTCTGAGTCAGTGCAATTGAATTCCATTGCAATTGCTTATTTCATCAAGGAAAAAATTCTAATTATTTAATTATATATCACATGGGCATTCTAGAGGAGCAGTACTCATGGGTTTCGACGCTTTAACTCATTATCGACAAAAGTGACCAAAATAATCGGTAGAAACCTAAATCCTGAACCAAAATTAAAGAAATGTGGAAGTGTGGACGCCTTGAAGGTTTCTTGTAGACGATGTGATTATCTTGGAAAAGTGTAAAGCAAGATCATCCTTAGATCATTGCAAAACCAGTTGTTTAAAATAAGGCTTACTTTTTGTAAAGAATATTTCCTGGAAAATTGAGTAAATTTATGCTTTTGCACACGTCTAAAAATTAAAAATTGTCACTTCGCAAAAGCAAACTACTTAATTACTTTACAAAGCTTGAAATAGCTTCATGTTCCTCGTATTCAAACAACTTTGTCTGGATAGCTTTCTCACTTCTGCAACATCTCTTATACTGTTTCTTCAATTGCTTTGCAAGTTTTGGTTTGTCCCAATCTTAAATTTGCACGTGCTCAAAAATATGGGATTGGGGAATGCTTCATTTTTGAAAATAAATCAATTTAAAAATAATCACACCATTGGAAGTAGCTCATTTTGACAATTTTGATCAACTTTGAGCTCTATAAGATTGCACACCTACTTTTGATGAAACTTTGTGTATAGCGCACAATTGAGCCTCCTTTGTGATCCTATTGTAATTCTTTGGTATCGGGGTTCTTTAGTTTACGTGTTGTTTATTGACTTTTACGGCATTGCTCCAATTGTGCAAAAAGGGTTTCAATCAAGCCTAGAATAGAAAGCCTATGAAACTTTGTCTAAGGTAAAAGCACCTCCAAAAGCCGCCTTTTAAAGTTCCACAATCTCCTAGGTCAAAGATAGATTATGTTTTGACGAACTCAAGTGAAATCCAACTCAAGCTATTTCATGATACTATGTAATTCAAGTACTATTTTTTTGAATTTTCACAGTTGAAAGCATAAAGAACCTTCATTGTCTACCTCTAGACCCCTACCAAACGGTCACCTTTGAAATACAAAATGCTTCAACTTCCATCGGTTGTTCTTGAATAAATTTAGAGGATAGTGTGACCATTTCACTCATTATTGTCCTTGCAATTAGTTGGAGTAGGAGGTGCCATATGGAAAGAGTCGATATAATGCATTTTTACCTTACTTCAAATTTCTAGCTTTTTTTTTGTTATTTTCATAAATAAGGTTTCAAGTTAAATTTCTATTTGGTGTCAACGTTATTCTTGCTTTACTTTGTTTTTTTCATTTTCAGTTGACTCATCCACTGCACAATGTATGATCTCATTTTTTTCTTTTATCATCTTTCAAATACTAATACCAGTTTTAGAATTTTTATTTTTTATTTATTTTTTAAACTCAGTATTAGACATTGAACTGTTTTTTGTTTTTGTTTTTAAAAATGATTGAAGTTTGAAGTCCACTACAGTAGTCCAACTGGTACGTTACACTAATGATGTTAAATAGTGTTATCCATACTAAGTATTTTAGAAATGCTATGAGTTTTTATTCTTCATGAATATTTTTACGGAGTGCGTGGAGCCTAATAGGACTATAGTTGCAAAAAATTTGTATCTATAGTTGGTAAAAATATTCATAAAGAGTAAAAGCTTATGGCTGATTTAAATCAATTAGTGTAGGTAACACTATTTACCATCATTAGTGTAGTGGTATGCAAGCTCAGAGTTAGTTGTGATTTCCTGGGGAGTTGTATCTTATTATTCTAACTTAATAATAATAATAGATCTGATCAGGAATGGAAACTCCCAAGTGAGTGAGCCAGAATTAACATTAAATCTCTCCTCTGCTCACTGGGCGAGTCACGCTCACTCTGTTCAAGCCTGTGTCACTGGCTTGGAATTGAATGTAATCTGAATACAAAAACTCCAACTTACTTGCTGTCCCATCTCAAGTCTGAGTCCATGCAATGGAATTCCGTTTCATTGGTTTCAAAAATTAATTAATTAATTAATTAATTAATTATTTAAAAATTAAAAATCTCAAGTCTCCAACTGAAGTCTCTGCTCTAAATTCAAGACGTTCAAGTAAGACTTACTTAACTCGTGGATTAATGCCGCACAAAGCAACAACAGTCATAGAAGAATTAAGTTAACTTTACTGTTGTTGATTTTTATTAATCATTTGCACTTAAAATGAAGTCAGAGATGCAATTAGAGCTCACTCAGAGCCTTCTGGAAAAATGTTTTTGGGGAGGGGGGGCATGAAATAAGTTAAGCTCAGTAACAAGTATTTACAATAATATTCATACTGTAGCTATGATAACAACGATAATATTTACAGACATGGTAGCAGTGATACCTTGTATTCAAAGCTATGATAATATGGAGTACACTCATAGCTTTGGATTAGTATCAAAGCTTTGATTATATCAAGGATTACACTCATAGCCTTGGATTTTAACTGCTTCGAGATTTATGGTGGAGGCGGTAAATCAGGGATTTTGATTACATTTATTTTTGGGAGTGCAGAGAGTACTCTTCGATGGTATGAAGAAGCTTTTTGACATCTAAATTATATCCCTAAATCCCTAAAGGACCAACACGTGATTTTTTTGGCAACTTAGAAATTTTGGGCGTGTATGTGTGATTGGAGATTTGCATATTTTGGGCTGAAATTTTAACAGAATGTGGGAACCAGGAATATCTTTCATATGCACAAATTTCATGACATTTGGAAATATGAGTCAAAAGTTATATTGCATAATATGTTGTTTGTTTCTCAACTCGGGCAGTCCGAGCAGATCTAAAAAAAAAATTTAAGAAATAAAAATTTGAAATTCGTCCTTCAGATTTATATGTACTCAACAAGCTTTGAATCATCGCATTTCAATAGTTGAGATGAAAGTTATGAGGCTTTTTAGTTTGCGGGGAGTTATGGAATCCCTACACCAAAAGAAACTTTGAAGTCCTTTATTTTACTGAAATTTCAATATTTTTGAAAAAAATAATGCTATTGGATGTAAGTTAGATTGTTTATTACAACAATTCAACCATTTGGATTGTAGTTTTTTTATTTTATAACTAATTTATTAACAATTTAGTATTTTGGATCATTCTCTACTTTTTTCTACTTACTACTTTTTTCTTATATGTTGTACAACTCCAAATAATCTGAAAATTTTCATGTATGTAGCCAACTTGCCCTAAACAATGAATATGAAGAAGCACAACCATTTTGGACATTTTTTCATAATGATTTGACCTTGTGAAGTGCAGCTCCTGATTTTTTGCAATTGATGATTGAAGGTCTTGTAAAGGAATGTGAAAGGCTATATACTAGCAAAGGGTGTGGGTGAATGGATATTGTTATGTTGCTTACTACATCCATATATGTGTGATATGGCAACATTTATTTCTTTTGTTGCTATGGATGTTACCAATGTCAAGTCACTACCACAAGTRTTTTAATTAAGCTTTTAAGTATTGCATGCCCTAGTAGTAAAACTATACATATTGACTCTATATATTTTAGGAGATTTCCAATAAATATTTATTAAAAATACATTTTAATTAGTATTAGTAGTGATGTAGTTGGTTTTTGGATTTGTAACATTGCTTTCAAAGTCACTTAGTGGTTGTGGGTTCTTTGACTCATGGTATCTATCATAAGTCCAAATCTTTTAGGTTGTGGTTTAGGTTAATATTTTGGTCATTGTTAGGCCTTGTGTTGCCTTGAGGGTTGTGCATTGTCTTGCAAACCACTCAATGGAGTTCTATGCAAGGACTATTYACATTTTGTAACATAAGTGTGGATTGGAGGTGACATTCACCTCATTCATGTGGTTGGATGTTATAATGACAATGATGAGGTGTAGCAGTCATAGAATTACTATTACATCATTATTGTTGTTTACTCACACTTTTAATGTAATGGCACAATGAGATCTTGGCACAATGTGTTTGTGCACAATAAATACTTAGCGAAAAATGGCCTTTCGAACATCTAAGGAATATATGCGAGATTATATGTTTCCACTAAACAATCTAGACGATGAATTCTAGTAGTTATGAATTGGAAAGCATGGATGGAATTCCATTATATTCAAATTGGTATGACCAAGACAATATGGCAATATATACAAATCAATTGTCTTCTAGAACGTTGGCTTAAAAGATGATTTAAATGTTCATGTAATAAAAAGCTGAGTGTGTACATGAGGTCCAAAAATTGAATGTGTAGCATTGTATTTCTTGGAAATGCATGACAATAGTGCAAGCCCATGCAACATAAAAAAGGATTAATGTTTCACAAAACAAATTTTATTGCATAACTTTTTCATTTGCAAAAACAACAAATCTATGTGAATTGTTATTTTTTTTCCCTTAAATATATTGATGGTAGTTTGTCGATGACCCCTATTACAAGTTATGATTTAAAAAAAAAATTAAGTCGAGAGCATTAAAATGTAAAAATTAAAGTTTTATCCATAGATTTGGCTTTTTTTAGTTCCTCAATTCATTTCTAGATTTATTTTCATTTCTAAAAATTTGAGTCATGGAATGATTATTCATGAGGTGCCTACAAAAAAATTAAAATGTACTGAAACTAACTTGGTTGCTAATGAAACCTCTACAATCACTAATTTACAATCATCAATATAGAGCACAACAATTTTTACATACAATATATTCCAAAATAGCAACAAGAGAGTCCATTTTTCTTACAATTATCTAGGATCAAAACTTTGCACTTTCAATATCTCAAAACAAATGTCTTTTAGAACACAAATGGATTGTATCAAAAGCCTAGTATCGAAAAATAAATGTCTTTTAAAACAAGGATAGGCCATCTCAATGTAGCTTCTCAAGATATCAATCAATCCTACTAAAATGGTTAACCCAAAACTACATGGAATTTTGCATCAACATTAATTTAATAAWCAAGTGAATTCTTACAATTTCGAATCACTAGCATGACTCTATAGGCTTTGGTTAAGGARATRAYTYGTATGTRATTAAAYTCTTGATGTATACCAATTCTAAAAATAACCAAAACTTTYWTTWWAACKTTTACAATGTTTTAGTCTTTTCATCAAACTTACCTTGAAGTAGTTCATCAAAGAGTATAAAACTCTAAATTGCCCTACTGAGAAAATAACTTTAGAGACTTACAATACAATGAATTAGGATACTAAAAGTATGTTCGCAATTGGTGTTAGGGGTGATGTTTGCAATGTGAATCCGGTCCAAAAGTAAATTTTCATTCAATCCGAGGACCTTCATTAACAACACTCTTTAACACCAAATGCAAACATACTTTAATCAAGGCATATTTCTGGTTTCTCAAATGGAAGGCATGATTTGTATCATTTAACCTTGGAGCACGCCCATGTCTAGAAACTCGACAATGAACAGATTGAAACTGGGCTTTCATCTTCCTAAATGCTTGGATGAAAGATCTTCTAATTTGTGGAGATACTATATCAAGTTGTTTTTCTATCTAAAGGTTGGATTTGGAATTACTAGAGTACATATTTTTCTAATGTGCCAATGTGCAAGTATGTCAAGTGGTTGACCAAGCCAAAATTGCATTGACTTTAGTTCAAAACTGGATTTGCCAAAATGAGGTCATAGATTTTAAAAACACAAAAGTTTCAAAAAATCACCGTGTCAAAAGAACCTCATTTCAAATCCATTCCAAAAAAATTTATTCCAAAAATAATAATGTTTTGCTTGTTATTGAATATTGATATTTAGAGATAAAATATCTTGTATGTGATGATATACAAGGGAATAGATGAGATAYTTCTACGAGAGTTAAGGAGATGCAGTCTCAGGGAAGAGAAATCATATGACTCCGTTGCAAACTCAACTTAATACCRGCAATAAGAATTTAAGATTGCTCGGTCAGTGCAGAAAAATGCACAATCATACCTGCGCTTGTAGGTGTCAATCCTATCCATAGCTGTGTTTCGCAGCTCCTCCAACTCTGCTTGAGCAGCGGCATGCTCAGCCTCCTCCTCAAGCTTTTCCAGCATACTATCATCGATTCCAAGCCTACAAGCAAACCAAAATGTGGTCAGAAAATGTCACGAAGATAATTGAGCTTCATACTATGTCAAGGACATACATACTGTRAACTGGGACTGGGCTGCAGTTGTCACTTGGTCATGTAGTGACTAAGCACAGAATTTTTATACAACAAGAGCATCAAATAGGCTAAAGAACTATTGTAAGAGAGACTTGCTTACTTTTGATTGACCTGATCAAGTTCTTTCTTCCAGGCAGCTATGGCATTGGCATCATCCTTCACGACAGTCTTGCCAATGCTCTTCTCCACCTTATCGAGGGCCGCCATCATCAGAGCATCAGCCCCCAAGTCATCTTCGATTCCAACCCTGAAACATGGAGTTTTTTAGGACATAATCTACAATGTAATCTACAAACAGAAAGAGCACATCACATACTCCATCAAAAGAGTCATTTGTTGATTCTCCAGCACAAGATACCAGGACCTCCACTCAGCTATAGTCACGTCTTTCTTRAGGCCCCGCCGACATCAACCAATTGTGGTGTCAATGAGYTAACTTGGGTGTTCAGGTCYAGATTGAAAACAACGAGAACTAGAGAAATAGCTGTCAAGTTCGCTAGCTGCTGCTATTTAATTGGTGTGGGCGGTTTTGGCACTTTACACGATTGGTAAAGTCACAGTCCGTGTAATTGTCCAAAATCGGGGAGTTAAGTTAACTGGTGCAAAGCAAATGTTAATTCATGCAAAGTGACTTAGTGAGAGTAAGCACCCATTTTCAAAATGAAAACTTTCTCTGGTGGGGATTTAGTAACTAATGCTAAGAGTAAAATTGCTACAACATTGGTGCGGGCGGGGCCTTAGTGGTCCATGAGCTAAAACAAAATTTCATGAAGTTGAAAATTTAAAGTGAATACGTACTCGCGGCGCAAACTGCTGAGRATACTCAAATATGTGCGAACGTCAGGTACCTCCTCGGCAGCACCTTCCAAAAGGTCAGCAATCTTTTGCGTGTAAGAYGAAAGACCAAGGCTGCAACCAAAACCACGTGACTAAGGTCAAGACTCTGGAGTTTGAAAATCATTGAAACAGCCACAGCATCAAACGACCTCCAAACTATTGAACGGACTGCCCAAATGGCCAAGAATGGTCAGTTCCTTAAAACAAGAGTTTTAAAAAGAATTTAGAAAGCTTCAAGAAAGTAAACAAAACTTTTAGATAGAAAGAAGAAATCATGCCCAACATATCTGAACATAGCAATTGTCCTTAAAAGTTATTATAATCAACTATCAGCTTCCAAAGTGAAGCGACAAGTTTAAGTTTGGACACTTAGGAGTTTCAATTTAGCTCGTGCAGCATTATATGAACATTTTTACAATGAAACCAACATGCTTCGAATCCGGCACTAGGAATCTAGAAACCCGGATTGATTTCAGAAAATCAGAAGAAGGGATAAATTTGCATTCTATCTAGAAGCATCAGAAGATACAGCAGTGTGTAACAAGGGATCAAAAGGTGTTTCTAAACCACGAGAAACTGTTTCTCGATACCCCAAACAAAATCACATAGCTCAAATTTTCAATTTCATTATCAATCACGCTAGATTGCTCGTGNAAACAAAACTTTTAGATAGAAAGAAGAAATCATGCCCAACATATCTGAACATAGCAATATGTCCTTAAAAAGTTATTATAATCAACTATCAGCTTCCAAAGTGAAGCGACAAGTTTAAGTTTGGACACTTAGGAGTTTCAATTTAGCTCGTGCAGCATTATATGAACATTTTTACAATGAAACCAACATGCTTCGAATCCGGCACTAGGAATCTAGAAACCCGGATTGATTTCAGAAAATCAGAAGAAGGGATAAATTTGCATTCTATCTAGAAGCATCAGAAGATACAGCAGTGTGTAACAAGGGATCAAAAGGTGTTTCTAAACCACGAGAAACTGTTTCTCRATACCCCAAACAAAATCACATAGCTCAAATTTTCAATTTCATTATCAATCACGCTAGATTGCTCGTGCTTGAACATGTCAAGCTTCGCATATGATCATTGAATCTCAACTACGTAAGTGATTCCAGATCAGGATAAACCGTAGGAAATCCATTTGCATGGGTCCCCTTCCAATGAGTTGAAAAGTCACCCATTTGTGATGCAAGTGGCATCCAAAAACGAGACTTGTAAGAATGAGATACCTCTACTTTCTATCACAGTCCATGGGTTGCATTATAGATGCAATATTCATGGTTCAARGGAAGTCTTCGCTCAAGTTTGGGAACCTAATTTTTTTCAAAGTACAACAACTCATATCCAAATAATTCATATATAAGTGCGTTGAAATTTTCTCGAGACTCACAAAAAAAATCCAAACTAATAATCCAAACAGTCGAAAGTCATGGGAAGGAGTCCTGATAGCAAGATTTAGCACGCATTCCGTCAAGATCTACCTTAGAGTCCAGTATGTCCCACAACTTACTTGCTCCGGATTTGGGACTGAGTATCGAAGTAAGCTTTCACTGCAGCTTCACTATGGGCGTCTAGGTTTAACCTTGTCTTGGAAATCTCATCCAAATAAGCTCTGAAGTTTTTCTGTTGCCTTTGAAACACCTCTTTGACAACATCGTCTTCAAAACAACATGAACACCAGTTTTAACACAGTAAACTTTCATAAAAATACAAGAAGAGTACTGCAACAGCATCAAAATTACACTTGGGCCAGACCAGACCAGTTCAATAGTAGCGAGACTATGTAGCCAGTGAAGTAACAAGACAATGTAGAAACAAGAAAATGTAGACAATGTAGTAACAAGACAATGTAACAAAGTAACAAGACAATGTAGATGACGTAGAAAATTATAACAAGACAATAGAGCAAATATTATAGGAATGAGAATTCCATGTCTGGTCAACTGTAGCTATACATAACACTGCACACCGAAGAACAAGACAGAACCCTCGCAATTCGTACCTCCAGCAGCAACACTCAACGCCCGTGTGAATGTGGAACCCTCTCCACTCACAGCTCGCACCTGTAATGAATCAATGTCAATAAAAGAGATAAACAAATACCTCAACGCGCAAATCTATGATAGCAACATAAACAGAGATAATTTAAACCCCTAATTCTAAGCCACCAAGTGCCAAACGTGCCGCATACACTCAAGATTCATTATAAAGGGCATCTCTAGAATGTTATTCTCGAATAGCCTGCACACCTGGCACACTATCATTGACTAAAMCACACTTGACCAGCATTCAAACTATGTCTTGTSCCCACTTTCAAGCATCCCAGAAATAGGATCAGTAATGCACCGATTTCGACAAACTAGGAAACCAAATACCTCAAATTCGTGAACGTGTAAATCCATTATCAATAACCGAGATGCTCAAACCCTAATTCCACCCCATCAAGTGCCACATAAACTACTCATCTCTCGAACTCCCTCTAAAGTTTACAACTAAACGTATAGCGGTAAACTTGGTGGAGCGTCAAAACCTAGAACCAGTACCTCAACTTGAGCAAAACCAAAACGTAACCCTACCGAAATCGATTTCCGATCGTGGTCGATCACATCTAAATGCGAACTAACAGTCGAAAAACAAAATTCAAATCTCTCCTCYCAAGCACTCTAGGAGAGAATGCAACCTAAAATTCGGATAACAACAAGGAAAGAGAATTWAGGAGACGAAATCTGATGACGAGAAGAATGGGAGCAGGGTTTGTACCGAGCGGATTAATGAAGAGGCACGGCGTGCTAGAGCTGCCATGGCGAAGATGCAAAATTCGATGAGMACACTGCACCGGACAAGATCGATGTTCGATTGTTGTTGCAATGTCCTCGGCGATGGTTGGAAACTGGGGCGTCAAAACAAGAGCGTGGACAGGATTCCCAAAGGGAAGACTCGAAGAATCGCGCACCGTCGGATCAGGTTACCTGACGTACGCCGTTGGATCATCGCGGCTACAGGGAACGGTTCTTTTGGGCACAGGAGGGGAACGAGCCACCCAGTTGAAAACCTTCAATAGTTAATACTCCGTAGTTTCTACACTGAGTAGGGGTATTAAACCCATATTAATTAATTGACATTTCGCACTAATATCTACCTTTGTTGTACATCAACAGTGACTGAAGTGTCCGGGGCTGTACATCATGTTTCGAACATCTACAGTTCCCTTAATACCCCTATTCACAGTAGTTTTTAGTTTTTAGTTTTTTACCCTTGAAGGACGGATAGGTGGCCGTGGAAATCATGCATTTTTGATACGGTGTGACATCATCTACTTTGAAAAGCCAAATATCCTCATTGGAAGCGAAAGTATTAGAAAAGATCTTCCTTTTCCACTCCTAACACCGAGGATGAAAAGTTGCAATTCTATCCTACGCGGTTTGATTTTTTTGTCATCCACTCACCGGGAATTTAAACCCAGAAATTGAGTATGAGACCCCTATGTTGTGGGTTGCAACACCCTTCAATTTGTTAATTTTGTTGATTTTTCCTATTCAAGTTGATTAACCCCTAAAAGGCCAAGTGCCTTGGTTAGTGTACGCAAGAAATCTCAGGTAGATTACACAAATTCTTTTTTTAACATATGCTCTTAAAATTTGGAAACAAGATGTGAACATGTGTCCCCTTGGTGAATGTAGGGGAGGCAACCCATTTCCGATCACCTCTCCATTTCCAATCAATAGACTGCTATCTTTTTATGAAGTTATGGCACAGTCCATAGAGTAGTTGTGTCTCATTATGATTGGTTGCAAGGACCTCAATATTGCAATCAATCTTTGGTCGATTTTGCAATTAGCCTATGGTCAGAAATAGAAAGGACTATATCACCATTATAGGTTGAAGAGAATCTTCCACTAAAAAATTACTAGTAATTTCATTTTCAAAAGTTATAGTGGATGGAAACTCTACAATTTGAATTGTGACGCAAAATAGTACTGGTCTTTCTTGCATTCACCCTACTGAGCATTATTTGAAAGCTTAGAACCAGAAAAATGGGCAGTTTTGGATGCGTCTCAACTTACAATTAGCCTCCAATTAATTACGGCAGCAAGGCACTTGTATCGCTTATTGGACCTTAGCTTCTAACTGCTTTTGGGTTTTATATCTGTTCATTAAATTGGCGATATTCCATGTGCCATTTTTAGACTGCACAGTCTGAATTATGATGATAATATCTAGGACTAGTATAGATTTTCAAAAATCTACAATAGATGTAGATGTCAAAAATCTATGATTAGTTTAGATTTCAAATCGCATTGTCTAAAACATCAAGGACTGTTGTAGATTCCAGAGATCTAGGTCAAATATAAATTCCAAAAATCTATGAGGGATTTAGATTTAAGGCCACGCTGTCTAAACTGTAAAAGTGCCAAAATAACGAAATGCCGCCATTTTCATGAAATTTGCCATATTTGCTTGCTGGACAGATGCAGAATGGGGACCCTCCACTGCTATATCCCTGATACGAGCATCTCGAACATGAGTATTGATCTTCTTGAAACCCAATTCTTTGATCTAGCACCCACCAATTGATCGATCTAGGTAGTCACAATCACTTGAGACTAGAATGTTTATTTCATTTGGCCATTGATAATGTTGATTGATCGAACAATGACCATATAAATTACACACAATTGATTGTGCAAATTAATTCTACAATTGATTGCGCAAATTAATTCTACAATTTCACTGGGAACTTTGAAGCTTCTAGCCCTCCAGGCTAGACAGGTGTAGGGGGCTAGAGCTTAGAATTTCAGCCCCCATGACTGGCATTGACTTCAACAAGATGCAATTCGATCAGCCCCAACTAGACATCAAGCCTAGCCCTAGCTAGTAGTACAAAAGTGGGGCTAGAGTTCTAGCCCCCCGCTCTTTTCACACAGTGCTAAGGAGGGCTAGAATGGGGGCTAGACCACACCAATGTAGCCTTGGCTATGACGTCCAAAGTTCCCAGTGATTTGATCTAAATCCTAATGGTACATTCACAATGTAACATGATCGAGATCGATCGAGTTGTAGAATTCAGACCTGGCTAGCAATTCAGCGCGGGTTGATAAGAGATTACATTGCGTAACATTACATACGCATACATTCATTAGATATTGTATCTATATGATGAATTGAGACACGAACGATTCTTGATGCAAGTTAGATCTACTGAATTGAAACACGAACAATTCCTGATGCTGGCTAGCTAGAGATGACAAAATTATAAAAGTCTTGATGCAAGTTAGATCTCCTAAATTGAAACACGAACAATTCTTGATGCGGGCTAGCTAGAAGATGACAAAATTATAAAAGTCTAACCGTAAACATGGCAAATTTCATTAAATTGGCGGTATTCCATGTGCCATTTTCAACCCTACAATCTGAACTGCTTTAGTGAAATTTAGGATAGGTATAGATTTTAAGTCATCTATGACATATGATGGGTTTAGATTTTAGACCACACAATCTGAAACATCTATTACATCTATTACAGATATAGATTTAGAAAATCTAAAACAAGTATATATTCCAAAAATCTATGACTGGTTTAGATTTTAGACCGCAGGGTCTGCACTGTAAAAAGTGCCAAGATAACGGAATGCCGCCATTTTAATGAAATTAGCCATAAACATGGCTTGCATTTACTTAATCGAAATACACCAAAAGGGTACATGTATGTCTCGGCTTTGCCCAATTGCAATTCGTCGATTTACACTTCGATTTACATTTCTATCACAAAAGGTCTCGAATCCTGCCCACCTAAGGTCCACGTACAACCCTGGCCGCATCATCTTCAATTCCTGCCTGCAAAACGATATAAATTCATGCCTGGAAACGAAGAAACAGGCGTTGACATGAGATTAT
The DNA here is from genome assembly GCA_006891605.1 of Pleurozium schreberi. Lineage (NCBI taxonomy): Eukaryota > Viridiplantae > Streptophyta > Bryopsida > Hypnales > Hylocomiaceae > Pleurozium > Pleurozium schreberi. The sequence continues at coordinate 52,021 of VACF01001736.1, read as the reverse complement.
AGTGCCACACGCACAGTCTCATCAGAGTCCGAAACACGACCGAGCCTTGATGCAGGCTAGTATCGAAATGACAAAATCGTAAAAAGTAAATGGCGATCGCCTTATATTGATCAGTTTGAAATACACCACAAGCTTACGTACATAATTTCTCATTGCCCAATTCATCCACATGCACACTTCGATCTACCATTCTATCCTATCACAAATCGTCAAGAATCCCACCCCGGCAAAAATCCACCAGCCGAGCCGCATCTTCTCAATTGATTCCTGTCTGCAAAGACAATTACTCATGATCGAAAAGAAAGCATGGCGGGTTGACAGGCGATGTCGAATGACAACATCTTATAAGCAAATGCTGAACCTAATTGCATTCTGTTATTCACATCAAAAGGGCGCGGCACAATGCCTCATTGTACAGTACAGAAAGTCCAATTGCGATTACAAATCTTCTACAGTAGAATCCCGCCTACAATCTGAATCCGGACGCACCACTTCCTATTTGCAAAAATTATGCACGGAATCACCATCTGTGCATGCAGGCCTGGCCGGATCCCGAGCATTCCATCCGCCCCTAGCTTCAGAAATCCATTTCGGCGCACTTGGCGACGGAATCCTCCAACAACGCTGTCACCGTCTGCAATCCCCCTTGTCCATTCACACACGGGGGTCCGCTCACGGTCATGGTCACCCCAGCACGCSTGTCACGGAACACCCGGTCCAAATCATTGTCGGAGACGAGCGCGTAAGTGTCCGGGCCGACGTTGAACAGCAGCACTGCAGCAGGGTCCGCGGCGTTGAAAGCCAGGAAGCCCGTGCCTCCTGGCATCACAGTGATGGAGCCTGTCGATCCGGGCACCGGGGAAGTGTTGGAGGCCTTGAGAGGCTGGGACACCTGGTTGAGGACGGTGAGTTGGACGATTTGCAATTGCGCAGGTGCAAGTTCTGGGAATGCCGCCGCAGTCATGGCCAGGAGAGACGACACCAGCAGCAACGCCTTGAGAGAGACGGGGAAGGTGCAGGTGYGAGGAGAAGACGACGCCATGATCGTGGGAGCTAGAGGATGGTCTCTRGGGAATTGAAGAGATGGAGGAAGGCGTTGGAGACGGAGATCGCCCGGAGACAAGGATGGTGGGAAGTGGGTGGGTGTGCTAGTGAGGTTGCCCTTCTATATACTATGTGCGGAGGAATGAAGCTTTGGGATGGATGGATGAATCATGAATGGAAGATGAAGCTTTTCGATGGATGGATGAATGGATGGACGAATCATGGATGGAAGATGAAGCTTTTCAGTGGATGGATGGATGGATGAATGGATGGACGAATCATGGATGGAAGATGAAGCTTTTCAGTGGATGGATGGATGGATGAATGGATGGATGAATCATGGATGGAAGATGAAGCTTTTCAATGGATGAATGGATGGAATATGAAGCTTTGGAAGAGAGGGGCAGATGAATTATAGATGGAAGATGAAGCTTTTAGGTGGATGGATGAATCATGGATGGATAATGAAGCTTTCGGCTAGAGGATGAATAAGTATTTCAAAACATATTATAGATTAGAGAAATTGCAAACTAAAAATCCTCATAACTCTCATTGCATTAATCAAAATGGATTGATTTCAAGCTTTCCATTTGTATTTAATTCTAAGAAACCAATTTCAAATTCTTGTTTCCAAAAAGATGATTTTTTTATCTACCTGGACTGCTTGCTCGAGGAAAAGAAATATAGATCATGCAATAACTCTTTAAACATGTAGTCAAAAGTTATGAAATTGTTGGTCCTTAAAGAAAAACTTTGTCCACAAGTTGTGTGAAAATTTCAAAGAAAAAAATAAAAACTCAATTTGTGGTGAGCTACTTAAAATCACTATGTTGCCAAAAAATGTAGCTTAGTCCTTTAGGGAATATAAAAATCTAGGAAACTAATTTCAAGTTTTGTTTCTTAAAAAAGTGATTTTGTTTTGGCTACTTGTTGTGCCTGGATTCCACGAGAAACCACACATCACACACATAACTTTTAACCATGTAGTCAAAAGTTATGAGAATTGTGCAACTTAAAGTTACTCCTTGACCACATGTGTCTGAAAATTTCAAAGAAAAAAACAAAAATTCTCTTTGTAAATGGTTGATCAAAAATGCAAAGTTGCCCAAAAATTGCTACTTGGTCCTTTATGGATAAAACAACTTCAAGCACCATTGGAAGATTTTGTGTAATTTAAAACTATTGAAGAACATGGTTTGGAGATATTCTTATGCCAAACTAAGTGACTACCAATATTTGATTCCCATACCACAATAAAAACATTGGGAATGAAAGGTGGAGTGCTCATACTTTAATTACAAAGGGCATATTTTTCCAAGACAATGGAGTAATAAAAAAATTTATTTCATGATCCATACAGACAAAGCATTGATAATGCCGTCTATACTAAAATACTTTTAGTAGGAAAAATACCTAAAAAACACTATCATGAACTGTAATCAAATGTACTAGTACCCCAAAGCATACTAGGCACATTCCAATGAAATATTGATTTTTTTGGAATCCAAGTTTAAATCTTTGTTGTATGTCATCTAAGTACATGACAACCGTTGAATGGTTTTTTTTAATAAGATCATTGCAATGTTGCATTATTCCTAATCCGGTCATGACATTGACTTAAAGTTTTTTTTACTTTGTCCAAAAGCATTGGCACCTTCAGCCCTTGATTGATGTTTTTACATTTTGGAATTTCAATGTTGGAAATCATTGTTGAGAGGTTTGTCATTCTCCCCTTCCCCAATTCTTTGAAAATCAAATGTGTCAATCACAAGGAAAGTTGTGTCTTCTTGTTTCCCAATTTTGGTAAAGCTTTGTTATTCTATAAAATCTATACATTAAATTAGCATGGAATATTCTTGCTTAATTTGTTTGTTTGTTACGTTGAGATCTCTCGGACCGTGCATCCCTAGTTGTGTGCTTCGTACTGTTGGAAAGCCCTCAACAAGGAGGGGCTTGTTTTTGTGGAATATTGGCCTATAACATGAAAGTTATTGATTTTTGAGTTATTTTTGGGTCTAAAAATTCATAAAATAGACCGTACGTCCCCCAAATGTGTGCTTGGTATTGTTGGAAAGCCCTCCCCAAAGAAAAGTGCATAGGTTTGGTTCCATGGTGTTTTGACACTTAATGAGAAAGTTATTAGGGTTTTGAGTTTTTTAGGGTTTTAAAATTTACTATTGGCTTTGGAATTTGTTTTGGCTGTGTGGCAACGGCACAGGGCACACTAGTAAACACACTAGTAAACAGTTACAATTTCATCAAAGTTCACAAAGCAAGAATATACACCTTCAAATGCATTGTAATTATGACTCATGTAGCCATATCATATGTTTGCACTCATTTTATTGGAATGAGAGTGATCACAGTCGGAGAATCCATTGAACCAATTGTGATTGGTTAACCCTTGAAGGACGGACCGGTGGCCATGGAAATCATGCATTTTGATACCGTATGACATCATCTCCTTTGAAAAAACTAAATACATTTATTGGAAGTCAAAGTACTAGAAAAGATCTCCCCTTTCCACTCCTAATACTGAGGATGAATGATTGCATTTCTGTCCTACAAGGAAAGATTCTTTGCCATTCATCGGACACAAAACGTCCTTGACGTTGTTTAAAGGTTGAAATAAAACTAAAAACAAAAATTCCAATGAATGGAGAATAATAAATATCTATAGCAATGACTTCTCTTAATGAGCCTTCCATCGCAACAATTTGGATGCAAATGTTCAAATTCCTATGGATCCGGTACCATCTTTATTTCTCGCTTCATTTTTATCAAATTTAGTCCCTTTGATAATGAGATAGTTGAACATGATTGGCAAAGTTGTCAACTATGAAACGGGTATCCTTACATCTACATTTCCTTTACAAACAAAAATTTCAAGGTTGCCATTACATTCATAATTCTTAACTACTTTATAATTAAGAATACTGAAGATAAGAACCAAAGGACTAAAGAAATATGATTTAAAAATCATATCTTAATTCAATATTAATATCCTTGTTGGATGGTTGTTTTAAGCTATTTGAAAAGGTACCCATCACAAGAGTTCTTTGACTATGTTCTCACCCAAAAAGGCTTCAAAACTGCCATTTCTAGTAACAGTACCAAATTTTTGAAAAACATCATTTTTTGACACATGTAACTCTAAGATCTTGTGGTACTCTAGTTAGAGAATATGTGGAAAAAAAATTCAAAAATTCCTACCATGTAGATTGCAAGATATTAGCATTTGAAGAGGCAACAATCCTTTTTTTGGCCCTGCAAAAAACCGGACAGCTGCACTTCACAAGGTCAGATCATTATGAAAAAATGTCCAAAATGGTTGTGCTTCTTTGCATTCATTCTTCAGGGCAAGTTGGCTACATACATGAAAATTTTCAGATCATTTAGAGTTGTACAACATCATACTACTAAAAATCATAACTCCCTATGTAATATCACAAACGCTACCATTAATACTTGGGGCTTGTGCTTGCTATGCGACGCATTCATTGTATCACATATTAGTAAAATTTTGATATATTTGAATAGAATGCATCATAATGATTTCAATAAGTCTTTAAAATAATTATTTTAAATATTTTGTAAGAATATTTTCAATCATGAAAAGTCTTTTTTCCCTTTAAGTATTGATGAAAGATTTTATAGTAGTAAATTATGAAAACACACATGTTTGTTACTCCAWTTTATACACTAGTACATTGAAAGAGGTCTTAAAGGACAAAACAAATTTGTTYATTAAATTTTAAATTTTAAAAACCATCAAGATTTGGATACAAATGCAAATCAATATTGTAGTATAGAATCYRAAAATAATGAGTAGTTCACARAGCCCTTAATCTARAAAATWAATGATTAATTGTTTCATAACTAATGTCAAAATCATAAAAATGGTAAASTGAATTTTGGCTATATTTTTTCAAGCATCCATGATTTGCAAGTACTTTAWATTTCAACTYGTAAAGTTAACTATTTTGTAGAGCTAAAACTATGGACTTTTGAATAAGTGCGTTTTTTTTCACATTGGTCAAGTGAGAAATCTAATTTATTTATGTCTTCTTCTTGTTCTTCTATAGAGATTATGATTTTTCCATTTCAGCCCACAATGAAGCCAAAATATTTGCGCTAGAATGGCRTTTTTGCAATTTTGAAATCCTGTAGGCATATTGTCCATGATAGTTCGTTGACGAAGATCTTTTAATACTTCTATGAGTACTGACCTCTTCAAAGGGTTGAGTTTGTCTTGTATGACATCCAAAAGACCTATGGGATCTTCTTTAATTGTTCTACCTCTACTGGTCATTTGATTTTTACAACTCCATTGTATCTCGAAAGCATTGATTAAGTGTCCATGAGCCGGAGAGTCAAGTCCTGCACCATGATACCTTCTAATCTCTTCTAGAATGATTTCAGTCATATTTTTTCTAGTTGAATATCCTTTCATTTTCAATTCTTGAATGTAGGCCTCTATGACAAGTTTGAGTTCTACATGAAAGTGGATAAATAAACATTTCATGTTTACATGAATTGCGTTTGACATTTTTTGAGATAAAATAATTTTTCTCTTTCTAACCAAATTGTTAAAATGATACATGAGACGGAGGTGAAGGGATTCCATAACATCACTAAACATAAAAAATTTACAAGTCTCTAGATTATGATAAAGTATATCTGATTTGCAATTCTCCTTATTATTAACTTTCTCATCTATAATTTGAAGAGACTCTAGAATTAATATGGAAGGATTTTCAATCTCATCTTTTGGAATTGCTAGCAAACATCTAGGTTCTTGTCTTTGTGGATTTTCAATCACAACTTTTGGAATTGACTTTAACGAGTTTTTTCTATTGTTTTGTTTTCTTTCAAAAACCTTAAAAATATCCTTCAAACAATCCATTTTGCTCATGAGTCAATGTATTTATTTTGAAAAAATCCTAAATTAAGAATCAAATTCTTAAAAGTAATTATGTAAATTGGAAAATATATTAATGAACCAATTGGTTAGTCTAATTTATATATAAAAGCTCATAAAAGTAAAATATAAAATAAAATAAAATTTCAATTAAAAATATAAAAATAAAATACAAAAAAGTAAAAGAAAAGAAAAGAAAACAAACAAAAACAAAGATAAAAGTATAGACTATTAATTACTACAGTTATTATTGATTATTTTGATATTGTTCCTTTAACTATGATTAAAATTCTTATAACAAATTCACTTTTTGTACATTTTGAAATCTACCATTTTACCCTTCAAGGATCAAGGCTTTTTTTCTACAAAAAAACACTCATAATTGTCATTTCTATGGCAAAGAATAAACAAATTTGAAAACTGTATTTTTTGCATTTCTAACCATTGGAACTTACACCTAACAAGTATGAAAATGTATGGATAAAATTTCAAAAATCTTGACCACACAGATTACTAGATATATGTATTTAAAGTGAATAAAACAAGTTTTTCAACACATTGCGAGACTACACTAATGATGGTAAATAGTGTTACCTACACTAATTGATTTGAAACATCCATAAGTTTTTACTCTTAATGAATATTTTTACCAACTATAGGTACAAAGTTTTCCCAACTATAGTACTATTAATAGGATCCATGCACTCCGTAAAAATATTCATGAAAATTAAAAACTTATAGCATTTCTAAAATAGTTTGTATGGATAACACAATTTACCATCATTAATGTAGTTTATTTAACTTTGAACCTTCTTAACTTTAATGTTTTGCACTACAAAGTTTTGAGCTTTAAATCTTTACAGTGAAGAATTGAATTGAGAATCTAAAGGAAAAACATAAAAAATAAAAAAATAAATATTTAAAAGAAATTGTTAAATAGAATTAAATACAAGACAAAAGGAAAATCTAAATTGTTACTGTCTCTAAGATGGAACTAAAATTTACTAATCCCAGCAGTGGGATTATTCTAGCAAACAAAATAAACCATGTGAAAATTGTTTTTTGAAAAATTGTAAAAGTACTATTCAAAATTGAATTTTACAAGTTGTTTATTCAAGAAGGTGATCCAATTGCTCAAAAAACAAGATTGTACATAACTTTCTCATATCAAATCCAAATAAAATGATAATCTATAAGGAAGAAAAATTTTAAATTTAAAAAAAATAAAAGTTGATTTTTTTTTACCCCCTCGCCCTTGTTTTGAGCTTATTTACGCGTAACTTCTATTTAAGAGCACCAATTTWAAAAAATATTATAATCCGATGAAGATTATCAATTTTTTTAACTTCATAAGAAATACTTAAGAATCAAGACAAAAATTGAGACCGTAGGTTTTCTTTTCTGAATCCTAGAATTTTTACTTTCTCCCTTTTTATTTGTAAAAAGTTAGATTTTGGATTTTTGTGTCAATAATCTACCGTTCTCATATATTTCAATTTTGAAATTAATTAGTATAAAATTTTTTCATGTCGATTTTCAAATGTTGATAAGTAAAGTATATTTTTGAATGGGCTACTTTCATAGTCATTTGAGCCATATTTTGCTTGGCTACTGGTGCGCTTGGTACATATGTTACTTGCAACTGGTGCAAGATGCGTCAGTCCAAGTGGGTGAGGTGGGTGAACAACCAATTTGATGTTCACTTTTCCTTCTTCTCCGATGTGGTCCAGTATAGACTTTGTACGTAGAGCATCTATAATCCATTTGCTGTCACAAATTTCTTGCCGCACTTTTTAATCCTCAAAATCACTAATGATTTCAGAGTGGTAAGCAAACTTGCAAGCAATTGTTTTGTAAAAATCCGACCTTAAAAAGACTTGATTTAGGGTTATCAAAGAGTGATTGTCCATAATTTCCCTCAAAATACGCTGAAATTTGCTTCCGTATGCTATTTCGGAACATCCTTAATGGGTTAAGTAGGCTACGGTGGAGGCACCACTTAACCAATCACTTCACCACCAATTCTTTGGACATGATCTGAGTACCTTAGGACCACTTCACACTACAGCACAAGGTGAAGAGTTTATCCGTTTTAGCTAATCACATTTTAGAAACTCAAAATTTTGGCCTCTTGACCCTTCACACAAAGAGGTAAGGTAGAAGGTCCATATAGTGTCTTTTTAAGAGTTGGAATTGAATTTTTGGGAGGTGGAACTTCTTGAAATATTTTTCAATGGATTTTCCTTGAAAGACAAGAGAAATTGGCATTTAACCCAAGCCGTTTCATATTTTTTGAAGCTTTGTGGGATTAGTTATGAATTTTTGAAGTTGCATAAAAGTGCATTCCAATGGGCTCTAAAACCGACCACCTCCTCAAATGTAGATTACTAGTACATTGAAGAGTGAAAAATGTACCTCTAAAGCCTATTCCATTTTATAGCATGCTCCATTTTAGGACCTCCTACCTTACAGTCCAAATTTTATCGCCCATTTGGTTGCCTACATGGCGGCACACCCACAATCAAAGTTTGGGTTTCCATTTCTCGCTATTAGATTGGACTAGAACAATGGTTGTTTGGACAATAGTAGGTAGAATGCTCTCTATTACTTGTTATTTGTAGCCATTGGGGGTTTAAAACCCTAGTCTCCGCTACTACAATGGTGTGATGTCATTGTTTTTCTAAGGCCCTTTTGACTCTTTTCTCATGTTTTTTTTATCATTTGATTAAAAAAAATGTCACATGGGTGAAGCTTCATGGAAAATTTCAGAACTTGGATGGATTAATGTGAAGAGAGAAGAATAAAAGTCAAAAAAATGGTATAGGTTTGGACTTGTGTTTGGCCTTTGGAGGCTTCGCACTATGGCCAGCCAAAGGCTCCAATTCTTAGTTTTTTTGGCCTATTTATTGCCAATTTTCTTGAACTCTCTCCAAAGTTTGGCCACTCAATCCCACGGCCTCTCGACTTAGATGGCCATAGTGTGCCTTAGTAAAGTTGATACACCCAAAACCACCACAAATTAGTATTGGCTAAAGGTAAAACCATCCATACATGATCACTTAAGCAATTCTAGAAAAGATCATGAGGAGTATGAGGCAATGCAAATTTTTCCCATATCAAAAAACATGCAATATTGCAGTTGCAATTTCTTCACAATTTTATTACCAAAATTGAAACTACTATGATTTAGGGAGTCAAGAAAGTGCTCTGAACCCATAGCCAATGTCTAGATTTTTCTAATTTGGATCATTCAAGAGGCTACTCACCAGATCAGTACTTCCGACACACTTTATGACCATGTGGGACATGTGTCATGACGTTATTAGTCCCAACCTTGAAAATGAGGAAAAAACAAATTCCAAGCTTCGATTGGAAATCTCTTTTAGCCTTGGTTGGAAATAGCTTCATCTTATAGGTTGGATATGGATCTCTTTTGACAAGGAAAAATGGTGGTTCTACCTTAGTAACTATCATTAGGCTAGTCAATTTATTATATTGCCTACACTAAATAGTGAAATTAGATTGCCTTTACAATTAGGTTGCTTTACCCCAAGAAAGTTACTATATAAGCCATCAAAGTCAACAGATATTTCTACAAATACTTCCAGTTCTACACATGGAGGTTCATGAGTCCGAACTACACCAATAACTAATTCAAAAATAGTGTATTCTTGTACATGTACAATAAATATTTATATAGTGCGGAATGTCAAGAAATTAGTGAGGGGCAATCTAATTCCACTATACAGTGTAGTTGGCAAGTGAAAAGAGGTTCCAATGCACCAAAGAATGAGACATTTGGATACAATATGCAAAATTTTGAAGGGTAAGAGTTTGGTTCTAAAAGTGTTTCTTCCACATAGTACATAATTAATTTTAGAGATGTCGGTTTTAGACAAGGGCAATTTTTTGGGTGCCTGCCATGTGAGGCAAAGCAAATGTTTTATTACATGCAAAATTAGAAATGACAAAGATTGCAAATTTTTTGTTAATGTTATTTCTTGAACTAAAATTACTTAAGAATTTCAAAAGCCAAAAGTTGATTTGGACCCATGTCCGATATCTAAAGTCTTTCACAATTACTTGCTTCGAGACTGCTCTTGCTGACTTTGGCATGCAAAATGAGGGGACATATGTCATGGCACTTTGGTAAACTAAGTGCTATTGCAACCCCTTTTTTAATAAAACAAGATGAAAATGAATCCAAGTCTATCCTAAATTTCAGACATCTATTGATTGTCAATGGTGTGGTCGTTGGTAATAGGTGCCTCCACCATAGTAAGACAATATGTCAAAAAAGTTTAAAAATATCTGACCAAGTAAATTGCAAGATATAGCATTTAAAGTGATAACTATTTTTTTTTTACTTGTATATATTAGGTTAGCTAAATTTGAATTTGATTATTTTTTACTTGAATTTTTTGCATTAAAGATTTTGAATTTGGATTTTTTTTATTCTTAAAAACTGAGCTGAGAATCTAGAAAACAAGTTTTATGCAAACGACATTTGATTTTCATTCTTCATTAAATCGTGAAGTAGGAGTGGTTAAAAAAATAATGGGTAATCCTAAACTAGAATGGAAACATGCCAATCCCAATGCTAACACTGTTTGCTAAAATATTGTAAGACTTTAAGTCATTTCTTTCTTTGCAAAGTTGTAAATATCAAATTAGAAAAGAAAAACTACTCATTATTTTTTTTAAATGACAAGATCACCAATAAAATCATAACAATATTCATGTACAAATGGTTACATATGTTGTTGTCTTTAGAAAGTTGAGAATTAAACTTATTTTTTTAAATAACTTTATTGGATGGGCTTGAGGATTTTCCTTTGATTAGTGTGCTCTTTGTTATCAAGTACTAACTCAAGAACAATTGTAGTCTTAGAAACTTAGCATATTCCCTCACTTTCAAAAAAGTTCCAAAGATTCATACTAAAAATTGATACCTAAACTTCAAGTTTTCTACCACAAGGACAAGTAGTCATTTTTTATTTAACCCCTACATTCTCATTGTCCCCTCGGGGGACAATTTGGATTTCGGGCAGGTTCTTGTGACCTTGAATTTTTATGAAACTTTTTGAAACTTTCTCATAAGATAGACAAACTGATTAGCTTTGTGCGAATATAATTTTTATTTCAATTGGTGCACGGGAGCAAAAGATATACCACAAAAACCCCAAAACTAAACTCGGCGGGCAGCAAAACAAATTTTGCAAAAGTTCAAAATTAAATTTTTAAATATTTTTTTCTAAAATAATACATTTTTGTCTACATGTGAAGCTTTGATTCGTTCTATTTGGACTAGTAATGAGAAAGTTATGGACGATCTTGTTTTTCGGGCAATCTAAGCATCTTCTTGAAAAAAAAACTTATAGGATTCATTACTGAATGCAATTTTCACAATTTTTCAAAAAACAATTAATTTATTTGCTAATTGTTTTTTTGCCTTAGAAGAAGTGTAACCATGGGATGTTAGAGCTCTTATTTTGAGTGAACTACTCAATTAGATATAGATTATTTGATTGCATGTTTTGTAGATATCTAAACTTAAAGATCTACTTACGTCAATGACGCAAAAGGACGTCGCACTAGGAAGAAGTGTATGTTACTGCAAACCTTTTGGAATGATTTTTTTATTAGTGAAAATTAGAAAGTTGAAAATGCTTATCAAATATTTCAAATATTCTGTCTATTTTAAAATTACGTGTGAAGCTTGCAATGCATGGTGGATAATTAAATGAGAGCATTTTTGAGAGAGCAACAAACCATGAGCCTCAAACTATACTACTCTATACAAATTTTAGAACTGCACTTAGAAATTTAGTTTGGAATTCTATGAATAACAACATAGTCTATTTTCTAAAACTGAATTTTAATTCCAGAAGCAATCAAAATTATTAAAACAAGCACTAGTAGAAAACATGCTAAAAACGACTAATGTTTATGACTACGTAAGGGCCTCCTGCCATGTACACCGGTCTGGTGGAAAAAACACTAAAAGACAAGAAGTGACCACCGATTGTCTTGCCGGTCTCGGTGAGCGAAGAAGTTTGGTTGCAAGCTTCATCAATATTGGTGGACAAGCCCATTGGTGGAGATCAGTCAACTTGAAGAGAATTCACTACATGTGGCATTTTTAGTCGCTTTTTCCCCACCCAACGGGTCCACATAGGAGGACAATTTCTTGTTTGGCATTGTAGCTTCCCCGGAGAAAATGCACCGGCCCAACTCACATGGCACAAGGCCCTAACTAGTCACATAGGACACTTGTGAAAACATAATGATTGGAGCGGATTTTGGGCTTTGAATAATTTGGGACAAGTTATTAATGACTAGATAGCTCAATCTTTGTCATCATGTTGCTGATGTGGAACTTCATTAGGGTGTGATTATATGGGGCAGCTGACAAGATTTGCACAAATAGAGGTCATTATTGGTTGTTTCAAGAATGACATAATTAGTCAACGTGGAAGATTGTAGATAAGTTGTTAGTCATATTTTACTAATGATTTTAGTTGCAACTGTCATAGTTTAGTCATTTTTGAGTTGTGTTATTTACATAGTGGTCATATGATGGTCATTGGTGATGATGTGGGAGTTATTGTTTAATCATTTATATGTGGGTTCAGGGTTTTGGGTAGAGTAATATAATTATACTAAGATTGCACTTTGACTCAAACTTCTTTTGTTTTCACACCATATTGTTTTTGATGTTTTGTCCATTGAAAACTGCAATTAACTACCAAGTGAAACAACCAACAACAAAAGAAAGTTGCTATTATGTAAGCTTCGGAGCATGAGCCCATGAGCCTAGAAGACTATACACCTATGTTATAGGTGTGTGTATTATAAAAACCTTCCAAATTGTAGTGTGACTAAGTTTTGAATACTTATTTTATAGGTGTTTATATAATAAGCATCATTGAACAACAACAATAACAACAATATTGTAAGCTAAACCCTCACTTAGGAAAATTGGAGCAAAAAGAAGCAAGCTATCTCTAGTCACTGATATACAAAGTGGTGGTTGTGAATAGTTGGAGGCCACAACTTTTCCGAGGGATTGACATCTCTTGTGCTTGCTGTGAAAGAGGGTTGGAAGAGACAATTCTCCACAAGGTTTATTGAATGCGATCCTAGTCAAATGGCCTGGCAATTTGCGCTTTTGATTCTATACCTCACCTTGGATACTAGTAGAAAACMAAAAAAATGGCCCAATTTGACAAGGCAACAAAGATTACTTGGGTCGACCTCGCCCAAGAGACTTAGACCTAGGACTACTATCTGCCCTCTAAATGTAAAAATTCCCCCCTATTTTGTGCTGTGTCAATTTGGTATTTCTTCACCCCCTCCAGCTAATTTGGGGCCTCCAATTGCAAATATGAATTCAGAATTCTGCCATACGTGGCAGATAAGAGAATTTCAGTGTTTTCCCCATGGGTAATAAAAAAGGGGCAATGAGGGTCAGTCAGTTCACCCTGGCTGGCTGGTCTTGAGGGTGAGCCAGTTCAGTTTGGCACTTGAAAATTGAGTGACTGAGAAGTCTGCCCTTTCCCTTTCCCTTTCCCCTTCGTCCTCCGTAATTACGTAATATTCTTCACTGGCCCTTGGTCCTCCCCCCAACTGGAGGTATAATGCCCTCCTCGATATCTGGGGGGAGAATCAAGGCTATAATCCATTGGCTAGCAGGTTGGGAGAGAATGGGTGTCAGACTGATTGGTTGGGGGGGCCAGATTTTGATGAGCAAAAGGGACCCCCAATGAAGGCTAAGAATGTTATGTTATGATCATGTGTGGTGGAGACTTTTATGCGATGGAATTTTGTTGTATTGTAGGCCGGAGATATAGGACCAGGTACTGAAGGGAAGGTACAGCTCTCTTTTCTTTTTCTTTTCTTTTTCTCCTTTTATTTTCCTTTTGCCCTTTTCTCCCTTTCCTCGGGAGTTGAAATGAAGGAGAGTTGAAATGAAGGAGAGTTGACAAGTATGCTGTCTGTCTGCCTGAGGAACCAACGAAACGAAAGCCTCCCAGCCAGACCAGCCCATCCAGGGAGAGAGAGAGGGAGGCGCTCTCTCCCCCGACTTCGATGGAAGGAGGCTCGGGAACCTAGTTTCTCTGGGGCTCTGTCTTCGGGGCCAGGGTGAACTGACCCCTTTTTTCATTGCCCCTTCTTTTTTTTACCCCTGGGGAAAACACTGAAATTCTATAAGCTTCTAAAAAAACAAAGCAAAAGCTAATGGACTTTTACATTTAAGAAAAAGTAAAAGTAAACTAGACAAGTATAAATAAATTCTATCTTTTGTTATTGAATATATTGCATTTGATTTGTATATCGATCAAGTTTATAGTATATACCAAATTTAAGAATTAGGGGATTATAGATCAAGCATAGAATCGAGCCCGATGGCAATGATTGAGCCAAATTCTCACATTCAAGCAGCGTGTTCAAACACAACAATGGACCAAATCTTTGCAACTATTGCACCCATAAAAAGTCTTAATGAGCAATTTACAAGTTTGTGTAACCATGAAAGTACACAAGTAGAGTTTGAAAAAACATCAATTAAAGACAAGGTGGACAAATATTTCCTTGTCTTTGATTTGAATGGAACTTTGGTGAAACATGTTAAAGAACATGTTTGTACAAAGACGAAAAACCAATATTGCATGCGGCCTAAACTTAGAGAATTCCTCGTTTTTTGCTTGAATAATTTTGAAGTTGCATTTTGGACTTGTTCATTCCGGGAAGATGCATTGAAGATCATAGATGTCGTGAAGATGGAATGTGAACTTCCAATGCTTAGCGACTGCAAGCTATTTAGTAGGGAGGATTGTGACGTGTCAAAATACAAAGATTCTCATACTCCCCCCAAAGGAATTTTGTTCAAAACTTTGGGTACTATCTTCAAAGACGACAAGTTAGGGGGCGAGGCCACGTGTTTGAATACCCTATTAATTGATAATAGCCCCGTAAAAAATTTATTGAATGGTCCATATAATGTGATCCATCCAGAGAAATTCCGGATCACAATTGAAAGTAAAAACGACTCATTACCATATTTGACTATGGTTTTACAACCATACCTTCAAAAATTAAAGAACTCGGGAGGCATATCCATCCCAACATTTTGTGAGCAATTTCATTTTGGTAATGAGCGTTGGGATCGTTCGGATCCAAAAACAAACTTATATCTTGAGCTAGATAAAGGATCAAGGGTGTAGAATCTAGTTTATAGATGTTTACAAATTCATTGATAAACAACTATTATAAATAGTAGTTAAACACCCATTTGTAGATTGAAATTGCATACTTGAAAATCTTTATCACTTCAAGTGATGTTTTGAAATTTTAACAAAAGCAATTTGTTGTTAGTACATAAAGTACTATTTGTAATTTTTGAATACGATGATTATTGGTTTTCACTCAATTCTTGACATTACTAAAATATTATCTAATTTATAACTTTTTTTCCTTTTTATCCCCAAGAGTCCACTCATTTTTTATATCAACATCAACAACTAAAAACAAGGGCAAGACACTACAAAAATGGGGGGAAGTTGCGAACTGAAACTAACCCTAGCTTAGGAGACCACACCCAGCACAAGTCCCTTCACTGAAGTTGCCGTCAAGGTGGGTTGCGCTCTTCATCCCGACAGAAAATTTGTGCAGGCACGCCCGCAAATGATGAACAATGCGCCTCAATGGAGCCAGCACCACTGGTCACTTCAGAACTTTGATGGCATATTTTGGAATCATGTGAGGAAGACGCACATACTTCAGAATGAGGGTTTCTATGGGCGGAAACGATTGTCCGCGAGGACAGACTCCTAAACCCCAACGGTATTTTCTCCGGGTTGCTCTTGCCCACCMRGRAGCTGAAGCTGAGTTGGCAAGGTCCGCAGYAGCCTTGCACAAGGACACTGTGTCACTAATGTGGACATAGAAAATAAATGACACGTCAGCTATGGAATCAACTTGTTTCTTGTTTTTCAGCATTTGCAACTCCAAAAATGTGTAGTTCATATATTTCCCGGATTCAACATTTTTTTTCCGTTATAACCCTGCCAAAAATGCTCGAGGACATAAAATGTCCTCAGGGTCATTTTGGGGTTAAACATAGAAATTCAATAACACTGTATATGTATAGGGCAGTGCCCAAGGAGGAGGGCATTTCACAATATAAAGGGCCAACGAGGAGGGTGTAGCCTGATGAGGAGGTGCCTTATATCGTGAAATGCCCGACTACAAGGGACATTGCCCGATGTGAATCACGAGCAGGAACATCATGAAACACTTGGGATGAAATAGCAAAATTGGATGAAGAATCCATAATGCTCAACTATGCAGGTTTGCCCACGTAATTGGGCATTACAGATGATTGCGCAGCAGAACCCTCCCAAGAAATGAATGGACGATTTTATGGGAGTGGTTTATTTGAAATCATAAACAAAATCAAGAGAAAATTTTGCACAAATTTTGCCCAAAATCAGTTTTAGAATGAGTTGAATGGAACAAAAAAAATAAAAAAATCTCCTACCTTTGGCCAAGTGTTCCATGGTCTTCTTCATTCAATAATCATCCATCATTGTAGTCCAATTAAAACCAGGTAATTTTTTTAATTCCAATGGACAGTTAAATGGCATATCCCAAAATTGTGTACGGTATTCATCTTAACCCCTCAGTGCCTAGGAGCAACCCCATAGCAACATGGTGAAGGAAAGCAATGGACAACATTCCAATGTTATAGAAGATCAACGGTACAAAACCCTTTGGAGGTTTGTTTCACCGTGTTGCTATGGGGTTGCTCTAAATTTTTCCAAATGTATTTTTGCTATAAAATAAGAACATGGACTTTAGTTGTAGTTATCCCCAATAAAGAAAATTATAGTTTTCTCAAACTCTAACTATGTAGATGTTTATTGTAGGATTACCCATAGTCGACCACTTAAGCAATTCCACACATGTTTTGGAAGTGTACAAGGAATTTGTAAATTTTTGTCATGTAGAAAGATAGAAATCACGGGGATTGCCATTTTTTATTATCATTTTTGTCCTTGAATTCAAATTACTATGAGTTTTGGAAAGGGAAAGTTGGCATGAGCCCTTATCCAATATAGAATCTTCCAATTTTGATTATTGAAGAACTACTTTTCCACTCACTACTTCAAGACATGTGTCATGAACTTATTAGTTCCAATCTTCAAAAGGAGTAAATAACACATACCAAGCTTGGATTGGAAATATGTTCTAACCTTAATTGGTTGGAAATGGTTGCACCTACAGGTTTGGTAAGGATCCTTCGTTGCAAATGGGTGGATCTACCATAAAAAGCTCACATATTTAAGCGCATACTAGTTTTGACTGTGGAATTGTGTAGGAGTTGTGAGATTATAACCAAAAATATATATGTATTCCATTTTCAATAGTAGTGGAGTTCAACTACATCAATTAATTCCTAAAATCCAAAAGTGGACGTTGTAGCATTTGGGGGAGACTAAGGCCCGGTTTACATTTTAAGTTACTGTAAATTAACCCTTGTAGGATGTGGCGACCATGCTTGGGCCTCTGGTTCCAGTATTTCACATTTTCGTGATGGTTCCCTTACGTATTGGGCGGATGGGAGCCTCGGACCTCGAAATTCTATGTCGCTTTGGAGTCGGAAGAGGGAGATATCGCTGAGCCGGGTGTGCGTTAGGGTACTGGAGCAGAGAAGCAGGAAGCATACTGTATGTGACTGGAGGGCAGGGAAGGCTATGCAGGGATAGACCGCGGTGGAGTGTGGAGGTTAAGCAAGCAATTTGAGCTTGGTTCAAGGAAGGAGTGGTGCAGTGGTCGGAGCGGTGAAGGTTTTTGGTTCTATATTCTAGCCAGACTTCCCAGCGATGAAGGACGTCAASGGAATCATGGTCGGAGAGATGCTGCAGTCGCAGGTTTGCACTGTAGCAGCACCCGACCTTGAGAGCAGCTCCTCTACCCGATTGTGGATGTCGGAGGAGGCAATGGTGTCGGCACGAATCACTACCGGAAGCCTAGTCGCCGTAAGTCATTGTTGCCGTAAGTTCTCGTTGGATTCCTTGCTTTCTGTGTCATTGCCTGGGAGGTTTTACAAGTGACTGTGTCTGATTTCCTACTGTTTGTGTGGAATGGACGTCAGGTATCCCTGCGAGAGCCGGAGTCCAATGGCTCCTTAGATCCAACATCCAGCACTCTCACCTCTTTAACAAACGTTAGCAGTTCTTATTTCAACGTGGAAGTGCCAAGCGCGTTGAGGCTCAATTGCGAGGGTGGTGTTTTTACAATTGCAGAAGTGTGGCCTTCTCGCAAGGTGCTAATTCTCGACCTCATTCATTTTGGCAATATCCTAGTCTATTTAAGTTTTGACTAACCTCTATGACCACTGAAAACCCCAACTTAGTGAATATGGCCGACCCAACTGAAAATAATGTGCTTTCATTGGGTGATCACTATAGAGATGCGCAGAGATTAATCTGGGTTGAAGAATCAATCTCTCTTGAGATCAAACTTTATCACTGTATGAATTTCTTTACAATTTCAGTTGGAATGTTGTTGAGCACTGTTAGTGCCTGTGGAATAATCTACATCTATTGAAGCATCAGTGGCCATATACATTTAGTCAAGTCATGCGCACTCCATGTGCTAATAACCAAGTGTATGAATAGATGAGTCGCTGTGGGTAATAAGGGTAAGTATAAGAGACGGAATTATGACCCTAACGATTTCGAGAGGGTATCAGGCCTCTGGTGTGTAGATGTGTTAATAAGGATGTGTTAATTCTGATGTGTGTGCATTGCAGTTGGTACGATCTGGAGTTCGKCTCTCGAAGCAYYTGGCAACAAGCTTAGGCAATCCTCGTCATGGATCGTCCATCTTCTTGAATCCCTTATTAGTAGGGCAGAGTGTAATCAAAGGTGACACAAGCATTCCAAGATTTAGAGCAGAAATTAGTGAGAGCACTCAATTGACTCTCGAATGGTGCCCTCCATTAGAGAACGCAATCTTGCCATCTACGCCACTGCCCCCGCCGAGCCCAGTGTTCAAAACTCCCACAAGTTCAAGTAAGCGAAAGCCTAGGACTGGTGCTGGAGCGTCTCCATTTCAAGAGAAAGATCAGTTCAGGAACTCACCTTCTCCTTCTCCCGTTAGCAAGATGGATGCGAGGAAACTTGAAAGTAGCCCTGGGTTTAGCAATCAAGAAGAAGCTAGATTTGTGACCCAGAAAATAGGGAATATTGCTGCAGTTCGGTCTTTCTTTGAGGCAGACAGGAGCAAGGGTTTGTCTTTGGTGCAAGTTTTTGCAGAGAGGTGGTTTTGTGGTCGCTACCTAATGGTTGGTGGTCTTGTAAGTTTGCCTGTCTGTGGATGTGACTGCCTTTTCGTCGTCTCCCACAACGAAACAGCGAAATCTCCTGAAGAATCTGATGTTGGAGATCTGCAGTCATCTTTTCGTATTTACAAGGTGTGCTTTCTTTAAAACTGTGCTGTCGCGCTCCTCTTATATCTATTACTTTCGGAGTATATACTCAATTTGTATTGAATTTCTTWTATGCTATTTATTTATGTTTCGATGTGTATTGCTATAATAGGTGACCCATAAGACGAAGATCACTCTCGTTGGTCCTCCAGGTCCAAAGTCTACACGACTAGCGGCAGAGCGACAGTCTTTGGCTGCACCAGAGAATGAGAAACCCACACGAAAGATTGCGGAGGAAGTGAAGTACACAAGTCTCGGAGGTCTTGAACAGCAGATTGAAGAAATTAAGCAGATTGTTCGCTTTTCACTTCTCCGGCCAGAGCTTCTCGCAGGGTAACAGAATTCTCCTGGCTTATTTCATTCCTGGGTCTGAGATTTAGGAGCTTCTTTTTGCATGGAAAATTATCTGTGATATGCTTGGATCACATATGCCATTTGATGGATATACTGTTATTTGCTAATTTCTTTTATGATCCTATCTTGCATTGTAATTTGAGATGGTCGGATGTAAGGACCTCGAGATGTTCTACTTTCAAGCAATTCTAAGGCTTTTAGTGTGAGTGATACCGTTTTAGTGATTTTGGTGTAGGTATGGCTTGCCTCCACACCGTGGAATACTATTATATGGTCCACCGGGAACGGGCAAGAGCACATTAGCACGAGCAGCCGCTTGTGAAGCGGGAGTGCCGTTGTTTGCCATCAATGGCCCTGATGTTGTCAGTCAATTTTATGGTGAAAGTGAGGAGGCGTTGAGAGCTGTGTTTACTGCCGCGGAAGAGGCTGCCCCCTCTGTGGTACTCTCAAATTCATTCTATTTCTCAATTATCTCTATTCTTTAGAGCTCTTATGAGCGGCGAAATGTATTGTCCTTGCATTCTAAACATGTCCGAACGTCATCTTGACATGGGTGTAGGTTGTGATAGATGAAKTGGATGCTATTGCACCTGAAAGGAAGGATGGTAGTGAAGAGTTAGCCCAACGGATGGTGGGTGCCTTGCTGAAACTGATGGACGAAGGTGGCAAGAAACGTGTGCTTGTGATTGCTTGCACCAATCGACGTGATACAATTGATCCAGCCTTACGGCGCCCTGGCCGCTTTGATAAAGAGATTGAAATAGGTGATGGCCTATCTGAGCCCATCATTCTGGATGTCAAATTTCGCCTTTATCTATCAGTTCAGTGTATGGCAGGGTTAGTGCAACATGAGTGTTTGTATCTCTTGTTCCATGCACGGTCACATCGTAAAGGTACCTTTGAAGAACTCAGATTGTACCTCTACAACGGTACCATGATTCATGCTGTGTAAGCCAATTGAGATGTGCTGAAAACGCAGGTGTTCCTACATCAAAAGGCAGGCACCAGATATTGAAGAATCACCTTTGCAACATGAAGCACAGTCTACTTGAGGAAGAAATTCTTGAACTTGCAGCTGGTACACATGGTTATGTTGGTGCAGACCTATCCTCCCTTTGTCAAGAAGCAGCTCTTGCTGCACTTCGTCGCGCCATTAAGCTGAAACCAAATCTTTCATGGCTCGCATCCCCAACCAAATCCCAGTCCATCAACAATATAATTACCTCTCCACATGATAATGGGGAAAACGATCTTTCTCTGGAAATTGATGATACCTCTGGGTCTGATATGAGTCCTTTGTGTACCGCACTTGAAAGTGTACAGTTGGAACCAGCGGTGTCTCAGGGATCAGGAGACTCGGATAAAAGCAGACAGACTACATTAACTGTCAATTTAGATGACTTCGAAGTTGCTAAGACGAGAGTGCGACCAAGTGCAATGCGAGAGGTGAGTTGTTATTTGATATCAATACGTTGATTTTTTCACTATCAAAGTGTTTTCACCCTTGACTGAATGTTCTGAAATTCCTTCCTACGGCATTAGTCATCCCATTGTTACTGGTCCGCTACCTGTCTTAGCGCAGAAATTCTTTTTGTCGTAGTCGATTACGTTTTCTTCATATCTCAGAGGCTTAAGCAGGCAGCAAATAGCTTCATCTAATTAAACATGATTAGTTGATGTGATTTGACACTTATTAAATTCAGGGGAAGGTGTATCTCATTAAAATTTTGGTTGGACCGAGGGTTGCTAAAGCCAATGAAAGAGACTATGTCCCTCTGTGTTCATTGGACTTCAAAAGGCTTCATCACAATTTTTTGGAGACAGTATTGTAGAGTACCTGGCAAGTCTGAATCGTCCATCCCCTGCTGCGGCTAAAATTCAGCAGTACACCTGAAATTTCAAAATGACACCAGAGGCTCAAAAATTCATGAAATTGCTAACCGTAAATTGGACTTGCACCCTAGCTTACATTTACAATCAAATCAAATATCAATTGTCAATACATAATAATTGTATGCACTATTGCAGCTTCTTATAGAACTACACGTGTGCCCTTGTCATTTACAACTATATCTACTGCAATTTCCAAATAAGGAGAGTTCACATACCTTCTGAAGTAGTTGAGAATCTGTCCAAAACTTTGACACAAGTTACACAATCACAAACTTGATATTGAATCACAATTGAGAACCAATCCTCAAGAATCTATTCCATGCATAGTAAGAATCCGTCAACAACTAAAAATCCATCCAATCGACATCTTCCAAAATGAAATTTGCAATGATTGAATTCACTTCCAAGCCTCATTTGTACAAAATTTGAGCTCAATCCAAGCAACTTTGTGACCTCCATGTGTATTGATATTTCTAGAAGTTGTGTAGACGTTTTGCTATTGTAGTAACAATTGTCTGTTGATTTTGATTAATATGAATATTTCAATAGTACCTCAATTAATGCTTAATGAAACTTGTAACTAGACTACTAATTCTACCTAATGTCACTAATTACAACTTCTAGGTTGAATAGGTGGAAAACACAAAGTGCTTCAAAATTAAGTGATTGCCGCTTCTACAACCGATAATTTGGTGTAGTGGACGATTGAGACTTGCCGGGTACAGTACAATGCAATAGGTAGTTTCAAACCAATGCTTTTTTAGGCATTTAAATGCCCAATTGCCTCAAAGAAAAAGGTCAGCTTCAAGCCTATAGAAAAAGATGAGGGTAAATGTGTTTAAAAATGCTAGACTGCAATTACAGTTGTGCATACCATTGCCACAATGATTCCAAAACCTCATCTCATTTGTTGTGCAAAGCCAACACATACAAAAATTGCATACAAAAATTAAATCCTGACAATTGCATACTCAAAATTGGCTCCTTCAATTCAAGCCCCCAAAATGAACCCGAGAAACTCAACCTTTTTCAAAGAAAGTCAACATAACCATTGGTCTGAAAACAAAACAAAAAACATTGTTTCAAACTCACATTTGGGGCACTTTGAGTTGCTTCTAAGACCATGCCAGTTCAATAACTAAAATGATTGACTAAAATGTCATAACGTGCTCTCCAAAATGAGGTCAATAAAAAAGCATGTAACTCACTGTACCTCAAAAGTCAAGCTCAATATCGTAAGTGTAGGGCAAGGTCGGCACTTCTCTACTGAATATCTCTTTTTTTTCCCGGAAAATAAGGTTTGGCAATGAAATATTTGAACTCCCGTTTTTTTGCAAATACTCTTTCTTTCACCATACAATTTTTTATTTTTGAAAAAATAATTTCCCTAAAATTTTGACATTTACTTTCAGAATTATTTTCAGTTGATCCTGCCTTACACTTAACGGATATTTGGACTAGCATCTAAAAGCAACAAAAACATCTATCCTTTAAATCAGGCTGTTTGTTTTGTTTTGTTTGTTACATTGAGATCTCCCGAACCGTGCGTCTGCCGGTGGCGTGTTTCGTACCGGCGGAAAGCCTTCGGCGAGGAGGGGTGCATGGGCTTTGTTACGTGGCGTTCCGGCCTACGGGTTGAAAGTTATTGATTTTTGAGTTATTCTTGGTTTTAAAAAATTAGAAAATTACTTTTACTTTAATTTTACTTGTGGCAACGGCACAGGGCACACTAGTACTAGTTAAGTTTAGAGGTTTACAATTTGGGGAGTTGTTTAAGGCACTGTTTTGAAAATTTGTAGCGAGCTTAGATCACACTCGAAGCTAATTGAGCTTAGCACTAGAAGGACGTCCTAGACACTAAGTGTTTGATACTGATGACAAAGAATCCTTTTATGTAGGATAGAAGTGGAAATGTTCAACCTTGGAATTTTGTGTGAAAAGGGAAGGTCTTGCATAGGAGTTTGACCTCTATTGAATGCTCTTGGTTGTTTTTTAAGCAAATGATTCACACAATACTCAAAAGGCTAATTTCCATGGTGACCGACCCGCCCTTTTGGAATTAAATTCTGCTTTTGATTTAATTAGAAACAAGATTTTTTTTTATGATATTGAATCAAGTTCAGTTATTACTATAAAATCTGCTAGATTCCATCCAAGGTGCTTGAGATTGACTAAGATTGTTTATAGGTCAACCTCTCGACGCAAGCAAGTGAGATGTTAAAAGCAAGATAGGCTTATTCTGCCTTTCTCACGTTTTCGTTAGGATGTAGAACCTGCAATGGGGAGGGGAGGTGCCTATTCTATCATTGGATTGCAGATTTTGCCATTGGACTACGGGATCTTGAATAATCCTCTCTTGCATTTAAAATTTGAGAGCGGGCAGTCATAACATTCAGTAGCAAGCATGGTCTCTATAATGATGGTGTGGAATATTTCACATCCAACATCCTCTACATCCTCCACATGTCAAATTAGCTACTGATGAAGGTTGTTGCATGTGGTATATTCCACACCATCTATCCTAAGCCAAGGCACTGCCAGAGCATGCTACTGAATGTTATGGTTGTTTGCACATTTTGCTATGCGTGTAGCTACAAGTCTCGTCCTACTGGGCTCACCTTGGTGCCACACACCTGGTAGAATGTGCAAGCAACTACCCACTCTCTAGAACATAAACCACTGCTAGAATTTGTCTCGTTCATTCTGCAAGATGATTATGTGTCACAATTACATGATTTCCATACCTGCAGTACCCAATTATGCAATTTTGCTTGCATAATTGGGCATTGTGGATTTTTCATCCAAAAATGTTCTGTCATCCAAAATTGTTATGTTGCCCGCCTGTTGTTTACGCCGGGCAATGCCTCTTGTCATCGGGCATTTCGGGAATAAAAGTGACTCCTTGTTGGGCACTACCCTCCTCGTTAGGCCTTTTTTCCCCGGAATGCCCTCCTCCTCAAGCATTGCCCTAGACAAAATTTTCTAATCAAGGTCCTAATTACCATATTTGCATGCAAGCACTTGGGACTTTAGAGAAGGTGATCTAAGGTAGACTGCTCTTAAAGCAACCATCTCCTTGAAACCTGACGCCGACGACGAAGGGGAATCGAGGTGACTTATTCGAGGCAGAGACTGTGTCGCGCAAGATGCAGCCCCCTGTGGAGCCGTCAAGTACTTGAAAGCCATGGCGCAAACAGTTGTAGACCCGAAACAGAGTTAATCAGATTCTCTCAAATTGGCAAAGCTAGCATAATCTCCATAGCTCAAGCCCCCCAAAGAAAAAGGATCGCGTGCCGATCAAATAGATTGAAACCCAAAATCTCCACGAATTGGAACATTCAAACAAAGAAACAGCAACTACAACCTGGAAAATCCTCAAATCGTCCTCGATTCCCGCACACACAACTAGGGTTTTTCTCAATGAGCTTCTTCGAAATCGCAATGCGCTTCTTCGATAAAATTGCCCCCAATGGAGTTCAAAACCCAACTCTAAAACTGACCCCCATGGAGTTCTTGGAACCGAAACTCTAAACAAGCCAGTGTGACACAAACCTCTTCATCTAGTGCGCCCTCGCATCCTCCTTACAGCCGAGGCCACTCCAGAACCCACAAACCAGGGCTCCATCATCATGGATAAAACTACGCTTCCTATCACCAATGTTCACAACAAAGAATACCTTCGAAGGTGAGAAATCCCACCATGGGAGCTCCAGACTGAGGATACCTGCCTGTCGTTACTGCCGATCACCGAGATTTGCATTGCTGTGCCTTAAATGAACTTATCCCTGCAGATAACGGATCCCGTGCATCCCGTTTGGGGATTCCGTGGCCTTGTGTGCCCTGGTGTCCCGTGCTTGCCAAGGTTGCTGGTGATTTGGCGGGGAGCTTCCGCGGTGGTCGCTGCGGTTGTGGATTTGGCAGTTGTTTTATGTTTGGGAACGTTGCTGCACTGAGGGCCGGAGTCTGCGACAAATGGCAAGGACGATGGCAACTGACACTCACTGGCAGTGACTCGCAGTCACCACTGATGGACACTCCTCGGGAAAGCAGATTTCTTTGAAGTTGGAGAATTGAGGGAGAAAAAAGAGGAGCCAATGGCAAGCCCTTCCACATGAAGGAGATGTGACACCCCTATTTGTTCTTTGGAGTGATTCTCAAGAAAATTTCTTACCTGAGAAGCTGGGTGGGAGCTTCGCAAGTCACGCTAAGCTAACCAAACTCAGAAATTCCTTGAGAATTCTTTTCCTCGAGAACATTTCTTCACCTTGGGAGGAGAAGAAACGGCACTCCGTCAATTCTCGATGAAATTGAGCTAGGCCTACCATGAACTACCAAACAGGAAATGTTGCTTGCACTTTCTCCAAGAAATGTAGTCATATTGAATCAAAATTTTCCAATTAACTTACAATCTTTAACCTGCCCCCAATTGGGTGTCTACCTTGACCAATTTGGAGGGTTTAATCTTGTTTTTGACTCAGAAATGCAATTTCAAAGCTAGAGATTGGACATGTTGGAGGTCTACTAACATTCCAAGGACTAATGATGAGATTTTATGAAAATCACAACATGTTGATTGCGCACATGGGGGCAAAGTGACCTTCCTTTGCACAAAGGCTACAAAGAGGGGAAAAATTTCCTACATGAATTCTTTGGTGCAACGCACTTGTAATCTTCTCTAGCAAATATATATATTTAAATAATTTTAAAAATAACTTTTAAATTTACTAAAAATGACGAGGTCCACATATCCCTTTTCTACTATTTTTTGCTTCCAGTGGCTTGTATAGTACTCAGCAACAATCTACAATACAACAATTTAGATTCGTAGGTGCCCAAAATTGATGTTTTAAATCTATAGGGTTTTCTTGACACATATTACTACTACTACTACACAGTATTGCTAGCCTACAAGTGCATTTTTGAGCCAATAATGTGAAATGTTTCTTGCAATCACTCATTAGTCAAAAGTTAAAAAGACAATTGGAAGGTTAGTATACAAGTTGGACTAAGGATGTCTTCTAAATCTAATTATGATGAAATCAATTTGTGGAAGAAAGGACTAGATGTATAAAACGTTTTATTGATTGGTGTCATTATTTAGTGGTCTTTCTTTTTGTTCTTAAAATAATCAAGTGCATCCATAATGAATATTATCAACAATTGAATATACTTATTATTATTGAATATAAATGATTGAATCTAATTTTGGAAGCCAAAGTGGTATCCCTGTAACAATTATTTAGTAATTRTATGAATAATTTATAAAATTTCAAAGTATAGCCTACATGTGTACATTGGACCCTTCAACATTTTCATGTTTTGATTGTGTAAATTTATGTGATAGTCATCAATATCTAAGTTTTAGTGTCACATTTTGGTCTAAATGTAGGTGTCACATTTTGAGTAGTGATGATTGCATGTGCATAGAACTTACCACAATAGTCTTGATTCACAAAGGTCTTGGGGCCAACATTATTTATTCTTATTGTGCTTGCTACGTAATTATGTAACAATTTTTACTGTCACAAACAACCACCTTGGGTTATTGACAAGTGTCACTGCAACATGTCATATCTAAAGAATTGCATGTATCCATTTGTTTTGAAAATGGCCCCAATGGAAAGTATAAAGTATTTTCATGCTTTTCACCATTGAAAATTTAAACATGCAAGTGTTGATTTGGAGTTCTTTGTGAACTCTATTTATAAAAAAAAATCGCATTTCAAGAATTGGAAGGTGGATTGTGTAATGAGTTTGGTAGCTCTTTATTTGAACTTAAGGCATTTGTGGAAGTGCATGTTAGTGTGATAATAAATTTTTTATYTTTTCATGTTACTTCCAATCYCCAAAATCTTTTATATGCACCTTTATCAAACATTGTGGGAAGGAAAAACATACTAAAAATATATACATTTAATATATACATTTATCTTCTTTTTATCTCACAACTCTTAAGCAATATTACACTCAAAATTTGAAATACACTAATAAGCACGCACTTTAAACATCTACATAGTTTAAAATCAGATTTAAAAAAAAAAAAAATTGCTTCATTAAAGTTGATGTTTTTTTTCATAAAAAATACTCACCTTAGAAAGGCTTAGGCTAYTAGCCAAGGGTTAATTGTGAGCAGTTGAGCTTGTACTAATTGTAATTTGCATAATTGTTTGGAGTTGTTTTATCTCCTACCCCCCTTCTCTTAGACAAAGAGCTTGTCTTCTCATCTCTTTACACATAAAATAGGTGACTTCAGAAGCTATGTGAGAAAGTTGCTAAATATTTGCTTTCTTGTAATTCAATTGTGAGTTTCCTAATGTTATATTTCATGGAGTRGGGGGACATCTTCACACACMGATACAYGGGGTAAATGTGAGTTTCTAGAGGACATGGCAAGTAGTAAATTCATGCAATTTCAGTGAATCATGATGAGTTAGGCATAACAAATCCTAAACCAATTTCCAAGCCAATTTCTTCCCATCCAATATGCCCAACTACCCTCTGATCAACTTGGGTATTTCAAGCCATAGATTGATCAAGCTTGCCAAAGTCACAAATTTTAGGTGATTTCAAAAATAAAATTGGTTGAAGCCTAAAACTCCTTTGTTAACATTTTGAAGAAATTACTACATATGCAAGCCAAAATAGCTTAGAAAATGACTTCTTATGAGAATTTTCTTGAAGCTAGTTTTCTATTGGAATTTTTGGGTACATGTTCTCTAGTTTGAAATGTATATGAAATTCTTTGCACATGTAACCAAYTTGGTCGCATAAAAAGCACAAAATTTCATTAAAAAAAGTGAAATTAACTTGTGCAAAAGCTTCTCYAAACAAGAGGTGGACKGAATTTGAACCCCTCAAAAAATCATTTTCTWYAACTTCAAACACTATTATCTTGAAATTTGTGCAATCAAAACCTTGTTTATTTCCTAYRGTAAGATGAAGCAGTCYACTACTATATCTTGTGATAAGATACAACRGGATTTTGTTTGTCATTTCTTSAAGGCCTTTGCTATCAAATCGGCCCATTTTCAATGTTTTTTGAAGGAACATTGATAGTCAAAATACTTTAAAAATTAACACCCTTTGTCTTAGGATTGCACTTCTACTATAGTTAAGACAGGCACATCCATAATTAACTATTTTCCAATTATCTCTCCTATCTACATCCAACCAAAATTTTAGTGCATAAATGTTGGAAAGATATAGGTAGTAAGGGGATGCAATTAGAAATGTGGTAAAAAACGGGAATGCATGTCTTAGTTACTACACTAAGGATTGCTATTGATTTGYCTTCACAATGAATTGTTGGAAAGAGAAGGTGAATACAATAACCTTTAATTATGTCACAACAATCTTGTAATTTTGAGTGTTAATGAGCTTTGTACAATGCTTGAYATACCATAGACAATCAAATTTGAAGGTAACACACTTGAGTTGTAGTGTATAACTTATTTCTCTCTATCCAGGCCTACATGACTAAGGTGTGGGGTTTGGAACAAACAATCTCTTTGTTCTTTTTGAAGACTAGAGTTCTTTGTTTTACAACTTACTTCCCACTTTTGTAAGCTTGGATTAATCAATATCAATGTAGTTGAGCTCCTGCATAGCGTAGAACGCCTCCATTGTCAAGAATTCGGGACTGGAGACTTGTGCAGGCGATTTGACCAACGAACGTCGGTGGTTTGAAGATTTTCCAAAGAGAGCACGTGCACTACTTTGAGTAGAAATTTCTTCGCATGAAGTTCAGAATGTGTCGTGCCCGTTTGGGTTGGATTTTGGAAAACAAAAAACAAAGCTAGTCTGGAGGCTGAAACTATTGTGACACTCCTGTTTTCAATTGCCGATCGATGGTTGCTCACTACAGTTGTGAAGTTTGGAACTTGGGCGGAGGTTCAATTGCAGAACTGGGACTTCGAGTAAGCTTAAGAGGAATGGCCCGTCATGATCAGAACTCCAGCGAATGAAAATTATACGCATGTGGGGATGGAGGTGTCCGGGCATGTCCAGCAGAGAGAGGCCACATGCCATGAATTGCAGCATGTGG
Organism: Pleurozium schreberi; assembly: GCA_006891605.1. Lineage (NCBI taxonomy): Eukaryota > Viridiplantae > Streptophyta > Bryopsida > Hypnales > Hylocomiaceae > Pleurozium > Pleurozium schreberi. The sequence continues at coordinate 22,267 of VACF01001736.1, read as the reverse complement.
CACCAGCAGCAGCAACAGCAGGCTTTTCCTTCCAATTACTACAAAACCTATTTTTTTTAATTTTTAATTCAAACATTTGGCAGCAGTACCTGCTCTGCAATTCCTTGATAGCAAGGGGAACAATCAAATTGCATCTCATGTTCTTTTGAGTGAAGTGGATGTACCTACGAAGGTATCCTGCACAATGTGGAATCAAACATATGAGACTAATTTTAGCATATGGTCAAATGGAAATCTCAAAATTTCAAAAATAAATTGGAAGTTTTTGAATGTGTATTGGAGTAAATTGATCGTGAATCTTTGAAACTCAACTTCATAGTGTACACAAAAATTGTTTTGGCATCCATATACACATTTTGAACAATTTGAACAATTTGCATCTATGTATTTTCAAGATTAAAGTATAGTTCAAGTTATTTTTAGGCTCTTTCACCTTACACCCATTAAAGATTAGGTGATTATGTGCAAGGAGAGCCTCATTAATTGTCATCTTGAGAAATAATATGTTGAGCCATGGGAGTGGTGAGGGATGTCATTTCTCATAAGGAAGGATGACTTATTGGCATCCTTTAGTTGTTGCACATATTTAGAATGATCGGGTTTACAATTTTTTGGATGCAATAGAGCAAATTAGAGAACTTTTCGCATTAGTGCCAATCCTTCATTGCAAGGGAACTCACCCTCTAAAAGGTTGTTTGGAAACTCCTAACAAATGCCTTGTTAATTTCAGTATTTGTCGAGTACTCCATATAGATCCAATGGCCCCCCATGTACCAAATGGAGAAAATGACAAGGCAACAGAGGATCCAACAACAACATTTTAGAAAGTTGGAGGATAGTATCAACAAATTCTAGTATTTAATTCCAATACTTTTTGTTATCGACAATTGTTTGTTCCTTGAAGTTCTTCTCATCATGCTTGTCAAGCTTRAAAGGATCCATTGAATATTGCCCCAAAAAATCTAAGGTAATGGATCTTTTTGAGCTTGACAATTGGTATGGACATGTATCTCCAARGTAGGAATTTAATTTTTTCCCAATCGGAAGTGCCAAAATCAAAAGTAATGATGACCAAAAAAATTTAAGGAGTTTGAACAATTAAAGTATCTTTTGCTGACCTGCATATCTACTTGTGAAATTTGGTAGATATGTAACTCATATAATATAAGATGCAATAGTGAAAAATCTATGTTTAATGCAAAAATCTCATTCTAGAAGAAGTTGAAGTCTATTGACCTTGTTGGACAAGATTGGAAAGAAACTTTTTCTTGTAACTTCAAAACACTACAATTTTTCAATCTATGCAATCACAATATCTAAAACTTTATCTGCACATTCTTGTGGTAGTCTAGTATGAATTTGTACATTTGAACATCAAAAAAGTACTTTTTTTAATCCTAAAAAGAGGTAGTTTTTGATAATTTTTACCAAAAATGTTCTCCAATCCTCTAGGGAATAAAGTACGAAATTTCAAAGTGTTGAAAATAGATCTACCCAAAACTCACCCTAGGCCTTCATGAATAGAGGCTAAACATTTTAGGTAAGAATTTGTACAGGTTGGTTTTAGAAAGAGATCACAATTAGACAAAATTTCCGTACATCATGAAATCAAAATTGAGTTTACAAGTTTCATGAAAATCATTGGAAGTATATTATTGACCAAATATGAAAGTACCAATAATTGAAGCCTTGRTGTCATTCATACTATCTCCCAAGATTTTTATGTGGGATCCAGGATGAAYAGACTCTTAAGCTAAGTATGCCAATCTCTGAAAAGATTGGAGTTATTTCTCTCTCTACCAGTAATCCATTATTTACAAGTAACTTCTCTAGCGTGACGCATCTATCTCGGAGCAGCTTTCTGCTCTGTCGCAAACCCAGGTTAGTGAACTTGGGAGAGAGGCGGTTCAGTCCACACCGACAAACCCCGCAAGACCTCGGAAAATGTGGGCACGCATCTTCAAGTGCCACACTGAGAACGCGCACTCTGATGCGATCKAATGACAAAACTCGCTAAAATCTCACAGGATGCATAGAATCAGAAACTCCAAAAGGTGTCAATATGCTGCAGCAGCCAACGGATTGATTTGTACACTAAATGCTAACTGCCACAGGTCACTAAATCCTAATCTGAGGACACTGAATGATTTGCCTACGAGCCTGCAAGAAAGAGAACAAGGCAAATTAGCTTGGCAGTCATCAAATGTTATATTATTTAAGAAACGATAGAGACCACATGTGATACTCTAGATTTCCCAACTTCGACTACCTCTTCAACGTCCTCTTCTTTCTCGTCTCTGTCGTCCACAACTCCACTGCTGGTTGAGTGCATGAGACTAGACAGAGTTTGCAGCACGGTTGTGGCTGTTGAAGCTGCATCCTCATTCATGGCGCTCACCAGGTACCTGCTCGCGCAATTCACCCGAAGTCAAAATCTTTCCTACATTCTAGGGTTTGAACGCCCTAACCCTGCCAGTTTGAACTCACAACAAAAGTTTCTGCTCCAATGTGCCACAAGTAATACGATTCAGAAACTCTGTTACATTCCCAGCAGAACATTTCACGCTAAGAAATGAAGAGTATAAGCAAATCTTTTTGCTGAAATGACGACAATATTCGACCAATTCCTACCTCTCGGCCAAATCGATATCGTTCCAAAGCAAGTCATCGAAGCCCTAACCCTGTCCGTTCGAACTCGCAACAAAAATTTCCGCTCGAATATTTCATGAACACTACAATTCGCCACTTCTGCTAAATTTCCAGCACAAAAATTTACGCAAAAACTGAAAAACAATCATTTCTGCTTAAGAAGTCGACAACATTCGACGAACTCCTACCTCTCGGCCAAATCAATTTCGCTCCAAAGCAAGTCATCGGAGCCGTTGACGTCGATATCCGTGGGCGATAATTTCACCGCAGAAGAGAAGGACGAATTCCACGACATGTCGCCTTCCTTGTCGCCCTCCGGATTCTCCCCCTCGACGTCTCTCCTGTCATCGCTTTCGATTGTTTCATGACTTTCGTCACATCTGACCTCCTCCACGATTTCCACCGCCATGCCTACACCTGATGAACTATCCAATCCAACCTCGCCCGATTCAAGCCTCGTCAAATGAACTCATATCTCGAACCCTAAAGATAGAAAGTAAAATTTTGCTGAATTTTGCTGAAATTTTAGTAAAGGCCGAGTGTGAGTGTACTGCAACGATGGCGATTAGAGAATCGGGACTGGGAGAAAATTGGTGAAGAAGCAATCAAAGATGCGGAATTGTGATGAGAAGACGTGCTGATGGATTGGACAGCCCTTGCTTGGAACTTCTTCGGAGGGTTTTGCCGGGCAGCTCCGGGCAGATGATCGCAAATTTTCTGGGGCAGCCTCCTCCTCCAAAAGCTCCGCCATCCACCACCAGTCACTCCCGACCTATAGTCTTATCAGAAAAAGTCTAGTTCGAGTTTCAATTCCTCGCAAGGAGATCATCTCCTCGCAGTGAGACACCCGAATTCTCCACCTCTTGTTCCGTCAGATTTGAACTCACACGATTGCAGTAGATGAATTCGTTTTTTTCAAGGTCGTTTTCAAGGTATTTGCAAATGTGAGACGGTGGATACGTTCTGGAATTCACGCGTTAGTCGTGATCAAGTGCTACGGGAGAGGATTCGTTAATCTTCGACAAATAGAGGTGCGTGCTTGTTTCTACGGAGCAGCTACAGCAGCARCTGCTGCGTTGTTTTTATATATTTGAGGTAGTTTGGGAATTGGTGTTTAGGTTTTAGACTGCCTTGCTGGGGATGGGAATTCCCTTTTCTCGATGTGAGAGTATTTATTCTGATTCGTGACAAACAGGGTGAGGGTGCTTTCTTAAATTCAAACCGCCGGTCGTGGTAACGCAGTTTGGTTAAAAATTTTAGTTTCAAGAACCTTCTAGTTATGCTTTTCGAAATTTTGATCTGTTTCTAAGGGTATGCATCTGTTCTGCGCCGGTTAGATTTGATTTATTTGGAAGAATTGCGGCATTCCTGTACATGAAGAAGAAACGGGGAGATGTTTACTTACTGCAGGGTGACCTAGTATCTGACACTCCCATGCCGAAATAATTAATATTTTGAAACTTTGGGAATTCGACCTCAGAAGTCGAAATATGATTTAGAATTTTCGAGTTGCTCTTGTCTATTAAATGTGAGTCGAATCCTATTTATTGCGTGAAATGGCCATTCATTTGGAGCCTCCAGGTTGGTAGTTGAGTTTCAGGAGAATTGTTTATGACCGTCTAAAAMTTTCAGCAATTTCGTTTAGGCATTATTAGAAATAATCAATATCGATTGCCGCATTATTCTTCGGTACAGCAATGCGTTCTTGAACAGGCTTATCGAATTTTCACGATTGCTGCATTCCGGAATGCGGCAAGCTTAAGATCTGTCTTTTTTATTTGGTTGGCTGTGTTGATCAGAGAATGCTCTCAATTCATCTGCACTGTCTGTCTCAGTCACAGGGGCTTGTGAATTGGAGAAAATAAGGGGGCATGGCGGAAGGCCTCCACTGTCCTCGGGGCATCACATCTTCTCTCGCCGTGTGCCGTAATGGCCCTGCAGTACCATCCACTGCCACACTGCAGGTTCGTTTCTACTGCTTGATTCTGGGATTTAGGGCTTCGCTGATTGAATTGAGACGAAGTAGGAGTCCCGAGGGTGAGATGCAGTTTTCAAGATTTGACCTCTCTGTAAATCTTTCTGCAGAAACTCGTTTCCGCCATGAGAAGTTAGGGGATACTCTTTCCTTCACTTTATTCATTTAAACTATATGTAGAGTGTGCTTTCTTTGAGAGATCAGTCGATAGAACTCACTAATGAGATCACTTTGGGTACAAGAGCCAAACTCTCTTGAGATTAGTTCTTTCTCACTTCATGGAGGATGAATACTTATGCAATCTTTCAAAGTAGATCACTGTTGAAGGGATTGTAGACGACTCCGTTTCCGTTCGAAGATCAGTGACCATATTTATTTAGCCATATCATGCTCACTCCCAACTTGTTAATGGATGGCCAACCAAGTGTATGAATAGATTATTTGTTGGTGGTGGACGGGATCAGGGCTCTAATGATATTAGGATCCTCTACCTTAGAGGAATTGGGCATTGAGGTGTTCCTGAGATTAATGTCTGCTGTTGGCAGATAGTATCGCTGAGGAGGGGTGCTTGTAGAGCCATCAAGGAGAGGGTGGAAAGTTTGACGATTTTCTCGAGGAAATGTCATTCARGGCAAGGCTGTGTCGTATCTGGAAGTTTGGAAGGGCCAAATGAATTGTCAAGGGGAGCTTCCCTACTCTGCGGGTGGGTTCGAAGGCAGACAATCACGGCGCTCAGGTGGGGAGGCCAGGTTTGGTGTCTTCCTTCGGCGCCCGTCAACTTCGATGCCGTGGAATTCGCAGAGCCATCGGTTAGTACTTTCAACCCTGTGAATCATGTGAAAACTCACATGTCCAGCCTTGTCCTGCTCTACTGTCTGCCTTCAGTTGTCGAGTTAAGCTAGAGGATTTATTTGCAGTACTTTTAAGCATTCGAACATAAAGGGGAGTATGCTTTCATTGGAAGATCGGTAGAGAGATGTGGAGAGATCACTTTGGGTTCGAGAGACAAATCTGTTATGAGCAAATTTTTATCACTGTATAAGGATTCTTATGCAATTTCAAAGTGGGAGGTTGAAGACCACTACAAGTGACAGTGGACAACCCTATTTCCATTCAAGGATCAGATATTTATATGATCCTTGGATGGCCGTAGATATATATATCCAAGTCATGCTTGCGTCACTTGCTATTAAGTCAGCCAGGTGTTTGAACAGATGAATTGTTGTTGGAAGCATGGGTTATTATAAAGGATGGCATCAGGTCCGTTACGATGTTAGTATCCTGTACCTGATGTCTATTATTTTCGCAGGYATTTCAGTCTCATTGGCAAGCTGCAATGAAGAGGCGCGGCTTAGTTTTCATCCTCAGTTCTTTGCTTGTAACTGGAGCCCTAGCGAGCTTTGTAGTACCATTGTATAACCACTTTAATTATTAATCTACTCAAGTTCCTTTTAGCTATAGAAAGTGATGTATGAATTGTAGTACCATTGTATAACCATTTTAATTATTAATCTACTCAAGTTCTAAATAGGAAACTATGCCTATGCACTGAAAAGATGGCTTTCCATCTTGACATCCCCCCCAATATCTCCCAATACCCCCCAAATATGTATACAAAATACGTGTATAAAATATGTGTACAAAATATGTGTACAAAGTACATATGCTGAATATGTATACTAAGTATGTATACAGGTAAAATTCCATATTGATTGTCCATCCTATTACCTTCTGAAGATTATAAGAGGTGGAAGGGGGGATGCAAATTTAAAAAATTTAATTTTTAACACACTAACTAAGGCTTTTGTGATGATGCAAACAAAAAATCATTTAGATGTTGTGATAAACATCTATAAAAAAAAATCATTAGATGTTTTTGGAGGCATTTATAAGATTGCAAGTTTGCTAGCTGTCGAAACGCATTGGAAACTCTAGGATCTTTGCACGTAGGCAATCTAACGTGGCTAACAGACTGCTAGGTAAGATATTACTAATTAATTAATTTTCTAGATTAATTATTAAATGTTTTAAAAATATTTTTTTGAAAAAAAAAAATTTTAAATCAATTTTCAAGTTCTTTGTACTTTCTGAGAATTTTGATTTTTTTTTTTTTTTTTGAAATTCAAAATTTCAGACTAATAGTCCATGGTTCCCTGTATTGGGAATAGTTTCAGGAAACAACCCCAAAACAGTCTTCTATGGGGTTGAAAAAAAAACTTCTAATGGACCTTTCTTTTTATGGAAAAAACAAAAGCATTGATTTGGTTTTAAAATAAATGCCCCCCTCCAATGCCGTTTATCCATGGATAAAGTTAGTGGATATGGAGTAAAATATGAATTATGATATGAAATACAATTACTAAATACAAATTCTAAATTGTTGTTCAAAATGTGATATAGAATACAATAGGGAATACAAATAGGAAATAGTRTATTGAAGTATTAATCTGTTGAATGTGATACGAAATACAAATATGGAATACAATACAAGTACTAAATATGGTCCTAAATGCCCAGGGTGAAAATATTGCATATCGATTGCAAGGACATGAGCTTTTTAATAATATGAATAGTTGGAAGGAGGTCTCAAATTTTAATTTACAAAAACAATTAATTCATTCATGAACTAAATGAGAAAACCAACTTGAGTGTCTATCGACTTAAGTTTTACATGCAGATTTGTTTGATATTAGGCAAAAAATAGTAGTTTTTTTAGGTACTTAGCAATTGAAGGTTTCATTGCCTTGATTGGATCCAATTTTCAAGTTTCACATGTAGATTTGGTTGTTATTAGGCAAAAAATAGGAGTTTTTTTAGGTACTTGGCAATTGAAGGTTTCATTACCTTGATTGGATCCAATTTTACTTTGTTTTGTCTAATTATCTTCAAAACTATGATACAAATTTGCCTAGAAATAGTTTGTGTAGTATAGGGACTAAAATGATTTGAATTAGGCTACAAAATGACGATTTTATGAATTCAATGATTGGAGCTATGAGATTTATATATTTGGCAAAGGAGTCACTAATTTTCCCATGATCTTGAGGRATACTTTTGGGTAGTCATTGCAATAGTGTAGGAAATTGAGGGAGCTACATTAGCTTCCAAAATGACAAGAATAGTTCCCTTTATATAATGCTATTGTACTTTGTGTTTTAGGCCAATATTTCTTGCCAAGTATATATATTCTAGAAAATTAAGTTCAACAAATGCTAGAATTAGAAATATTTTGGAAGTATTGTTTGTTTCTATATAAAAATCAAATTTGAAAAAACAATTTTACTTTCCAATCAGTGTCTATATATAAAAAAATTGTTGACCTTCATTACAAATGAGGTTTGAGAGTGCCAGTTTCTTGAAATGTTCAGATTCTCGATTGGAGACTTTTTGACATGTGATCGACAAGCAAAACCTGCAGGTACGGTCTCACAGAAGTCTCCAAGCTCCTCGTCACAAACTCTGAATTCGACTTAAGCCCATTCACCGTGTTCATGCAACGGCCGGAAATGTGCCGGCCATTCAACCATCTCCGGGAAGCTGTGGAGGAGGATGCGAATGGGTTCGTGCTTGCCAATGGCAGTGACATATGGAGCTACGGAAGCTTGAAACCGGATTTCAACGAAGCGTTCAATGCGGCTATGCGGTGTGCCTCCAAATTGATAAGTAGTGTGATTGCGAGATGTTACGAGGGGTTCAAGAATGCGSATTGCGTGGTAGACGTTGGTGGCGGTGTGGGTGGCACGTTGGCTTTGATCGTGGCCGAGCATCATCATATCCGAGGACGAAACTTCGACTTGCCTCAAGCTATTGCTACTGCTCCCTCAATTCCTGGTGAGTGAGTTTTTCTCACATTTCTTTCATCGGGTCCCAGCCAAAGTTGACTCGCTTAATTGAAGGTCTTATTCTTTAAAATTAAAATCAGACAATCTACACATTTTGAGACTTCAACCCTAAAATAATTAGTGTGATTTATTTTCGAGTCAACGATAAGATGAGACTGCAACTTTTGGGCAATCAACGGTTTTTATATATTTGTATATAGTAAAGTCTCAAATTATCAATGAGTCTCAAAATTGAATAGTTGTAACGATAAAATTGAGACTATACTTTGTCCAAATATAACAAATAAGGCCTTTATTGGAGTTATTTGGATTGTGTACTATGATTTGTAGATCTAATTCTTGAACTTTACCACTGCGACATAGTTTGAATGTGCCACTTGCTTTCACTTGCAAAGTATAGTCTTAATTTTATCGAACACACTTGAATCTGCAAGCATCGTTTCTTGACCTGCTTTCACTTATCGTTGGGATGGCTCTCCGCATTTGGTTGAAACTACCTACTTTGGTGAATAGGGTGATTGCAAGAAACACCTGTTTATTTTGTTGCGTTTGGCTGATTTATTCGGGAGTACTTGAAAATTAGAAAAAAAAAATTTACATTTAAAAAAAAAATATGACTAATGTATATACCTTTAAGAAGAAGATACCCTGAGAAGGAAAAGTATAGAAAAATTTTCTAAGTAAAAGAACTTGAAAAGTGCCAAGTCTCAAGAAAACACATACTTTGATATTTTAATTAGTAAAAAATAGGATAAAATATTCAAAAGTAAAATAAAAATTGTCCATTTGCAACAACTTTATGTGGATGTTTAGTCATAAAAAAAATTCATCAAAATCATTTTTCTTTATTCAGAAATTCATTACAAATGGTGCTCACTTTAGGCCAATCTAGAACTCACTTGCAAAAGACAATCAAAAATCCCTCTCTTGGGAAGGTGTATTTCCATATTATAAACCACCCCACAAAGTTTCATGACCTAACTTTTCAAAAAAGGTACTTGATAGTACTAGAAACCACCAAANCAACACATTTTCTTCAGACGCTGGCGAAATATTCACATATTCCACTTTCAATTTTGGACAGATCAATTTGTAGAAAAGCAACGTTATTTAGTTCAAACAAAAATTACTTTTCAGTCCAAGCGTTGTCCTGGCTTCTTGATTGCATCAGGACTGAGTGACTGACACTTWCGATTTATGAACATCAGTTTTTTTTATGTAACATGACGATGGCTAACAGAAGTGGATTTGTAGGTGTTGAGCATGTCCCTGGGAGTTTCTTAGAGTTTGTTCCATCAGGAGATCTCATTCTTCTGCAGGTGTGCAACTCCTACCAGGTCTTCCATATCCCTTTCCCTACTTTATTTTGAGACCTCTTATACAGATGAGACCTAGCGAATCCTGCAAATGAGGAGAGAGCAAATTTAACTCCCTTCCAACTTCTGGACTTAGGAGAGAGCAAATTATSATGCTCTTAGTTGCTTCGTCCTCACACAGAGTACCACATACTTATTCTGAGCTAAATTGTTACCGACAGCACTGTGGTACCAGTGTCAATGTTCATGTGTAAGATAAACACTGCAACTTTTTGTCAAAACCATAGATTCTTGCATAAGATGTACCCAGATGGCGAATTTAAAAAAATTGGCGATATTATGTTATTTTGGCACTCTTTACAGTTCAAACTTCAAACCGCGAAGTCTGAAATCTAAACTTGTCATGGATTTCTGGAATCTATACCTAACCTAGATTTTTGAAATCTACACTTGTGCTAGATATTTCAGACTGGGCGGTCGGAAATCTAAGAGTGCCCTAGATTTTTGACATATAGACATCTCCTAGATATCTTTAAATCTATACCCATCCTAGATGTCACTTCACACTTCAGACCGCGCGGTCTGAAAATGGCACATGGAAAACCGCCAATTTTTTGAAATTTGCCATACAGTCTGTGCACGGAATTAGAATTTCAACGTGAAGAAGATTCTTGATGTGTTGTGAAAATTCAACCTCACTTTATGCATTGTCCATAAAACACATATTAGCGTACATCGGTATCTTCTTCTAATGGCCGAAAAGAGACAACAAAATTACATCAGTTCAACGATAATACACAAACTCAGACGCTTATCTTGATAATTTTTGATGTACACGTGTATCTTGTGTGTCATTCTGACTGAGATTCATCTGACTGATTGGGCTTGGACAACAAACAGCAAGTGCTGCACAACTGGGGGGATGAGGAGTCCATCCAAATCCTGAAGAACTGCTACAAAGCCCTTCCTCAGAACGGCAAAATACTCATCCGTGATCATGTGATTGAGCCTTCTCAAAACTCAGCTGCGAAAACTAGTGCAGCGTTGAATTCAGACATCTTAATGCTGACTCTCTTTCAAGGAAAAGGAAGAGAAAGAACCACCACAGAGTGGAAGCGTCTCCTGGAAGCTGCTGGTTTCTCTCAAACTTCTTTTCTCAGTCTTGAAGGCTTAGATCTCGTTGAATCTGTCAAGACCTAATTAGACTTGTATGTTGGACATGGATGCATTTACCCGTAATGTATATATAGAGAGAGAGATAGCAGTAGATAGCACTCGCTGTCTAGGTCCACATACATGGTTCGGTGGATTTCACTCACCTCTTTGTTTAGTACGTGAAAAGTTTGTATCGGCAGCATGCTTGCAGTGCGCTCGCTCAAGCTCGCACCCAGTATTTACACGTTCAGCAAGGTGTGCAGGAAAATTAATGTCGTGCCCTAGACTAGCTGCTCACGATGCGATTGCATTCATGGCGAAGTTTGAGCAATGCGCAAAGTGCTCAAATGTAATCTTATGTAAGGTAGGCACCTGATCTTAAATCCCCACGCCATCTTTACACTGTGTACATCTCTCAAACCAATTATGTATCTATGTGGAAGGAACGCTTTTAGAAACAAACTTTGACCCTCCATAACTTTTGCATATTGTATCCAAATGGCGTGTTCTTTGGAGCATTGGAACCTCCATTCATTTGCCAACAAGACAATATGAAATTCTTGAACAGCCTAATAATAGTAACTAGACGCAGTACCAATTTGTGGCACTTTTGGCTTGCAATTTTGGGTGTACCCACCTTACTAGTTGTTTGTTTCAATTCACGATGAAAATTGAAAATAAAACGCTGCTCTTCAAAGTTCAAACATCTTTTGAATTCATGTCTGCGGCATTGAACCATCACTTTGAACTTCAAAATGGATTGATTTCTCTCTCCTCACTTACTAACAAAGATCATTGTAGAACCTCTCTAAGTAAGTTGTCCCTCTACAAGCCAATCAACCTCTGTAAGTCAATGTGTCAGACTGGGCCACAAGTGAACTACATTACAAAGGTTACGACTATAGTCTGATGTTCTTGCTGGCGAATGCTAGAGGATTCTAACCCTCTAAAGATTGCATTATTTGGATACCAAAGTTCTTAAGTATCCAAATTTTACTGGAAGATATCCTAAATCTGATTTTAGACAACAGTTACATGTTGGTTAAGGGGATGTATCCGAGCTTACCTTCTGATCTTTGGACAAGTCTCTAGCTTATGAACAATTGACACTGTTTGGTTTATTGTTGTGGTTGGGTGACAAGGGATGTGGAATTGATGTACTGAGTTTGCTTTGCATGAGAAGCAGTGAAGCTATGGCGAACGAGGGTTTTAAATTGAGTAAAGGAAGCAGCAASCCTGTCAGTACAGGGTCTTTCTTCAAGTCCCGAGATGATTACCGCAAGCATCCAATACTTAACGGTCATCTGAAGAGGGCCACTCCTGGCTTAGGCATCGCTTTGGGACTCTTTGGTGTTTACCTCATTGTGGATGGCATCTCCTCAAGATTCTCCGCTCCCAAGGATCRCCATTGAGTTGATTCGTTTTCAACGGTATGCAGCTGTGTATTAAATGAGGCTATCAGTTTGGAATTTTCTTACTGTCGTTTTAGTAAGGATGATGCACGTTTTGGTTTGTACCTTATGATTTCATGTTGTAATGCAACACTCCTTTTGAGATGTCTGAAATTCTGTGGATCCAATTTATTTCTCTCTGGCAGTTGGACATGTCGCAGGGAATGGTTTTGACAAATCTCCATGTAGTGAGACAATTTTTGTAATTTGAATGCTGTCRTTTATCTTGAAGAAGTTGGTTTCCTATGAATGCCAGATTTGTGCGAAACTTTGGAGAGCCAAAGAAAGCTAGCTCTCTGTTTCAGTAGCTCTGTTAGATTCAAAGCATCCCAGTTTCAATAGTTGCATACCCTAATGGATTGAGCATCAGTGCTTTTCCAATGGATTTTCTAGTTGCTTTCTAGCTGTATCCGTCCCTGCGCTCCATTATAGGGTTTTTGTTATTCGAAGTACATCATCGCAATGTGTTGAAACTGAGCTAGTAACTTAACACTTTCACGATCTGTCACGACTTGTGATGTTGTTCTGCACAGTACAAGCTTCAGCTTGAAAGCAGGCAAGGACCGACATTGGGCCTAAACTTGTTGCAGGGACACAAGCTCTTAAAAATMTGCCATCTCTTGCCAGCTTGCAGTAATGTGACTGAATTGAAGACCTAGTGTTCATGTGTAGGGTACTTGAAAGTTGTGAAGTTACATTTTAACTTTTCTACAGGAGAGACTACTTTGAATAGGAATGTCCATTGATGCCGCTGTTCCGCAGGGAACAATGAAGACACAAACTACCTCTCGTACGATTCAATGAGTTTTGCATAATGTAGAGAATACAATTGATAGTTTTTGTCACGTAATTGGCATTACAATCTTATGCAATCTTAGTGAAGCATACCAGACTTCAATTTCAAAACATCAAAACTATGTAATTGTCAATTTTGTTAGTTAAACGTCATGGTTTCATGTGATAATTGATTGAAAACTATTTGTAATTAATTCATAGAATTTTATTGCATAGATATGTCAGAAACATCTATATGCACTCCTTTTCATTTCAACAAACAATCGGTTTCAAAATCATTTTATTCAGAGAGCCACTATCTTTTTACTCTAGTGATTTGACTTATTTCCATACTTTGTTGTTAATGTAGGCATTCCCTTCTAAAGCAATTAATTAATGATGTTGATGATATCATTTTATTCAGAGAGCCACTATCTTTTTACTCTAGTGATTTGACTTATTTCCATACTTTGTTGTTAATGTAGGCATTCCCTTCTAAAGCAATTAATTAATGATGTTGATGATATCATTTTATTCAGAGAGCCACTATCTTTTTACTCTAGTGATTTGACTTATTTCCATACTTTGTTGTTAATGTAGGCATTCCCTTCTAAAGCAATTAATTAATGATGTTGATGATGGCAAATGCAATTCAGGTGATGCTTTAAAATAGAAAGTTTTGTTTTCTTCCTTACAAACATGCTTTTGTTTTTGTTTTTTACTAACTACTATGTTTGTGACACTCATTTTCCAAAGTCACACTAATTGTAAAATAATAAAATTAGAGTAGATTGAAATGTTAATGTAATGTACCAAGTCACAAAAATAAAATTTTGAAGTAACATTAATTTTGTAGGTGCACCTTCAATAATAGGATAAATTTGTATAGTTGTGCTTTTGTAATGAAATGATATAATAATAATATTCAATAATGACTTTGCATCAAGAAAGGCCCTTTTAATACTGGAGGCAATGGAAAGCAAGATTTTAGCCTAAATGAGCTTCAAAAGTTGAGAAGACTAATGAATGCAACTTTACACTTGAAAGTTTTAGTCTAAGGGAGAGAATGATGTGAACAATACTTTAATCCTTTGTGCTAATAAAAATTGTACAAATTTTGAATTGCTTGGAATGTGTATCCAAGATACACAAAGAAGTGGGCTTGACACAAATTTTAGGCAACTAAAATTGCCATAAGTAAATTCCCAAATGCTTTGATTTGCTTCTATGCAAATAGAAAAAAACTGTAGAGTACATTTGAAGAGTACTTTTGCAATGTATTAAGAAGTTCAAGTCCAATGTTAAAATATGTATTCTAGAAATAGAGAAGTTGATTCCTCCATTTCTCACAAGCCTCTTCCCCAAAATTGATTGGCCAACAAATTTGATACCTTGTGCAACTATTGCACACTTTTATGTAGAATTTCATAATTTCTTTTTTCATTTTTGTAAATCCCTCCAAATCAAAATTCTACATGAAATTGTACAACAAGTGCAAGAGAAGAATAAGAACTATTGCTAGACCAAATTTCCAAGGAAGGCTAGTGAAAAGTAGTAAGAAGGTTGGTTTTCAACTTTCTGATATCTATTTTTAACATTGGATGTGAATTTTTTGGTTGCTTTTTAGTTCATTACGAAACAAAGCTACTCTTAACCCTTAAACAAGGTCAAGGTCATTTCCTAGTCGATGAATGAGAGAGCATCTTTCTATGTAGCCCAAAAGTGCAACTATTCATCCTCAAAATTAGGGGTAGATAGGCAAGATTTTTTTATAGTACTTTGACTTCCAATGCTTACTTTTTAATTTTTTTAACCTATGATTCATAATATCAGAAGTCATGATTTCCACGATGACTTGACCCGCCCAACGTTTAAGGGTTAAGAATGTCGTTTCTTCCTACTCACATACAAGTAAAACACCTACAAGTAAAAGCATAATGTAACTTGACAAAGACAATGCCCACTTAGGGTAACTCAAAAATTATTTTCCAATTCCTACACAGTATGGAAGTCCACGCTCATGAGGCCCCGGGATTGATTGAGAGAAAACGTGGATGAGAGTGAGGTAGCACTCACAGCGGCAGTAATTCCGTCCATTCCCGAACCCCAACGCAAAGCACTCCACCGCAAATCACGGACCCACCTTCAAATTGGCAGACTTCGAGCTTCCCATGAAATCCTCCACCCCATMGCAAGCTGCCAAAAGCAAGTCCAACACCCATCCGCCATCGCCGCTTCCAAGCAAAGCAACTCACACAGACTCCCCATCCAGCACCATTGACTCCCCGAGTCTCACCGCTAACTTAGCGACCAACTTGGCCTCCCCATCAGTCCGAGGAAACCCACAGGCTTCTACTAAGCTAAGTTCAGCTTAAGCAAGGGTTAGCATCCGTCGTCGTCTCCAGTCTCCAGTCCCCACTCCCCAGTCTCCACCTTTGTCATCAATGCGCGCCAGCCTTGGTGTTCGCCGCCACAGAAGTGCACCGCCCGCCCTGCCAGATCCGCGCCTCCCGCTTCCCCCCCCGCCCGCCCACATTGCGCTCTGGTGGCTTGCCGAGGGATCTCGTGTACACTACGCGCTCTGCTGCTCCTTCACGTCCCTTTGATCGATCAGCTCACGCTGCTGGAACTGCAAGCAGTGGGTGTCTTTGTGCGCGTCCTAGGTTGGGAGAAACAGTGCTTGGAACTGCGTCCCAGTTGTACTACCCTGGGAAAGTGAACCAGCGTCGGGCGTTTCAGTGCCTGTGAAAGGTGCGAAGGTCGCATTTTCAGTGGTGTGGGTGTAAAGCTGAAGGTGTGAAAGGTCGCATTTTGGTGTGGGTTTGAAGCTGACGGTGTGAAGTCGGCATTTTGATGTCGGTTGTGAAGCTGAACGTATGAAGGTCGCATTTTAGTGTGGGTGTGAAGCTGAAGCTGTGAAGGTCGCATTTTAGTGTGGGTGTGAAGCTGAAGCTGTGAAGGTCGCATTTTGGGGTGAGTGTGGAGTCGAAGGTGTCAAAGTGGCGTTTTGCTGTGAGTTTGAAGCTGAAGGTGTGAAAGTCCCTGTGGGCCGCTACATGATTCAGATGTTCTTCGCCTACAACAACTACGACAACCTCAGCCATTCCCCTAGCTTCGACGTCTCCGTGGAAGGGACGGTCGTGTTCAGCTGGCGGTACCCCTGGCAGGACGATGTCGACAACTTCGGCGCATACTCGGATCTCGTCGCATTTATTCATGACGGATCCGCTACCATTTGCTTCTACAGCATTGGCACTGACGCACCGGTTATTGGATCACTGGAGCTGCTGCAAGTTGATGAATACATGTATCAGGCGAATTCCACGGGACAGAATGTTATAGTAGCGGATTATGGGAGGATCACTGCAGGTGGGGATTTCACATTGTTTTCTCCATTTTCAATTCTGGCTCTTAGAAGTAGGTTGCGGCTACGACTTCTGGCGAATTTTTGCATCCATTTCTGTTGTTTCCTGTAGGCTTGTTGCTACACCCCGAAAATCTTAGTAGCAGGCTATGATCGAGTCACTGCTGGTGGGGATTTCATACGTGAAGCTATTTTCAGCGAAAATTTGCTTGGGGCTACACCTTCTGGCTATATTTGCATCATTTTTTGTTGCTTTCCTCCTTCGATTCCCAGTAGCCTTGTAGCTAGACCCAAAACTTGTTGAAATCTGKCAATAAAGAGAGCCCTTGCTGCAGGTAATGCGCCGTTTGGTCCCGGGTTTGACAACGTGACGGACCTCGGAGGTCGCTCCTGGGAAATGGACGACATTTACACCAACAACTTGAAGACGTTTTTGACAACGAATGCGAGCATAACCGGAGCCGACGTCGCGCCCAATTTCTGGCCTGGGAGGCTGTACCAGTCGTGTCGGTACACAATGCAGCCCGGGATGCCTGTGATCTACAACTACCTTGTGGATGCCAAACTTGACTATCAAGTGTGGTTCCACTTGGCGGAGATTGATCCGAACGTGACAGCCGCAGGGCAGCGCGTCTTCAGCGTGACCGTGAACGATGTGGTGGTCCTCAGTGGGCTGGATCTGTTCCAGCGTGTGGGACACAACACGGCGTTCGACTTCTTGTACACCGTGCGAAACTTGACGGGCGGGAACCTGGTGATCTCGTTTAATGCGGAAACTGGAAGTCCCTTGGTCTGTGGACTTGAAGTTCTGGCGATCTTGCAGGCGGATATTGCTACCAATGTTACTGAAGGTTAGACTTGCGTCCTCTCCTCCTTTTCTCGTCAATTCGTAACACACTTAGCCTTCCAATCTGGTAAGGAAACCCATTCCTGAGGCTTTCCTTGGGTTTTGAGTTTTTGTCTCTTAGTAGCGTGGAATTTTTGAACGTGAGTCTTGTCCTCAACGCACTAGATTACGCACCATCTGCTTATTGTATGAGTAGCGAGTTGCAAGCCCAATGAATGTTCGTTTTAGAGGAACGTAATCACGAATAGAGTTGRTCATTTTACGGGCTGACATTTGATGATTGTATGAAACAGCTGCGGCTATGCACGCATTGAAAAAAGCTTTGAACGTGCCGGAACGGATGGGCTGGAACGGAGATCCCTGTGCACCCACGGAGTGGGATGCATGGGATGGGATTACTTGCAACTTGGCAGCTGATGGTTCTGCTCTCGTCATTACGCACATGTGAGTTTTTTATATTGCTAGCCTGGCCTACTCGATAATAATTTCTCTATAGCTTGAGATGGACTTCTAATAGTGCTAAATACCCAAAGAAAATCATTTGCAAGCATACGGTTTTTTCTGTTTTTTGTACTAATTGTTTGGGTCTAATTTATTTTGCAGGGATATTTCCAAGCAAGGGCTGATAGGCACACTCCCACYCCAGATTACTGAGCTCTCCCACTTGATTACACTGTAAGTATTACACTTTTTATCTGCCTTGTATCGTCGATCTCTCTTGTGTTTCGGGTTCATGAGACTTGCATATGTCGTAATTTTATGGCTTCAAGCTAAAGGTTGAACTCCAAAGTGCTGATCCTAATAGGAGAAGGTCCACTTTTGACGCTATTAGTTGATTATAGTAGCTTCTAAACATGTTTCCGTGGTTCAAAAATATAGTTTTGATTACTTCATTCTATTGATGCATATTGTTGCCGTTCTTGCGGTTTCATAAATGATTCATTTTGACTTTTAGAGATATGGAAGCGGACACTTTTGGCTCTGAAGAGTTAACCCTTTGTGCTTAATATTGGGTCAAGAAGAGGTTTAGCTCTATGTAACYGGGATAGTGGTGTTAAGTGGCATACTATATTTCACTTCTATGCTGCAAGAAGAGTTTCGGCTATTTCTAAGCATTGCCTGTCGGTTTYCCAATGCAGAAATGCGAGCAGTAACCAGATTTCTGGTACCCTCCCTGACACCTTGGGAGCAAGCAACTTGGTTTCTTTGTAAGTGTTCGCTACTCCCATATAAACTCTAATTATCGCTTATATCATATTAGTACCTGTCTTCAGAGGCTTGCATCTTTATTATGAGAGATTTTTAGCTTCTATTTCTGAAGCCAAAATTACTGTTTTTATAGAGACTTATCTTTCAACGCTCTTGAAGGTCCAATCCCTCTCAGCCTGGGCTCTCCTCGAATGAATCATTTGTAAGTACCCTCACCCTCAACGAAATTGGAACTTTTCTCAACAGTTTAGACATTTCAGAGGACAACTGCCTCTTGTAGTCATTTACAGTCACTGTTTGTAGTCAAATACTGCCTTTTTGTTTTGTGTGTGTTGGGTGTCAATTGTAGCAGTTTCTAACGTAAACTCTGCCGATTGTAATGGGTTTTCTTTTCTTTTCCTTCTATTGTTAGGAACATTAATATATGCTTTACTATGAGTCTAGACCCTGATAATTTAATTTTGGTTTTCTAATTGTGCAGACGGCTAGACGACAACCACTTGTCAGGTCCCGTGCCAGAATCCGTGTACGCCATTGGGGTCCACGGTGGCTACATCAACTTGGCAGGAAACCAAGGTCTCTGCGGAGTGCCGTCCCTGCCCGATTGCCCGTATAAATGGAAAAAGGGAGGCATGTCTCCTGCAGCCAAAGCCGTGTTAGTGATAGGAGTTCTCATCGTGGCGGCCATACTCGCCTATGCGGCTTTTTACTACATCCGACGAAGAAATGCTCAGGAGGACTACAATTTCAACCTGCCCCATCAGCTCGTTGGTATGTCCCTGGACAATGTCATCAGGCGTCCGTATGAGCATCTATGATTATCATTAGTCTCTTGATTTATCTCATTCTTAGGCTTTTATCTTGGACGAGGTGTCACAATTTTGACCATTCCGGAATTAATCAATTACTTTCTACTTCTAATTTTCAGATTCGCAGTTTTCATTCATTGTGTACTGCTTTTGCACGTAATTTGTGGCTTGAGTTTTTAAGCTCATTCCGTCTGTTGTTTGTTCGTGTAATTAAGCCACTGTTTCCATGCCTCTGTGCSTGTCTCCCCTTCGATGAAGCTCCGATTTATAAGTGTTTTGCTGCTTGAATTGAATTGRTGTAATGGTTATGCTTTTCTACCACCATGGGAGTTCTGCAGCAGACAACTTATTGCACTTGCTCATTCATTGTCAGTTTATTATTCACTACTCTGGGTTGACTTGATACCGCTAAAATAGAAGCTCATGTAGGTAATTGATTATGTGGATGCTCCCCTGTATTTTGTAAACTTTATATCTCCTCTGTACTTGGCTTCCAACGTAGTGTATTAGAAAAGATACATTTCATCAATAGCGTAGGGTGTTTGTGTACTGATGTGGATTTGTCGTGTTGGATCAGAGAGGACGAAGTGGTATCAACAACACAAGATGACCAAGCAGGCGGATCCTGAGGGAGTGTCCATGATTCAGCAGAGCATCCCCAGCAGATTTGGATTCTCTTCCAACATATTTATGTTTCATTTTCGACACCTGCACTTACACAACATACTTCTATAACATTGAAACTTTGTTCTGTCATTTTTTTTGTGTTCTTTAGCTATTGAAGCATTGCACCCATTTCTATTACAAATGGTATAGAATTGAACATCTCCAAAATATATTCTCTAAAGCCCATTCTACCACAATATGAAATTTAGCATGCTTTTCTACAATCTCTTTATGTATTGTATGATATCATTGCCCCTCCATATGTACTATGTCTTTCAAACATTGAAAAATTTCACCTTTTTCTATTGCATTTGCATGCAACTTTGTAGCTATTGAAGCATTGCATCCATTCTATTACAATTGTTGGGATATCTCATTGAATCTCTTAAAATATGGCCTATGCTAAAATGATATTTTATAGTACTTAGTATACACACTTGTCACAATATCATTGATTAAAGCATTTTTGTTAATCATTTTATGAGACTTCATCAAAATTTGGATTCAAATATATGTAACCACTTATGTGAAACCGTATGTCAAAAGCATTTTGACCTCATGTTCTTACTTCCTACATCTCTCAATCTTTTTATTTTTTGTAGCTTTGAGTTACAGACATCACGGACAACCAAGATTTATGACATCATGTTTGAATCTACTAGGGTGTTGTAGAGTCACCTTGGATTATTACATGTTCTTCCTTGAATTAATGTAAATATCATTCTTATCAAACAATTATTTCCAAGATCTACTCAATTTTGTTTTAATTCTTGTATGCATTGTATGAAAAGTTGAATTGATATGAACTAAGAAGAGATAATAAGTGAAAAAGCCAAAGTTATAGGTTTTGGTGATTAGAGAAAAGTTTTTCAATTGTTGTACCATAAAAAAATGGCAGAGAAAGGGAAGGGCAACAAGAGGCGTGATGAATGGAGACCAAACGCTTTTATCAAAACACATTTGGGTAAACTTGCTAAATGTTCCCTTTTTTGACCCCTTGAGGATGAAGCCCATGATTGTGTAGTCACTAAACTCGAAAGTCTTTCACTTTGTTCCCTCCATTTTTCTTCTAATTATGGGTGAAATTTTTTCCGAAGATGAAATCACATGTCTAATATATGTCGTTAAAAATTTCATAATTTTTTTTAAAACTGTGAAATTATCATGAAATTTAGAAGAAAAATGAAAACATTCATACCAAATAAAAACATGCTACAAAAATATGATAATTTCAAAATAAAAATACATTCTAGGGTAGAGTGTTGTGGTATAAATTTAATTTATGTGTCACTCCATACTTTGAAACATGGGCATGGATCCTCAACTAAAATATTACAACATGGCATTAAATAAAGTTGCATTCAAAGAATCGGATGAAAATCATCCATTCTTCTGCTCAAAGCATATTTGACCATCCAAAAGATACAAAATGTCCTTGGCATGTTTCCATGGTTAATGTCATATCTTCTATTCTCTCAAGTCTAAATTTAAGACTAAATTTGAGGGAACAATTAGAAAAAATCACTTTTCTCGAAACCAAAAATTTGAAATTGTTTTTTTAGACTCATATATACGTAGAAAGCTTTGATTCATTCCATTTTGATCAATGAGTCAAAAGTTATGAGGATTTTGTTTGCGGGCATCTATGGAATCTTTGCTCTAAAATAATCTTTAAAGTCCTTTACCTTAGTCAATTTTCAATATTTTCGGAAAAAAATAACATCATAGGATGTAGATTGTTTTTTACAACATTGCAACCATTTTGATTAGAATTTTTCAATTTCACAATTCAATTCCTAACAATTTAGTATTTTGAATCATTCTCTACTACAATATACTTATTATTTTTTTTTATTATGTTGTACAATTCCAAATGATCTGAAATTTTTCAACCGTGTGGCCAACTTCTTTAGGAAAAAGAATCCAAAGAAGAACCACCATTTTGAAGATATTTTCATAGAAAAGTGAGCTTGTAAAGTGCAGCTGCCTTGTTTTTCATAGGGCCAAAAAAATTATTTCAGTGCTTAAGCTCTATTTGAATGCTTATATTTTGCAATCCACAAGGTGGAAATTTCTAAAAATTTTAATAAATGTTCTCAAGTTAGCATACTACAAAATCCTAAGGTTACATTTATCAAAAAAAGTTCTATTCAAAAATTTGGTACTTGTACTAAAAATGGCAGYTTTGGAGCATTTTTGGTGATAACATA